>CM022298.1:122867696-123259531 GCA_011799875.1 Thinopyrum elongatum
TTCCTACGGTATCCGGGAGTTGCACAATCTCATGGTCTAAGGAAATGATACTTGACATTAGAAAAGCTTTTAGCAGACGAACTACATGATCTAGTGCTATGCTTAGGATTGGGTCTTGTCCATCACATCATTCTCCTAATGATGTGATCCCATTATCAACGACATCTAATGTCCATGGTCAGGAAACCATAACCATCTATTGATCAACGAGCTAGTCAACTAGAGGCTTACTAGGGACATGTTGTGGTCTATGTATTCACACATGTATTACGATTTCCGAATAACACAATTATAGCATGAACAATAGACAATTATCATGAACAAGGAAATATAATAATAACCACTTTATTATTGCCTCTAGGGCATATTTCCAACAGTCTCCCACTTGCACTAGAGTCAATAATCTAGTTACATTGTGATGAATCGAACACCCATAGAGTTCTGGTGTTGATCATGTTTTGCTCGTGGAAGAGGTTTAGTCAACGGATCTGCGACATTCAGATCCGTATGCACTTTACAAATATCTATGTCTCCATCTTGAACATGTTCACGAATTGAGTTGAAGCGACGCTTGATATGCCTGGTCTTCTTGTGAAACCTGGGCTCCTTGGCAAGGGCAGTAGCTCTAGTGTTGTCACAGAAGAGAGTCATTGGGCCCGACGCATTGGGAATAACTCCTAGGTCGGTGATGAACTCCTTCATCCAGACTGCTTCCTGTGCTGCCTCCGAGGCTGCTATGTACTCCGCTTCACATGTAGATCCTGCCACGACGCTTTGCTTGCAACTGCACCAGCTGACTGCCCCACCATTCAAAATATACACGTATCCGGTTTGTGACTTAGAGTCATCCAGATCTGTGTCGAAGCTAGCATCGACGTAACCCTTTACGACGAGCTCTTCGTCACCTCCATAAACGAGAAACTTATCCTTAGTCCTTTTCAGGTACTTCAGGATGTTCTTGACCGTTGTCCAGTGTTCCATGCCGGGATTACTTTGGTACCTTCCTACCAAACTTACGGCGAGGTTCACATCAGGTCTGGTACACAGCATGGCATACATAATAGACCCTATGGCTGAGGCATAGGGGATGACACTCATCTTTTCTCTATCTTCTGCCGAGGTCGGGCATTGAGCCGTGCTCAATCTCACACCTTGTAATACAGGCAAGAACCCCTTCTTGGACTGATCCATATTGAACTTCTTCAATATCTTGTCAAGGTATGTGCTTTGCGAAAGACCAATGAGGCGTCTCGATCTATCTTTATAGATCTTGATGCCTAATATGTAAGCAGCTTCTCCAAGGTCCTTCATTGAAAAACACTTATTCAAGTAGGCCTTTATGCTTTCCAAGAATTCTATATCATTTCCCATTAATAGTATGTCATCTACATATAATATGAGAAATGCTACAGAGCTCCCACTCACTTTCTTGTAAACACAGGCTTCTCCATAAGTCTGTGTAAACCCAAACGCTTTGATCATCTCATCAAAGTGAATGTTCCAACTCCATGATGCTTGCACCAGCCCATAGATTGAGCGCTGGAGCTTGCATACCTTGTCAGCATTATTAGGATCGACAAAACCTTCCGGCTGCATCATATACAACTCTTCCTTAAGGAAACCATTAAGGAATGCTGCTTTGACGTCCATTTGCCATATCTCATAATCATAGTATGCGGCAATTGCTAACATGATTCTGACGGACTTCAGCTTTGCTACGGGTGAGAAGGTCTCATCGTAGTCAACCCCTTGAACTTGTCGATAACCCTTAGCGATAAGTCGAGCCTTATAGATGGTCACATTACCATCCGCGTCTGTCTTCTTCTTAAAGATCCATTTGTTCTCTATGGCTTGCCGATCATCGGGCAAGTCTGTCAAAGTCCATACTTCGTTTTCATACATGGATCCTATCTCGGATTTCATGGCTTCTAGCCATTTGTTGGAATCCGGGCCCGCCATCGCTTCTTCATAGTTTGAAGGTTCACCGTTGTCTAACAACATGACTTCCAAGACAGGGTTGTCGTACCACTCTGGTGCGGAACGTGTCCTCGTGGACCTACGAAGTTCAGTAGCAACTTGATCCAAAGTTTCATGATCATCATCATTAACTTCCTCTCTAGTCGGTGCAGGCACAACAGAAACATCTTCCTGAGCTGCTCTACTCTCCGGTTCAAGAGGGGGTACCTCATCAAGTTCTACTTTCCTCCCACTTACTTCTTTCGAGAGAAACTCTTTCTCCAGAAAGGATCCATTCTTGGCAACAAAGATCTTGCCTTCGGATCTAAGGTAGAAGGTATACCCAATAGTTTCTTTAGGGTATCCTATGAAGACGCATTTTTCCGATTTGGGTTCGAGCTTTTCAGGTTGAAGTTTCTTGACATAAGCATCGCATCCCCAAACTTTCAGAAACGACAGCTTAGGTTTCTTCCCAAACCATAATTCATACGGTGTCGTCTCAACGAATTTTGACGGAGCCCTATTTAAAGTGAATGCGGCAGTCTCTAAAGCATAACCCCAAAATGATAGTGGTAGATCGGTAAGAGACATCATAGATCGCACCATATCCAATAGAGTGCGATTACGATGTTCGGACACACCATTACGCTGAGGTGTTCCAGGCGGCGTGAGTTGTGAAACAATTCCACATTTCCTTAAGTGCATGCCAAACTCATGACTCAAATATTCCCCTCCACGATCTGATCGTAAGAACTTTATTTTCCTGTCACGTTGATTCTCAACCTCACTCTGAAATTCCTTGAACTTTTCGAAGGTCTCAGACTTGTGTTTCATTAAGTAGACATACCCATATCTACTTAAGTCATCAGTGAGGGTGAGAACATAACGATAACCACCGCGAGCCTCAACGCTCATTGGACCGCACACATCAGTATGTATGATTTCCAATAAGTTGGTTGCTCGCTCCATTGTTCCGGAGAACGGAGTCTTGGTCATTTTGCCCATGAGGCATGGTTTGCACGTGTCAAATGATTAATAATCAAGAGACTCCAAAAGTTCATCTGCATGGAGTTTCTTCATGCGTTTGACACCAATGTGACCAAGGCGGCAGTGCCACAAGTATGTGGGACTATCATTATCAACCTTACATCTTTTGGCATTCACACTATGAATATGTGTAACATCACGTTCGAGATTCAATAAGAATAAACCATTGACCAGCGGGGCATGACCATAAAACATATCTCTCATATAAATAGAACAACCATTATTCTCGGATTTAAATGAGTAGCCATCTCGCATCAAACGAGATCCTGATACAATGTTCATGCTCAAAGCTGGTACTAAATAACAATTATTCAGGTTTAAAACTAATCCCGAAGGTAGATGTAGAGGTAGCGTGCCGACGGCGATCACATCGACCTTGGAACCATTCCCGACGCGCATCGTCACCTTGTCCTTCGCCAGTCTCCGCTTATTCCGCAGCTCCTGTTTTGAGTTACAAATATGAGCAACCGCACCGGTATCAAATACCCAGGAGCTACTACGAGCGCTGGTAAGGTACACATCAATAACATGTATATCACATATACCTTTGGTATTGCCGGCCTTCTTATCCGCTAAGTACTTGGGGCAGTTCCGCTTCCAGTGACCGTTTCCCTTGCAATAAAAGCATTCAGTCTCAGGCTTGGGTCCATTCTTTGGCTTCTTCCCGGCAGCTTACCGTTAGAATCTATCACACCCAATCATCACGTGGTGCTTCGAAACAACGAACCTTCGCAACGGTGCACAGTTAGGGGGAACACTTTCTTGAAATTTTAGCGAGGGATCATCTTATTTATGCTACCGTCGTTCTAAGCAAATAAGATGTAAAAAGATGATAAACATCACATGCAATCAAATAGTGACATGATATGGCCAATATCATTTTGCTCCTTTTGATCTCCATCTTCGGGGCACCATGATCATCATCGTCACCGGCATGACACCATGATCTCCGTCATCATGATCTCCATCATCGTGTCTTCATGAAGTTGCCTCGCCAACTATTACTTCTACTACTATGGCTAACGGTTAGCAATAAAGTAAAGTAATTACATGGCGTTTTTGATTGACACGCAGGTCATACAATAAATTAAGACAACTCCTATGGCTCCTGCCGGTTGTCATACTCATCGACATGCAAGTCGTGATTCCTATTACAAGAACATGATCAATCTCATACATCACATATATCATTCATCACATCCTTTTGGCCATATCACATCACACGGCATATGCTGCAAGAACAAGTTAGACGTCCTCTAATTGTTGTTGCAAATTTTTTTACGTGGCTGCTATAGGTTTCTAGCAAGAACGTTTCTTACCTACGCCACAACCACAACGTGATATGCCAATTTCTATTTACCCTTCATAAGGACCCTTTTCATCGAATCCGATCCGACTAAAGTGGGAGAGACAGACACCCGCTAGCCACCTTATGCAACTAGTGCATGTCAGTCGGTGGAACCTGTCTCACGTAAGCGTACGTGTAAGGTCGGTCCGGGCCGCTTCATCCCACAATGCCGCCGAATCAAGATAAGACTAGTAACGGCAAGAAAATTGACAAAATCGACGCCCACAACAACTTGTGTTCTACACGTGCAAGAAACTACGCATAGACCTAGCTCATGATGCCACTGTTGGGGAACGTAGTAGTAAATCAAAAAAAATTCCTACGCATCACCAAGATCAATCTATGGAGAGACTAGCAACGAGATAGAGAGGAGTGCATCTTCATACCCTTAAAGATCGCGATGCAGAAGCGTTGCAAGAACGCGGTTGGAGGAGTCGTACACGCAGCGATTCAGATCACGATCGATTCCGATCTAAGCACCGAACAACGGTGCCTCCGCGTTCAACACACATGCAGCCCGGTGACGTCTCCCGCGCCTTGATCCAGCAAGGAGGAGGGAGAGGTTGAGGAAGACATCTCCAGCAGCACGACGGCGTGGTGGTGGAACTTTGCAGTTCTCCGGCAGGGCTTCGCCAAGCTCAACGGAGGAGGAGGAGGTGTTGGAGAGGGGGGAGGGCTGCGCCAGGGATCAGGTGCTGCTGCCCTCCCACCCCTCTCTATTTATAGGGTGAAGGGGAGAGGGGGCCGGCCCCCTTAGATCCCATCTAAGGGGGGGCGGCGGCCAAGGGGGGGAACTTGCCCCCCAAGTTTGGTGGGAGGCGCCCCCACCCCCTAGGATTTTCAACCCTAGGTGCCTTGGGCCCCTTGGGGCGGGCGCACCAGCCCACCAGGGGCTGGTTCCCTCCCTTGCTCGGCCCACTTGGCCCACAGGGGCAGGTGGCCCCACCCGGTGGACCCTCGGACACCTTTCGGTGGTCCCGGTACAATACCGATAACCCCCGAAACCATTCCGGTGACTGAAACTGGACTTCCCATATATAATTCTTCACCTCCAGACCATTCCGGAACTCCTCGTGATGTCCGGGATCTCATCCGGGACTCTGAACAACATTCGGTAACCACATACTATTTCCCATAACAACCCTAGCGTCACCGAACCTTAAGTGTGTAGACCCTACGGGTTCAGGAACCATGCAGACATGACCGAGACATCTCTCCAGCCAATAACCAACAGCAGGATCTGGATACCCATGTTGGCTCCCACATGTTCCACGATGATCTCATCGGATGAACCACGATGTCGAGGATTCAATCAATCCCGTATACAATTCCCTTTGTCTACCGGTATGATACTTGCCCGAGATTCAATCGTCGGTATCCCTATACCTTGTTCAATCTCGTTACCGGCAAGTCTCTTTACTCCTTCCGTAACGCATGATCCCGTGGCTAACTCTTTAGTCACATTGAGCTCATTATGATGATGCATTACCGAGTGGGCCCAGAGATACCTCTCCGTCACACGGAGTGACAAATCCCAGTCTCGATTCGTGCCAACCCAACAGACACTTTCGGAGATACCTGTAGTGCACCTTTATGGTCACCCAGTTACGTTGTGACGTTTGATACACCCAAAGCATTCCTACGGTATCCGGGAGTTGCACAATCTCATGGTCTAAGGAAATGATACTTGACATTAGAAAAGCTTTTAGCAGACGAACTACATGATCTAGTGCTATGCTTAGGATTGGGTCTTGTCCATCACATCATTCTCCTAATGATGTGATCCCATTATCAACGACATCTAATGTCCATGGTCAGGAAACCATAACCATCTATTGATCAACGAGCTAGTCAACTAGAGGCTTACTAGGGACATGTTGTGGTCTATGTATTCACACATGTATTACGATTTCCGGATAACACAATTATAGCATGAACAATAGACAATTATCATGAACAAGGAAATATAATAATAACCACTTTATTATTGCCTCTAGGGCATATTTCCAACATGGGGATTGTTCTTAAGGCGGTGGGAGGCATATGACTTTGATTGGCGAAAAGCTGACATCCCACACAACGCTGGACAATGAATTGTGCGTCTGCTCGGGCCGTTGGCCAGAAAAAACCTGTCCGGAAAGCTTTGCTTACGAGGGCCCAAGCTGCAGTGTGATGGCCGCCCATACCAGCATGTATTTCAGCCAAGAGTTGCCGTCCCTCCTCTTCGGAGATGCACCTTTGGAGAACTCTGGTAGTGCTTTTCTTGTACAGTTCACCTTCGTGAACTTTGTAGGCTTTAGAACGCCGAACTATGCGACGGGCCTCATTTTGATCATCAGGAAGCTCCTGCCTATTAAGGTAGGCTAGGAAGGGTTCAGTCCATGCAGCTGTTGGGGAACGTAGCAGAATTTTAAAATTTTCTACGCATCACCAAGATCAATCTATGGAGTCATCTAGCAACGAGTGAGAGGGGAGTGTATCTACATACCCTTGTAGATCGCGAGCGGAAGCGTTCAAGAGAACGGGGTTGATGGAGTCGTACTCGTCGTGATCCAAATCACCGATGACCGAGCGCCGAACGGACGGCACCTCCGCGTTCAACACACGTACGGAGCAGAGACGTCTCCTCCTTCTTGATCCAGCAAGGGGGGAGGAGAGGTTGATGGAGATCCAGCAGCACGACGGTGTGGTGGTGGAAGCAGCGGGATTTCAGCAGGGCTTCGCCAAGCGCTACTGGAGGAGGAAGAGGTGTCACGGGAGGGAGAGGGAGGCGCCAGGGGCTGAGCTGTTTCTCCCATGCACCTCCCCACTATATATAGGGGTGGAGGGGGCTGGTTTCTTCCCCTCCAAGTCCATTGGGGCGTTGGCAAAGGTGGAAGGAAAGAAATCCCATCCTTTCCCTTCCCCACCGATTGTTATCCCCCTTTTTTAGGGATCTTGATCTTATCCCTTCGGGATATGATCTTATTCCTTCTAAGGGGGAATCTTGGTGCGCCTTGACTAGGGGTGTGGGGCCTTGCCCCCACTACCCACGTTCATGTGGGTCCCCCCATGCAGGTGGGCCCCACTCCGGAACCTTCTAGAACCTTCTCGGTACAATACCGAAAAATCCCGAACATTTTCCGGTGGCCAAAATAGGACTTCCCATATATAAATCTTTACCTCCGGACCATTCCGGAACTCCTCGTGACGTCCAGGATCTCATCCGAGACTCCGAACAACCTTCGGGTTACCGCATACTAATATCTCTATACCCCTAGCGTCACCGAACCTTAAGTGTGTAGACCCTACGGGTTCGGGAGACACGCAGACATGACCGAGACGACTCTCCGGTCAATAACCAACAGCGGGATCTGGATACCCATGTTGGCTCCCACATGCTCCTCGATGATCTCATCGGATGAACCACGATGTCGAGGATTCAATCAATCCCGTACGCAATTCCCTTTGTCTATCGGTACGATACTTGCCCGAGATTCGATCGTCGGTATCTCGATACCTTGTTCAATCTCGTTACCGGCAAGTCTCTTTACTCGTTTCCGTAACACATCATCCCGTGAACAACTCCTTGATCACATTGAGCTCATTATGATGATGTCCTACCGAGTGGGCCCAGAGGTACCTCTCCGTTACATGGAGTGACAAATCCCAGTCTCGATTCGTGCCAACCCAACAGATACTTTCGAAGATACCCGTAGTGCACCTTTATAGCCACCCAGTTACGTTGTGACGTTTGGTGCACCCAAAGCACTCCTACGGTATCCGGGAGTTGCACAATCTCATGGTCTAAGGAAAAGTTACTTGACATTGGAAAAGCTTTAGCAAACGAACTACACGATCTAGTGCTAGGCTTAGGATTGGGTCTTGTCCATCACATCATTCTCCTAATGATGTGATCCCGTTATCAATGACATCCAATGTCCATGGTCAGGAAACCGTAACCATCTATTGATCAACGAGCTAGTCAACTAGAGGCTTACTAGGGACATGTTGTGGTCTATGTATTCACACATGTATTACGATTTCCGGATAACACAATTATAGCATGAATAACAGACAATTATCATGAACAAGGAAATATAATAATAACCATTTTATTATTGCCTCTAGGGCATATTTCCAACAGCAGCAATAACGGCCATGATCTGATGAGCAGAGGGTGTTATTTCGGTATCCGAACCCCCGATGATACCTGTATCATGTTCGGCTGATGGGGGTGTGATCAGGTCCGTACTTGCGTCACCGCTCACGTCCTGCCATACCACGGATGGCTTGAAGAGCCTTTCCATGAAGGTATTAGGCAGGACGGGGTTGCGCTTGGCGCCCATGCGAGCGAGTATATCCGCTGCCTGGTTACTATCTCTAGCGACATGATGAAATTCGAGCCCCTCGAACCGAGCTGATATTTTTAATACGGCGTTTCAATATGCCGCCATTTTTGGATCTTTTGCATCAAACTCTCCATTTACCTAGGATATTGCGAGGTTTGAATCGTCGCGCACCTCTAGGCGTTGTATGCCCATGGAGATAGCCATGCGGAGACCATGTAGAAGTGCCTCGTATTCGGCTGCGTTATTGGAGTCCGTATACATGATTTGCAACACGTAGCAGACTGTGTCCCCCGTAGGGGATGTCAAGATGACGCCAGCCCCCAGTCCGGCTAACATTTTACAACCGTCGAAGTACATGATCCAGTTGGAGTAGGAATTGTACTCTTTGGGGAGCTCGGCTTCCGTCCACTCTGCGATGAAGTCGGCCAGCACCTGAGATTTAATAGCTCGGCGTGGTTTGTATGTTATTTCAAACGGTAAGAGCTCAATGGCCCATTTAGCTATGTGGCCAGTGGCGTCCCTGTTATTTATAATGTCGTTAAGTGGTACTTCGAATGCCACCGTGATCAAACACTCTTGAAAATAGTGTCGGAGTTTTCGGGATGCCATAAAGACCGCGTAAGCTATCTTTTGGTAGTGAGGGTATCAGGATTTGTAGAGTGTCAGGACCTCCGATACATAATACACTGGCTTTTGGATGGGGAATTTATGTCCCTCTTCCCCTCGCTCGATGACGAGTACGGCGCTCACTACCTGGTGAGTTGCGAAGATATAAAGCAGCATAGGCTCGCCAACACTTGGGGCGGCTAGGATTGGATTGCCTGCTAATATGGTTTTTATTTCTTCCAATCCGGCTGTGGCCGCTTCCGTCCATTCAAAGTTGTCAGTGCGTCTGAGTAGTCTATAAAGTGGTAATGCTTTTTCTCCTAATCTGGAGATAAAGCGGCTCAAGGCCGCTATGCACCCTGCTAGCTTTTGGACCTGTTTTAGGTCTATTGGCGTAGCCAATTGCGACAAGGCTCGGATTTTGGCTGGGTTTGCTTCAATTCCTCTATGGGAGACAATGAACCCTAATAACTTTCCGGCTGGAACGCCGAAGACGCATTTTTCTGGATTGAGCCGTATGTCATATGCTCGGAGGTTGTCAAATGTGAGGCGGAGATCGTCCACCAATGATTCGACGTGCTTGGTCTTGATGACCACGTCGTCCACATATGCTTCTACTGTCTTGCCGATTTGTTTTTCCAAGCATGTTTGAATCATGCGTTGGTAAGCGGCACCAGCGTTTTTGAGCCCAAAAGGCATAGTGTTGAAACAGAAAGGCCCATACGGGGTGATGAATGATGTTGCGGCTTGGTCAGACTCCTTCATTTTAATCTGATGGTATCCGGAGTAAGCGTCGAGGAAACACAATGAGTCATGTCCCATGGTCGCGTTAATAATCTGGTCAATGCGGGGCAATGGGAAAGGGTCTTTAGGGCAAGCCTTATTGAGGTCTTTGAAATCGACACAAAGGCGCCAAGACTTGTCCTTCTTCGGCACGATGACCAAGTTGGCTAGCCAATCTGGGTGTTTGATTTCTCTGATGAACCCGGCTTCGAGTAGTTTGGCTAGCTCCTCCCCCATAGCTTGTCGTTTGGGTTCGGAAAATCACCGTAGCATTTGCTTGACTGGTTTGAACCCCTTAATTATGTTGAGGCTGTGTTCGGCCCGTCTACGTCGGATATCGGGCATGTCCGAAGGGTGCCAAGCGAAGATATCCCAATTTTCACGTAGGAAAGCACGTAAGGCGGCATCTATCGTCGAATCCAGCTATGCTCCGATGGACGATGTTTTGTTAGGATCCGTCGGGTGCACTTGAAATTTAACTATTTCATCTGCTGGCTTGAAAGAGGTGGATTTAGGTCTCTTATCGAGAATCACATCATCCCTGTCCACCGTGGATCGTAGGGTGGTTAACTCTTCGGCCGCAAGGGCTTCAGAGAGTGCCTCAAGGGCCAAGGATGCGGTTTTGTTTTCGGCGCGGAGTGCTGTGTCCGGATCACATGTAACTGTGATTATTCCATTGGGCCCCGGCATTTTAAGCTTCATGTACCCATAATGGGGTACGGCTTGGAAGCGTAAAAAAGCGCCCCGCCCTAGAAGGGCATGGTAGCTGCTATTGAAGGGAGTGATGTGAAAGAGCAGCTCCTCTGACCTGTAATTTTCAGGCGTGCCGAATACTACTTCGAGTTTAATTCTCCCCGAGCATCGTGCTCCTCGACTGGGGATGATACCTCGAAAGGTGGTACTGCTTTGCTCGATGCGTGTTCTATCGATCTGCATTTTGTCGAGCGTGTCCTCGTAGATGAGGTTAAGCCCACTGCCGCCGTCCATGAGCACTTTGGTAAGTCGAAAGCCGTCCACAATTGGGTTTAGGACTAAAGCGGCGGGTGCTCGGACTGATCGGGCCCTTGGTTCATCGTCAGCGGTGAAGGTTATTGCCGCGTCGTTCCATGGGCTTACTGTGGTTACTTGGTGGACTTCAGCGAGGTCGCGGAGTTCCCTCTTACGCTGATTATTTGAGGAGAAAGTCTCAAAAACCGTAAGGACGTTAAAATCGTCATCCTCCGGAGAATGCTTCTCTGGAGTGGTGGTGGTGAGGATGGCCTCGCCACTTTTAGCTACCTGCCGAAGTACCGAACATGCTCGAAGGCTGTGGGTTGAGTCAGTGCTCGGCATTGTATGTACCGGACAGAGCTTGTCGAGGAGTTTGTCAAGAACAGACCTGTATCCCGTAGAGGGTTTTTTCTTGCCGACGGGCTTATGGTCGGATGCCTCGTAAGGGTGTATCCATTTTGCCCGGGCAGTGCACTGCTTAAAGGCAGCAGGTTCCAATTGGGGTTTCTGTGCTTTCCAAGTGCTTTCCATCGTGCAATACTTCCGTACTATGTGCGATAGCTCCGTGAAACTCTGTATGCGACGGCGGTTGAGGGCATTCTGAATTCCCTCGTCGGTACAATTACGATGAAAGACCGAGACTGCGTCGTCGTCACAGCAATCTTTAATCTTGTTTTTGACAAGTAGGAATCTGGCCCAGAAGTGATGGACCATTTCCCGAGGTTGCTATCATACATACATTAGGTCACCTATGTCTGGAGGGCCTAAATTACTTGGAGAGTATTGATTATGGTGGGTGGGCGGGCAAAAACTCGAATCCTGACCCAAGATTGCATCCAGAGCCTGTAAAATCTCCGAAGTCACCAGTTCGGGTCCAGGGAGATCCAAGTGCTCCCCGGACCCAATGTCTGACCCTGAGTTCGGGAGACGCAAATTCTCATCCAAAGGGAGGGTGTCCGAGCCAAGAGGTTCGGAGACCCGAACATAGCTGGTCTTTAGTTTAGGAGAAGAATTGTTTTCGTCTCGTTCCTCGACGACCGCTACCAGGTGGGTGATCGGCGGGGAATTAATTTCCCTCTGGTCGGGTTTGAGCCCGATCCAATCATAATCCGTTGAAAGCCCTAGGGCGGCGATGCGATCTAGCAGCTCGTTTAAGGACGAGACGTCCGCCGGATCCATCTTTTGGGAGTATTCGAGACCGATGCGGGGGTGATGTTTGGCGATCACGGGGGGCGCTGTCGGCTTGATGGCCATGCCAGCACCCACGGTAAAACTGCCGAGCTGGAGGACCTATCCTGAAGTTAGGCTCCTTCCAGAGGTGATATCGTCGTTGATGACAAGGCGAGCCATAGATCGCTTCTCGCGACTACACAGCGGAGCTCTCAATGAAAGCACCAATGTCGGTGTCAAAACCAGCAGATCTCGGGTAGGGGGACCCAAGCTGTGCGTCTAAGGATCAATGGTAACAATGGACAATGGGGACATGATGTTTATCCAGGTTCGGACCCTCTTAATGGAGGTAAAACCCTACGTCCTGCTTGATTGTATTCGATGAGTATAGGGGTTACAAGAGTTGATCTACCTCGAGATCTTAATGGCTAAACCCTAGCTGTCTAGCCTATAATTATTCTGATGGCCTCTACGGACTAAACCCTCCGGTTTATATACACACCGGAGGGGCCCAGGGTCGTACAAAGTCGTTTTACAGAGGAAGGAAAGAGTACATCCGGACACCAAACTTGCCATCCACGCATACAGGAGTCCCACCCGGACACGGGGGATAGTCTTCTGCTTTATCTTCACGGCCCATCAGTCCGGCCCATATCGAATAGACCGGACACCCGAGGACCCCCTAATCCAGGACTCCCTCAGTAAGAGACATCATAGAACACACCATATCTAATAAAGTACGGTTATGATGTTCGGACACACCATTACGCTGTGGTGTTCCAGGTGGCGTGAGTTGTGAAATAATTCCACATTATTCTAAATGAAGGCCAAACTCGTAACTCAAATATTCACCTCCATGATCAGATCGTAGAAACTTTATTTTCTTGTTACGATGATTCTCTACTTCACTCTAAAATTCTTTGAACATTTCAAATGTTTCAGATTTGTGTTTCATTAAGTAGATATACCCATATCTACTCAAATCATCTGTAAAGGTTAGAAAATAACGATACCCGTTGCGTGCCTCAACACTCATAGGACCGCATACATAAGCATGTATTATTTCCAATAAGTCATTAGCTCGCTCCTTTGTTCCAGAGAACGGAGTTTTAGTCATCTTGCCCATGAGGCATGGTTCGCAAGTATCAAATGATTCATAATCAAGTGATTCCAAAAGTCCATCCGCATGGAGTTTCTTCATGCGCTTTACACCAATATGACCTAAACGGCAGTGCCACAAGTATGTTGCACTATCATTATCAACTTTGCATCTTTTGGCATCAATATTATGAATATATGTATCACTACGATCGAGATTCAATAAACCATTCACATTGGGTGTATGACCATAGAAGGTTTTATTCATGTAAACAGAACAACAATTATTCTCTGACTTAAATGAATAAACGTATTGCAATAAACACAATCTAATCTTGTTCATGATCAACACAAACACCAAATAACATTTATTCAGGCTCAAGACTAATCCCGAAGGTAGAGGGAGTGTGCGATGGTGATCATATCAATCTTGGTAACACTTCCAACACATATCATCACCTCGCCCTTAACTAGTCTCTGTTTAGTCTACAACTCCTGTTTCGAGTTACTAATCTTAGCAACTGGATTGGTATCAAATACCCAGGGGCTACTATGAGCACTAGTAAGGTACACATCAATAACATGTATATCAAATATACCTTTGTTTACTTTGCCATCCTTCTTATCCGCTAAGTAATTGGGGCAGTTCCGCTTCCAGTGACCATTTCCCTTGAAGTAGAAGCGCTCAGTTTCGAGCAATTTGATAAAATAGCACGTCTTTCCTCGTACCTTGACAAAATAGCACACTTTTCTTTTTGTTTGATTAAATGACACGCTTTTCCTTCATGGCTGGATAAAATGACACAAACTGGCTTCCTGTATGGATTTTGGATGATTTTGCCCTTTGGTCTTTTCTGCCCGGTCAACAGGTTAGATGGAAACAGAGGAGACGAGACGATTCAGAAGACGGAAGAACACCGAAACAGAGGAACGAAACAGCCAGCCGCCATCTCATCGTGATTCCTCCCCGAGCACCGTGACCTCGCCGCGTCTCCTATCCCGTGCTACCCGTTCCTGTGGCGGAGGCGCCACCGTCCGCCGCTCTTCGACCGCTCCCACGCCATGCTGGAGAAGAAGGGTGCCACTGTACACCGTGCCGGAGAAGAAGGGCGCCGCCGTACGCCGCGCTCCGGCTGCTTCCTCACCGTGCGGGAGAAGAATGGCGCCGCCACTTCAAGTCCCCCTGCAGCATGTGGCAGTCCAAGTCGCTCCGTGGCCGTAGCGTGCGTTTGCTGGCTGGAGCCTGTAGCTGCTCGCTCCTGTGCTTGGCTGTGGCTGCTCGCTGCTGTAGTTGCTTGCTTTAGCAGGGAAGTAGTGCTGCCTGAAGATGATAGCTCACTAACAACTTTATTTTGTGTTGATGGCTTAGCTTTAGCTGCTGTCACAACTGGATATGGATGTCTTCCTTTGGACGCAATCAAAATTCAGCTTCAATGATTGTAACGTGTATTGATGTATAGTTTTCTGGACATGGATATAAGTAAAATTTCATCAGCATTTTCACCAAATTTTTTGGCATGACCTCTCCTTATTTCTGTACCATTTTCACATGTCACAAAAATATATATGACAATCCACATAATCAGGCTCAATAAGGTGCATATGTGCTCATAGGCTTGACAATCCAGAATGAATATGTATGAGTTTCAGATTTAAAGCATAAGGTGAGTACTTGAATCAGAAGTTGCATCCAGAAGCATAAAGTGAGTCGTCAACTGACTAAGCACACGACAAGATCCCAGAGACACTGAATCGGTGAATTCAATCCAAAAGCATTGACTACACGAAGAAGTAGCATCAATTTCATAAAGATGACTACTACACACTACATGATCACAAAATAGCATTCTAAACTCTTTTTCTCCTCTTCGGCGTAATCTTCTTTGCAGGCCTCACACCAACATTTGGTGGAGAAGTGGGAGTCTCTGTTTCCATAGAAAGTTGCCTACATAATACATCAATTTCATTCATAAAAAAGTAGCCTACAAACAAGAACAATTGAAGAAAAACATCAATTTCCATCACCTCCTTGTGATTGGACTAGGGCTGCCTTGTAGGACAGGCGATGAAGATGTCTCTCCAAGAGGGCTACCAAGAGATGATTGACTTCAAAAAATACATTGTTCATAATATATATAAAAACACGCCACATTTGTAGAGATAAGAGAAGCAAAAAAAATGTTACCTCCTCGTCATAGGGCGAGGGCTAGCGTGTGGGACAACCAACAGCGACATCCCTCCATTAGGGCTACCAAGAGGAGATTGACTACACAAAAATGCATTGTTTATTATATATAAAAACATGCCACATTTGTAGAGATAAGAGAAGCAAAACAATGTTACCTCCTGGTCATAGGGCAAGGGCTAGCGTGTGGGACAGCCAACTATGACATACCTCCAGTAGGGCTACCAAGAGACGATTGACTACACAAAATGAATTGTGTAAGGGCAAAAAAATCACTTTTGTAGACATGTTGAAGAGAAGAAAAATAAATTTACCTCCTAGTCCTAGGACGAGGGCTGTCTTGTGGGACAGCCAATGGAGACATCCCTCCAAGAGAGCTACGAAGAGATGATTGACTACACAATATGCATTGTTTGAGAAAAATTATCTCATGTCCACTAGAGAAGTTGAAGAAAAGCATTAATTTTTACCTCCTTGTGACAGGACGTGGGCTGGCTTGCAGGACATCTCCTGGGATTGTACATTCAACATCGATTTCGGTGTTTGTCTTTATCTTTCTAGATTTTGGGTTCCTGTCAACAAATTCAACCAATGTTACAAACAAAACAGTAGAGCAAATGTGAATCAATAGAAATTACCTTTTCTTCACTCCATTAGTCAGACAACTAGCTTGCCTATGTCCCAATTGCTTACACTTCTTGCACCTATTTTGGCTTCCTAATTGACCTTTCGGTGATGGTTTCTTTTTATAATCCCCCCTCCCTTTTCAAGGCAACTTTTCAATCTTGACTTCCTTTTTCTTCCTACTGAACTTTTGGGGAGTGGTGCATGTAATAGAAAGTCTAATTTAACATTAGGCCATTGTGACCAGTCTGTGAGAGGCTCAACAACCCCCCTATAAGCTGCCCTAAACCTTTCTAGAGAGTAGTATTCATGAAGATAATCTTCCATCTTCACGTTCCTTTTTTCAATCAAGAAAGCAAGTGCATGTTCACACGGTTTGCCTGTGTGCTGCCACTCGAGGCACGTGCACTCACTTTGTTCTATGTTAACCACATGCCTCAAATTGTCTTTGTTGATGTCCCTCACCTCATACTTCCAACTACTTGATCTGGTAACTTTCAGGTGCCCAAGTCCTCTTGTTCTATTATTCACTTGTTGTACAATTGCTGGCAGCATCCGTCCTTGTAGCTTCTCCCCAATCTTTCTCCTTTTCTCGAGCAATTTCATTATCTTTCCGTTAAGTGTGTCAGCCAACCCATCTACAGGAAGATTTTGATTCCTTTAATCCAATTGTTGAAGCTCTCCGCGAGGTTGTTATGAATGTAATCACACTTGATCTCGGTGTCAAAACTAGACCTCATCCACTTCAGATTATGGTAATCTTGCAAATACTTGCCCACAGTTTGGCTAGATTCTAGAACCTTGGAGAAATGGTACTCAAACATTGAAGGTCTATGAGTCTTGGCCGCACCCCACATGCGTCCAACTATGTCACCACGATATCTTTTCGAAAAATTCTGCATCAAATGCCTGAAACACTCCCTTTGTTCTGCCTGAGGGAAAACTTTCTTAACTGCATTTTCTAAGCCATTGCATGCATCGGTACATATAGCAAGCTTTGAAATTGGCCCTAATGCTCTATGCAATTGTGTCATAAACCATGTCCAATTATCTTCATCTTCAACCTCAATAAAACCAAATGCAAGAGGAAACATCCAATTATGACCATCTAAAGCGGTACATGTAGCTAAATGACCATTCCACTTCCCATTTAATGCAGTTGAGTCTATGCTAAGATAAGGCCTACATCCTGCATGGAATCCATCTACACAAGGCTTAAGTGCCATAAAGAATCTATGGAAGTAAACCTTACCATCCATTAGTTTAGTATCGACCTCAATAATGCTTTCGGGAGATCTCAGTTCCATCTCTGCTTTAAAATTGAATAGGTATCAGAAGCTACTACCCCAAGACCCATAGATCTCATCCTTTGCTCTTTATCTCCCCTTCCATACAGTGTCATAGCCAGTGGTGACATTCCAGTCTTCCTCCAACTTCTCTTGTAAATCCTTGCAACCAATGTTTGGAGTTTCCTCAAAAATTTCTTAGACCTTTCTCGAACCCAATCATGTGAGGCCATTGCTAAATTTAATCTGCTACTTGAAACACATGTGTGTGCCGGCCCTATCTTGTTAACCTGCATATAGAACAAAGTTGTTAGTGTCGCTACAATAACAGGATGCTACCACAGTACAAAATAAATAGAAAAACTGAATATAGTAAGTTATGTTGGTTCCCTGGTCTTTGTCTTATCAGCCATCAAACGACATGTTATTTTCCATGGACAATCTGTCGGGACCGGTTTTCCAGGATATTAATTTCCCGGTAAATGGCCCTTGTGCTCACCAGCCCCAGGATTACTGTTAGCTGATGAGACACCAACTTGATACAGAAATTCCAAGCAAAATACAAAATATGAAGTACAAGACCATTCTGGCCTATGGGTACAACAAATGGTTTCTAGTGGTTGATGGCGGAAGCGGTTTGCGGATCATCAGCGTCTATGGGACTCCATTTCCCACAGGAACAGCTGACCTGGATAACTCCTATCTTCGCGAGGCTGTTATCATCACTGCCTAGGTTCCGGGGCTGTCATCGCAGCGCTCCTCTCCAAGCAAGAAATCTGGCCAAGACAATAGCCAGGGACAAGCCAGTGAGTACTTTGAATGTACTCGCAAACATTATGAACACAGGTATAATATAACAGATGGTAATCATGCTCTGAAATATTTTCATGATCGCTTAGCCAGTCACGAAGTAAAATTCATGCCGCATGCAAACAGGTTAATAAATATGAAAAAGTAATCTAGATAATAAGAATAAAATAAACCGATCGGGTATCTGAAGCGACGCCTCGAAAGGATAAAAATATAAAGCATGCCTCAGTCGGGCGTCTGAGCGACACCACATAAAGGGCTTGTAAAGGAAATTATATAATCAGCATGCCACAGTCGGGCGTCTCAGCGACACCACATAAAGGGCTTATAAAGAAATAATTAGCAAGCATGCCACAGTCGGGCGTCTCAGCGACACCACATAAAGGGCTTATAAAGAAATAAATAGCAGGCATGCCACAGTTGGGCGTCTCAGCGACACCACATAAAGGGCTTATAAAGAAAGTAAATAACAAACGTGCCACAATCGGGCGTCTGAGCGACACCACATAAAGGGCTTATATAAGAATAAACACAGTGAATATCCAGGAGGTAGAACCATCCCAGGGATACTCAATAATTCAACTAATACAAATGGTTAGTCCATAATAATAATAATCATAATCATCATATGTCACATGTCATGATCAATGTTCTGGTTTAGTAGTTTTCCTCCGAAGACCGACACTAAGACCGACACTTGACCTATCCCAGACTGTAGTCCTTAACCATGGACATGGCTATTCGAATAGATATAATCTCTGCAGAGGGTGTACTCTTTACCCACAAGTAACGGATTTCTTTAGTCCACTGGGACTAATTCCGTTTATGGTCTTTTACTTGAAAACACACCTGACCCGCACACACCAGCTTAACTTACCGGTGTCTGGAATCACCCACGACACTCGTTAAGCAAAACTCTAAGTGGGGAGGCTACAACCTCGACTAGCATGGGATCACAAAATTTATAACGCGCGCAAACTAAGGGAGCTACCCCCTCGGCTCCAACCGGAAACACCCATGCCCCCGGACTAGGTGGCATGTCTACCGGATGCAGCCGGTATCTTCCACCATGGCCTCTCTGTACGGTGTGTGCTAAGAAAGGGGTTGACAACTTACTGAACCGTACCCTACCTAAGGCAGGGACAAGTGGTAGCACGAAGCAAGAATGGGGGTTACTGGCACAAGACTCGATCTATGGTCATCTCAGGAGGTTTAAGTGTTCCCTGCATGATTAGCACAACAAATATATTTTTCCACCAACAGACAGAATCACCACTCATCATACCTCACCATGCCTCACTGAATATACCCGTCTCAGCGAAATATCAGTGACAAACTCGTGTCCACCCAAGACAGAGACTTTCCCGGATTCCTTCCGGTTGGCACGAAAGGCATATGAGGGTGATTACTACCACAAGCATATCAAATTCCAACAGCAAGGAATCTTCATTATGCACTCATGAGTATGATCATATCATCAAAAAAAATAACGAATACTCCGCGTCAAGGTGGTGTTGTATTCGCATCAAACAACACACAACAAATATTATGCCAGGGTTCAGAATGCTTGCCTTCCATGTGTATGTAGGTGGGGTGCACTTTTGAAAGTTTTCATCTTCCCTTCAATATCCTATTTTTGAAAAGATTGAATCAACACGTAATTCGAAAATAGTACAAAAAAGTTGTTCGGAAAATTTTCAAATAAATATGAAAATAAACTAGATGGAATTTGAGAGACAACAGAAAAAGAATCAAGTCAAATGGAGTTGTATTTTAGAAACTAGAGCCAGTCAAAGTTCAGGTCAAAATCTGTTTTTAATAAAAATCAGAAAAAGAAAACGGTTCGGAGGGCTTACGCTTTCCATTGATGAAAGCGTATTCCGGGGGAATACGTTTCCACTTAAAAACATTTCAGCGGGGCTGGGTCACTGACAGTGGGTCCATCGGGCCCACTGGTCAGGTTTGACCAGTCACCCCCGCCTCCTTCCTCCTTTGGTCGAGCGGAGGCGGGGCTCCGGCGATTGCCGCCGACGAACGGCGGCTCCCCACGGGGTTCTGAGGGGGGGGGATGGATCCGCTGGTCCAGGGCTGTCCTCCCGGTGGTCGATAGGCTAGCGGGGATGAAGGGGGTCGCCGGCGGCGAGCTCCTCAGCGGGTGGTGGCTTCTGGTGGATCGGGGTCTCGGCCTACAATGGCTCCCGACCGATCTAGCGGGGTTGGGCGGCTCTATACGGTCGAGGGGAATCGGATGGTGGCGCTGGAAGGACTAGGGAGCTCCGGCTACGGCGAATTTAGCCGAGCGACAGCGACGACCGAAGTTGCCGGAGGCGGAGAAGACGACGGTTCCAGATGGATTTGAGTGAGGGGGAGAACTCTACGGCTTGCCTGAGGATGCTCACGAGCTCGAGCGAGGTCTGGGGGCCATTTATAGCCGGGGAAGGTCGGTTCGACGGCGGCAGTGGATAAGAATGCCGGTGAACCGCCGCTCTGTTGCTAGCAGGGCGATGTGGCGCTGGTTGGCGCTAACCGACGAGCTCGCGGATGAGCTCGAGCTATTCCAGAGGGCAGCTGGCGCGCGAGGAAGGCTCGGGCGGCGCTGCCAAGATTGGGGCCTGCTGCGGCCGTCCGCTAGCCGCCATGGCCGACCTGACGGTGGCGCTGCGGGGCTCCAGGAGGTGGCCAGAGCGACTCTGCGATGAGAGAGGGGTCGGGCGCGTTGGCGGCGAGTGGAAAAAGGATCAGAACGGGCGCGGGGAGGCGGCAGCGGGACGCGGCGACTCGGGCGCACGCACGTGCAAAACGCGCGTTCTGCTCGCGCCCAGAGCACGCACGCGAGGTGCTTGGCAAAATGCCAATGCCTGCCAGGGGGCTCTAATCCACATGAGGTTTAGCAGGGTGGGGCTATAGACCAGGGTAGAGCCATGAGACATGCTGGTTAGGCAAAGCAAGCAGGTTCATAATGCAAACTAAAAACTATGCCAACTCTGTCCATGAACACAAGGTGCTCGACAGAATGCCATGGGCATCTAGGCATCTCCTCTGGTGGCCAAAATCTCCAGATCAGAGTCTCTTTAGATGGTAAAGAGGGTGGTAAGGTTAGTTTGACAAAAACAGAAACTAGTTAGTGCAAGTTTTTGAGAAAACCAGATCTAGACAGAAAATATATGCCATTATTGCATGTGTCAAAAATATTCTAATGGGTCCAATCTTCTGGACTTAAGGGTTTGGTAGGGTGGACTACAAGCAGGAAAAATCCCAAGATTAATAGAGCAAAATAAAATATGGTTGCAGTGCAAAACACCAAACTGGACCAGAATGAAGATGAGGATGGTTTGCTCAAATTTTTCAAAACACATGCCTGGGTTTTTGCATAAAAGTGATCCAGGGCATCACATGTCATCCCCAAATTTTTGTGGAATCTTTAAATGAAGTTATCAAATGGTTGTAGTGCAAAAGAGGCTCTTAAAAGAATTAAAAGTCATACTAAAAGAGATAAAGTTTTGGTAAAATAATATTAAAAAGATGCTCTCACTGAACATATCAAATAAAGTGAAATGTTCTCTGAGTTGGTACTTAAGTCCAACAACATTTTTTTTGAAAAGTTTCCATTTGGAGGGAAAAACTCCACAATTCAGAAGAAAAAGCGTGACTCTGAAATCAAAAGATAATCCAAAAAAATAAAAATTTAATTACCCGGCAAAATTTTAATTAATAAATCATGGTTAAATTTTTGGGGTGTTACAACACTACCCCCCTTAAGAAAAATCTCGTCCTTGAGATTTGCTGAGAATGGTATCAAAAATATAACTCCGACTATCATGCAATAATAACTCGACCATTAAATAATCTGCTCACGCGATATGACGAGGCTACAGCGAGAGGGCAGATAATTTGTACAACTACAGTGGGGCACTGGCGCTGCGTGGAAAAAAATCTACGGTTGGGGAAACCGAGAAATTTCTACTATTGGCTAGGGTAAATTTAGAATAAAATTCTAAATTTCTAAATTTCGCTGGTCGTACCCGAGTGCATAGTTCTCTCTGGCTGACAAGTGGACCCGGGGCCCACTGTCAGTCTCTTCTTCCTCTTCCGTCTCTCTTCTTCCTTCTCTCTCTCGCGCGTGTCCGCGCTTTCTCCACCTGCGACACCTAGCGAGTAGGGCACCTAGGCCATACTGCGATAGTGCGCAGCGTGCTAGCTGCCGGCGCAGCGTGCACTCACCTCGCGGGCCAGTGCGCTGGCGGCAGTGCTCGTGGATTCGCCTCTGAACACCGGCGATCGAGCGACGAGCGGCGCTGGTGGACTTCGCCCACCGTACACCGATCTCGAGCTATAAAATGACCGCGGTGCTCCACTCTCCTTCCTCACACCTGGCCTCGCTTCTCCTTCTCCTTCCTTCTCCTCCATTGCTGTCTGCAGGAGCTCGAGACGAGGCTCCAATGGCGGAGGTGATGCCGGATTGGTACATGATCCTGATGTGCGGAGGGTTGGTGGCATTGCTGGGGTTCTCCGGGCTCTTGTGCGTGATGATCCTCGATGATCGTCGTGATGCTCCTGCTCGAGTGCTAGCTCTTCGCGGCGGCGGTGATCATGAGGATTAGGTGCTGGTGTCGGGTGCTAACTGCTGTCAGTGTGCTGGAGGCAATCTGCACTAGAATAATTTACCCACAAATTTCTCCTTCAGAAACTGTGGTGTGTTAGTGAGGTGATCAGTTAGGTGCAAAATGTGTACGTGGTTTAGTAATTAGTGCCTGTGGTTGAGTGGTTGTGGTTGTGAGCCTGCTATCGCGGTACTGCGTGAATTAAAAATTATGTCGTGGAGAATTAATTGTTGCAATAACTCAAGGGAAAGTCCCACCTCGGAATTTTCTGAGAGCGAAAATAGTTAATCAAAAATAACAGCAGTAAAAACTACTCTCATTAATTGAAACCAAACAATTAATTCACCACACAAACTTAGGATACAACACATAAGCTGCAACACATGCTAGGCTAATAAACACAGAAGTGGCATCTACGACGCAAAGGCAAAATATGTTGGGTCCTGAGAAAATGTTCCCGGCACTGGGGCACAATCTTCTTCTACCAGGGAAAGCGGATTGACTAGTCGAAGAACGCGTCTCTCCTGGTCTGGCCTCAGTGGTTTGCCAATAGCGATCTGAGGATTCAAATCGGCGAGGCTCTGGAGATAACCCATTACTCGCTGGGTCAAACGCTCTTGAGCGATGACATACTGGGCAAGGTTGGCCAGTACTGGGTCCCTCTCAATTCGCCCACCGAGAAAAGATGCTACTTCTCCGGGTGCTGCACGACTTGGGAAGTAATAATACCCCCTTTCGCTGGCATAGGGTACTGCGAAGCGAAGACGAGTGATAGCTTCGTACGCAGCAGCTTCTATGGCCATTTGTGGAGTCGGCATAGATTTCCCCACGAAGGAGACTTCCGTTGGGTCTTGGTTTGGGTTTGCGGGAGGGATGTGCACTACTGCCCAATATTTCGAGGTGGATGGGGTGATTCTCGATTTGAGCAGCTCGTACTGGGGTGGATGGGTAGAACTCATGGTACTGCAGGTAAAGTCCCACAATATTTTTACAAAACTACCTGGGGTTGCATCTGGAGTTCTCAGATAAATACTAGGGCTCGGCATGGCAAAGAAATGGCTGTGAGAGTTGTGCAAAAAGGGAGGGATGCTTGGTAAGGTCACGGGGTGGCCTCTTATATAGCATCAGGGCTGGGTTACCGATAGCGGTGTGGGGGCAACTAGTTTGTCAGTTCTAGTCTATGGGGTCGGGGTCAAAGCCACAGATACACATATCTCACAAAAGTGACGTGTTACTGTGGGTGTCGTCGGGGTGGTTTTTGGTAGCTACGCCCGGAATTAAAAAAAATGCAACCGCACACCAACTGACTTATGCGGGGCTACTAAACAAAACAAAGGTGCACAAGCAGTCTGCATCCATTCAAGGCGAGTACAAGGTCACACTATTACAAGGCGTAGAAATACTAAGACTCGGTATTACTCGAGTGGCTTAGTCTACCTCGTTAATATCTAAGTGGGCATGCCTGGTGGACGTCGAGGCTTCTCCATGGGCTTCACCATCGTGGTTTGCTGGGCGGGGTTGAGGAGCTGCAGGGTCGGGGTAGCGATGATGACCATCGCAGGGGTTGTTGGCCACAATCCCGTTGGAGCGTGTTCCCAAAAGGCGACGAAACACTTCTGGGGACACCAAAGCATTTCGGTCGATGGCAGGGGCAGACCTCAAGGAGTCGATTGGTTGCCCGAACAGCACAACTGGGTTGTCGGCATTGGGCTCCTCTTCTCCTCTTGCCGGGGCTCAGCAAACAAGCTCTCCACGAGCGGCGATCAGATCAAGGGTGATCTGATCGAATAGTGCCTCTAGTGCACTTACATAGCGCACCAGATGCAGCAATGCAGGGTCCGTCTCGTGGTCTCCGTTGGCAACCTGGGGTGGCCTACCATACCTGTCACGGCTGGGGTAGTAGTAGAACGAGCGGCAGTTAACTCTGGGCGATAGGTGCCGGAGTTGAACTATAGCCTCTCGAGCAGCTAGCTGAATGGCTTGTGGCTCAAAGGAAGTTGTCCTTCCGGTGAACCTGTAGGGGCGTTCTGGCGACATACCCCTACCATAGACATGCACAGTGGCCCAGAATTGACGGCTCTCACCGCTCATGGGCCCTTGGTACACAACATACTCTGGGGGCTCTTCTAATGCAAAGGCACGACGGGTGAGGTTTGCTAGCACGGTCACAAAACCTCCAAGGTCGGTTGCTGTGGTCTCATTGTGAACAATGGGGCCAGGCATCTTGGCTCGGTTTTGGGGTAGAGGCTGTGCGGTGCTGGGTTGGGGCTAGCGTTCCCTTTTTATAGAAAAAGAGGACGGAGTCTTCCTTCGCACGCTTGCGAATGAGACAATTTAGGTGTCGGTCACTGGCGCGTGATCGACAGGCTAGGCCGATAGGTTAGGCACCGACTGCCAAAAAGGTGTCGGGGTCACTGTGTGGCTATCTTACACGAGAAGCTTGACTGGGTTTAGGTTAAAGTCTGGTGGGTTGGTTAACCTAGGTTTATTGACCTGGCTAAGATAGGATTAGCCAATGGTCAGCCTGGCTCGGGTACCAAGGTTGTCGGGACCGGTTTTCCAGGATATTAATTTCCCGGTAAATGGCCCTTGTGCTCACCAGCCCCAGGATTACTGTTAGCTGATGAGACACCAACTTGATACAGAAATTCCAAGCAAAATACAAAATATGAAGTACAAGACCATTCTGGCCTATGGGTACAACAAATGGTTTCTAGTGGTTAATGGCGGAAGCGGTTTGCGGATCATCAGCGTCTATGGGACTCCATTTCCCACAGGAACAGCTGACCTGGATAACTCCTATCTTCGCGAGGCTGTTATCATCACTGCTTAGGTTCCGGGGCTGTCATCGCAGCGCTCCTCTCCAAGCAAGAAATCTGGCCAAGACAATAGCCAGGGACAAGCCAGTGAGTACTTTGAATGTACTCGCAAACATTATGAACACTGGTATAATATAACAGATGGTAATCATGCTCTGAAATATTTTCATGATCGCTTAGCCAGTCACGAAGTAAAATTCATGCCGCATGCAAACAGGTTAATAAATATGAAAAAGTAATCTAGATAATAAGAATAAAATAAACCGATCGGGTATCTGAAGCGACGCCTCGAAAGGATAAAAATATAAAGCATGCCTCAGTCGGGCGTCTGAGCGACGCCACATAAAGGGCTTGTAAAGGAAATTATATAATCAGCATGCCACAGTCGGGCGTCTCAGCGACACCACATAAAGGGCTTATAAAGAAATAATTAGCAGGCATGCCACAGTCGGGCGTCTCAGCGACACCACATAAAGGGCTTATAAAGAAATAAATAGCAGGCATGCCACAGTCGGGCGTCTCAGCGACACCACATAAAGGGCTTATAAAGAAATTAAATAACAAACGTGCCACAGTCGGGCGTCTGAGCGACACCACATAAAGGGCTTATATAAGAATAAACACAGTGAATATCCAGGAGGTAGAACCGTCCCAGGGATACTCAATAATTCAACTAATACAAATGGTTAGTCCATAATAATAATAATAATCATAATCATCATATGTCACATGTCATGATCAATGTTCTGGTTTAGCAGTTTTCCTCCGAAGACCGACACTAAGACCGACACTTGACCTATCCCAGACTGTAGTCCTTAACCATGGACACAGCTATTCGAATAGATATAATCTCTGCAGAGGGTGTACTCTTTACCCACAAGTAACGGATTCCTTTAGTCCACTAGGACTAATTCCGTTTACGGTCTTTTACTTGAAAACACACCTGACCCGCACACACCAGCTTAACTTACCGGTGTCTGGAATCACCCACGACACTCGTTAAGCAAAACTCTAAGTGGGGAGGCTACAACCTCGACTAGCATGGGATCACAAAAATTATAACGCGCGCAAACTAGGGGAGCTACCCCCTCGGCTCCAACCGGAAACACCCATGCCCCCGGATCAGGTGGCATGTCTACCGGATGCAGCCGGTATCTTCCACCATGGCCTCTCTGTACGGTGTGTGCTAAGAAAGGGGTTGACAACTTACTGAACCGTACCCTACCTAAGGCAGGGACAAGTGGTAGCACGAAGCAAGAATGGGGGTTACTGGCACAAGACTCGATCTATGGTCGTCTCAGGAGGTTTAAGTGTTCCCTGCATGATTAGCACAACAAATATATTTTTCCACCAACAGACAGAATCACCACTCATCATACCTCACCATGCCTCACTGAATATACCCGTCTCAGTGAAATATCAGTGACAAGCTCGTGTCCACCCAAGACAGAGACTTTCCCGGATTCCTTCCGGTAGGCACGAAAGGCATATGAGGGTGATTACTATCACAAGCATATCAAATTCCAACAGCAAGGAATCTTCATTATGCACTCATGAGTATGATCATATCATCAAAAAAAATAACGAATACTTCGCGTCAAGGTGGTGTTGTATTCGCATCAAACAACACACAACAAATATTATGCCAGGGTTCAGAATGCTTGCCTTCCATGTGTATGTAGGTGGGGTGCACTTTTGAAAGTTTTCATCTTCCCTCCAATATCCTATTTTTGAAAAGATTGAATCAACACGTAATTCGAAAACAGTACAAAAAAGTTGTTCGGAAAATTTTCAAATAAATATGAAAATAAACTAGATGGAATTTGAGAGACAACAGAAAAAGAATAAAGTCAAATGGAGTTGTATTTTAGAAACTAGAGCCAGTCAAAGTTTAGGTCAAAATCTATTTTTAATAAAAATCAGAAAAAGAAAACGGTTCGGAGGGCTTACGCTTTCCATTGATGAAAGCGTATTCCGGGGGAATACGTTTCCACTTAAAAACATTTCGGCGGGGCTGGGTCACTGACAGTGGGTCCATCGGGCCCACTGGTCAGGTTTGACCAGTCACCCCCGCCTCCTTCCTCCTCTGGCCGAGCGGAGGCGGGGCTCCGGCGATTGCCGCCGATGAACGGCGGCTCCCCACGGGGTTCTGAGGGGGGGGGGGATGGATCCGCTGGTCCAGGGCGGTCCTCCCGGTGGTCGATAGGCTAGCGGGGATGAAGGGGGTCGCCGGCGGCGAGCTCCTCAGCGGGTGGTGGCTTCTGGTGGATCGGGGTCTCGACCTACAATGGCTCCCGACCGATCTAGCGGGGTTGGGCGGCTCTATACGGTCGAGGGGAATCGGATGGTGGCGCTGGAAGGACTAGGGAGCTTCGGCTACGGCGAATTTAGCCGAGGGACAGCGACGGCCGAAGTTGCCGGAGGCGGAGAAGACGGCGGTTCCAGATGGATTTGAGTGAGGGGGAGAACTCTACGGCTTGCCTGAGGATGCTCATGAGCTCGAGCGAGGTCTGTGGGCCATTTATAGACGGGGAAGGTCGGTTCGACGGCGGCAATGGATAAGAACGCCGGCGAACCGCCGCTCTGTTGCTAGTAGGGCGATGTGGCGCTGGTCGGCGCTAACCGACGAGCTCGCGGATGAGCTCAAGCTATTCCAGAGGGCAGCTGGCGCGCGGGGAAGGCTTGGGCGGCGCTGCCAAGGCCGGGGCCTGCTGCGGCCGTCCGCTAGCCGCCATGGCCGACCTGACGATGGCGCTGCGGGGCTCCAGGAGGTGGCCAGAGCAACTCTGCGACGAGAGAGGAGTCGGGCGCGTTGGCTGTGAGTGGAAAAAGGATCAGAACGGGCGTGGGGAGGCGGCAGCGGGACGCGGCGACTCGGGCGCACGCACATGCAAAACGCGGGTTCTGCTCGCGCCCAGAGCACGCACGCGAGGTGCTTGGCAAAATGCCAATGCCTGCCAAGGGGCTCTAATCCACATGAGGTTTAGCAGGGTGGGGCTATAGGCCAGGGTAGAGCCATGAGACATGCTGGTTAGGCAAAGCAAGCAGGTTCATAATGCAAACTAAAAACTATGCCAACTCTGTCCATGAACACAAGGTGCTCGACAGAATGCCATGGGCATCTAGGCATCTCCTCTAGTGGCCAAAATCTCCAGATCAGAGTCTCTTTAGATGGTAAAGAGGGTGGTAAGGTTAGTTTGACAAAAACAGAAACTAGTTAGTGCAAGTTTTTGAGAAAACCAGATCTAGACAGAAAATATATGCCATTATTGCATGTGTCAAAAATATTCTAATGGGTCCAATCTTCTGGACTTAAGGGTTTGGTAGGGTGGACTACAAGCAGGAAAAATCCCAAGATTAATAGAGCAAAATAAAATATGGTTGCAGTGCAAAACACCAAACTGGACCAGAATGAAGATGAGGATGGTTTGCTCAAATTTTTCAAAACACATGCCTGGGTTTTTGCATAAAAGTGATCCAGGGACATCACATGTCATCCCCAAATTTTTGTGGAATCTTTAAATGAAGTTATCAAATGGTTGTAGTGCAAAAGAGGCTCTTAAAAGAATTAAAAGTCATACTAAAAGAGATAAAGTTTTGGTAAAATAATATTTAAAAAAATGCTCTCACTGAACATATCAAATAAAGTGAAATGTTCTCTGAGTTGGTACTTAAGTCCAACAACATTTTTTTTGAAAAGTTTCCATTTGGAGGGAAAAACTCCATAATTCAGAAGAAAAAGTGTGATTCTGAAATCAAAAGATAATCCAAAAAAATAAAAAAATAATTACCCGGCAAAATTTTAATTAATAAATCATGGTTAAATTTTTGGGGTGTTACACAATCCCCGGCCATACAATGTGCCATCCACATACTCTTATTTGCTCTACGAGTTCCAAGGTTAAATTCTTCATTAATTGCCCATTGCCTCACAGCCCTCCTACAATCTATCATTGTTGGAAAGATTGAGCATTTCTCAACTTTTGGATAATCTTTGTCATATGACATTTCTATCTCCTCGGGAACATGATCATCAACTGGTATAGCTCCTTTAGCCATTAACTCATCACTAACATGGCCCGCAACAACTGGAGCTGGCTCATTTACTAGTTTAGCATCCTCGGTCTAATCCTCAATTCTGAGTACCTCACACGTCTTCATGGGATATAGGATATATTACATCATCACCAATAGGAGTTATCGCAATAGCGGACCAATCAATGACTTCACCATCAGATTGCATATATCTCGAATCGCTAACAAGAAAATTACCAGTTGTAGAATCGTTAATACATGTTGCACTACTTGCATTCGATTGGTAAACGTCAGAACTTGAGCAGATAATGTTGTCCGCAATCTCACTAGATGGGATATTTTCAGAGCAATATGATGTTGTAACCCCATTTGCAATGTCCACAACTTGAGCTAGCACTAGCAATTCTTTTTCTTCCCATCTCTCAAGAAAAGCTGTCAGTAGCTTCCAATAATTATCGATCCTCTCAACTGATTCAAAGTGCTTGTCTTGGCACAAAATATGGACCTCTTGCCTACTTCCCCAAACAATTTTGGACCGAATGAGTTCTACCATTTTTTCAACCGTAAAATGTTTCATGTTAAAATTAAACTCAATATCATGCTCGGCAACTTGACGCTCACTGCCATCGTCAAGCTTTGCGACAAATCGAAGAACTCTAACAGTTAATTCATAAATGACAATGCGTGGCTCCGCACCTTCTTCCCTACAAAATTACACGGATTTTTGAAGCACAAACAATGGTTAGGTCTAACTATTCATACAAAAACTGACGTTACCAATTCATTGAGTTTATGACTAACCCTTCTGGAACTGCGCCCTCCGGCTCCATCACGGCGAGCTAAACTTTTTGCTGTCGTGAAGCCAACAAACTAGCTCTCCTCCACAAAAATCTCCATGATATAAGGTTCCTGGATGACTGGCTTCCTGATTCCACATGTGAGATCAAATTAAAGGACGAGAGATATATAGAGGAGGAAACCTGTACTGGTAGGGAGAGAAAGAGAGATCAAGAGAGAAGTTGGGAGAAAACCTGTAACTCAAGGCAAGATGAGCCGGCGGCGGCCGAACGGGTCGAGCGACGGAAGATGAGAAGAAGCGGGACAAAGCAACAGGTGATGAGGGCAGCACGCCGGGGCAGAGGCACGGTGAGTCAACGACGATGGAATTTGCGGCGCGTGTCGGAGGAAGCCGGCGAGGGGGAGGAAGCCGGCGAGGCGGCGGCCCTGCTTATGTCGCGTTCCTCTGTTTCGATCGAAACAGATGGCTAGGTTCGATCCAACCTGTTGACCGGGTAGAAAAGACCAAAGAGCAAAATCGTCCAAATATTATGACGTGTAGGCTCATACCAGAAAATTGAGAAGAAAAAAAATCAGTTTGTGCCATTTTATCCAGCCACGGAGGAAAAACGTGTCATTTAATCAAACAGAAAGAAAAATGTGCTATTTTGTCAAGGTACGAGGAAAGACGTGCTATTTTATCAAATTACTTGTCAGTTTCCGGCTTGGGTCCATCTTTGGGTTTCTTCACGGGAGCGGCAACTTGCTTGCCATTCTTATTGAAGTTCCTTTTCTTTCCCTTGCCCTTTTTCTTGAAACTAGTGGTCTTGTTAACCATCAACACTTGATGCTCCTTCTTGATTTCTACCTCCGCTGATTTCAGCATCGCGAAGAGCTCAGGAATCATTTTCGTCATCCCTTGCATATTATAGTTCATCACGAAGCTCTAGTAGCTTGGTGATAGTGACTGGAGAATTCTATCAATTACTATCTTATCTGGAAGATTAACTCCCACATGATTCAATCGATTGTAGTACCCAGACATTCTGAGCACATCCTCACTGGCTGAGCTATTCTCCTCCATCTTGTAGGCAAAGTACTTGTCAGAGGTCTCATACCTCTCAACATGGGCATGAGCCTGAAATACCAATTTCAGCTCTTGGAACATCTCATATGTTCCATGGCGTTCAAAACATCTTTGGAGCCCCGATTCTAAGCCGTAAAGCATGGTGCACTAAACTATTAAGTAGTCATCAGATCGAGCTTTGCCAAACGTTCATAACATCTGCATCAGCTCCTGCAACAGGTCTGTCACCTAGCGGTGCATCAAGGACATGATTCTTGTGTGCAGCTATGAGGATAATCCTCAGATCATGGACCCAATCCGCATTATTACTACCATCATCTTTCAACTTAGTTTTCTCTAGGAACGTATCAAAAAAACGGGGAAGCTACATCGCGAGCTATTGAACTACAGCATAATTTGCAAAGACATTTTGACTATGTTCATGATAAATCTTAGTTCAATTAATCAAATTACTAATGAACTCCCACTTAAATCAACATCCCTCAAGTTGTCTAAGTGACACATGATCCAAATCAACTAACCCATGTCCGATCATCACGTGAGATGGGGTAGTCATCAATGGTGAACATCTTCATGTTGATCATATCTACTATATGACTCATGTTCGACCTTTCGGTCTCCAGTGTTCCGAGACCATGTCTGTACATGCTAGGCTCATCAAGTTTAGCCCAAGTATTCCACGTGTGTAAATCTAGCTTACACCCGTTGTATGTGAACGTAGAGTCTATCACACCCGATCATCATGAGGTGCTTCGAAACGATGAACTTTAGCAACGGTGCATACTCGGGGAGAACACTTTTATCTTGAAATTTAGTGAAGGGATCATCTTATAATGCTACCATCATTCTAAGCAAAATAAGATGCATAAAGGATAAACATCACATGCAATCAAAATATGTGACATGATATGGCCATCATCATCTTGTGCTTTTGATCTCCATCTTCAAAGCATCGTCATGATCTCCATCGTCACTGGTTCGACACCTTGATCTCCATCGTTGCGTCAGGGTCGTCTCACCAACTATTGCTTCTACAACTATTGCTAATGCATAGGGATAAAGTAATGCAATTACATGGCGCTTGCATTTCATACAATAATTAAGAGACAACCCTAAGGCTCCTGCTGGTTGTCGATATTACAAAACATGATCATCTCATACAACAACGTATATTACATCACGTCTTGACCATATCACATCACAACATACCATGCAAAAACAAGTTAGACGTCCTCTACTTTGTTGTTGCAACTTTTACGTGGTTGCTACGGGCAACTAGCAAGAACCGTTCTTACCTACGTAAAATCACAACGGTGATTATCAAGTTTGCTGTTTTAACCTTCTTCAAGGACCGGCCGTAGTCAAATTCGATTCAACTAAAGTAGGAGAAACAGACACCCGCCAGCCACCTTTATGCAAAACAAGTTGCATGTCAGTCGGTGGAACCGGTCTCATGTACGTGGACATGTAAGGTTGGTCCGGGCCACTTCATCCCACAATGCCGCCAAATCAAAATAAGACGTTGGTGGTAAGCAATATGACCATCACCGCCCACAGCTCCTTTGTGTTCTACTCGTGCATATCATCAACGCATAAACCTGGCTCATGATGCCACTATTGGGGAACGTTGCATGGAAAACAAAAAAAAATCTACGCACACGCAAGATTTATCCATGAAGATGCATAGTAACGAGAGGGGAGAGTGTGTTTACGTACCCTCGTAGATCGTAAGCGGAAGCGTTTATTAACGCGGTTGATGTAGTCGAACTTCTTCGTGATCCAACCGATCAAGTACCAAACGTACGGCACCTCCGCGTTCAGCACATGTTCAGCTCGGTGACGTCCTCGCCTTCTTGATCCAGCAAGACGGCCAAAGTAGTGGATGAGTTCTGGCAACACGACGGTGTGGTGACGGTGGTGGTGATGCTATCTCTGCAGGGCTTCGCCTAAACACTACGAAAATATGACCGAGGGATGAAACTGTGGAGAGAGGCACCGCACACGGCTAAGAGATTGTCGTGGTCCTTGTGTGGCACCCCCTCCCACATATATATAGGTGGGGGAGAGGGGAGGCAGCGAGGAGGCGCCCCAAGGGTGGCCGAATCCCCCTTGGGCTCCTGCCCATGGCCGCCCCCTCCTTTCCTAGATTGTGCGTGGGAGGAAGGCAGGGGGAGGTGGCACCCCCCTTCCTTTCTCTCATGAGGAGGGAAAGGCAGGAGGGGCCAACCCTCCCCCTTTCCTTCCCCTAGGGCCGGCGGCCAGGGAGAGGGGTGCACCAGCCCCTTGTGGGCTGGTGTGTTCCCCCCTTTGGCCCATTAAGCCCATATAGCCTTCCGGGGCTTCCTGGAACCCCTTCCGGTGATTCAATGACTACCAAGTACCTCCCGAAACTCTTCCAGTGTCCAAATATCATCGTCTATATATCGATCTTTACCTCCGAACCATTCTGAAGCTCCTCATCAAGTCCGTGATCTCATCCGGGACTCCGAACAACATTTGGTCACCAAATCATATAACTCATATAACACTATATCGTCAACGAACATTAAGCGTGCGGACCCTACGGGTTCGAGAACTATGTAGACATGACCGAGACACCTCTCCGGTCAATAACCAATAGCGGAACCTGGATGCCCCCATATTGGTTCCTACATATTCTATGAAGATCTTTATCGGTCGAACCTTTATGACAACATACGTAATTGCCTTTGTCTGTCGGGATGTTACTTGCCCGAGATTCGATCGTTGGTATCTCCATGCCTAGTTCAATCTCGTTACTGGCAAGTCTCTTTACTCGTTCCGTAATACATCATCTCATAACTAACTCCTTAGTCACTTTGCCTGCGAGCTTCTTGTGATCCTGTATTACCGAGAGGGCCGAGAGATACCTCTCCAATACACAAAGTGAAAAATCCCAATCTCGATCCATGTCAACTCAACAGACACCTTCGGAGATACCTGTAGAGCATATTTATGATCACCCAGTTATGTTGTGACATTTGATAACACACAAGGTATTCCTCCGGTATCCGGGAGTTGCATGATCTCATGGTCGAAGGAATATGTATTTGACATTAAGAAAGCAGTAGCAATAAACTGAACGATCATATGCTAACCTAACAAATGGGTCTTGTCCATCACATCATTCTCCTAATGATGTGATCCCGTTATCAAATGACAACTCATGTCTATGGTTAGGAAACCTTAACCATCTTTGATCAACTAGCTAGTCTAGTATAGGCTCACTAGGGACACAATATTTGTTTATGTATCCACACATGTATTTAAGTTTCCGGTCAATAAAATTCTAGCATGAATAATAAACCTTTATCATGATTAAGGAAATATAATAATAACCATTTTATTATTGCCTCTAGGGCATATTTCCATTAGTCATGACATGGCACCAACATGCTGTGGTAAATTTTTTGGCCGAATTGGGACAAGTTTTGGTATAAGCTTCTTGCAAACCGGAGCTTCTCTCAAGAAGGCTCGTGGTTCCAAGAGGGAACGTGTCACCTTTGTGTGCGAAACGACATACGCTGCCTTTTCCCGCCTTGATTTTTTTTACAGAGGCAACATAGACCAATGGGAGTTTCGTGCTAAATTATGGAATTATTCCGGGTTCGTTTGCCCTTTTTATATATTAATTGAGTTTTGATGACCCACAAGTATAGGGGATCTGTCGTAGTCCTTTCAATAAGTAAGAGTGTCGAACCCAACGAGGAGCAGAAGGAAATGACAAGTGGTTTTCAGCAAGGTAATTTCTGCAAGCAATGAAATCGTCGGTAACGAGTAGTTTGATAACAAGATAATTTGTAACGAGAAAGTAATGGTAATGATAAATAAAGTGCAGCAAGTTAGCACAATCCTTTTGTGGCAAAGGACATGCCAAAATGGTCTCTTATAATAAGCAAAGCGTTCTTGAGGGCACACGGGAATTTCATCTAGTCACTTTCATCATGTTGGTTTGATTCGCGTTCGCTACTTTGATAATTTGATATGTGGGTGGACCGCTGCTTGGGTGTTGTTCTTACTTGAACAAACCTCCCACTTATGATTAACCCCCTCGCAAGCATCAGCAACTACGAGAAAAGTATTAAGATAAAATCTAATCATAGCATTAAACATATGGATCCAAATCAGCCCCTTACGAAGCAGCGCATAAACTAGGGTTTAAGCTTATGTCACTCTAGCAACCCATCATCTAATAACTACTCCACAATGAATTCCCTTAGGCCCAAATATGGTGAAGTGCCATGTAGTCGATGTTCACATGACACCACTAAGGGAATAACAACATAGATATCATCAAAATATCGAACATATATCAAATTCACATGATTACTTGCAACATGACTTCTCCCGTGACCTCAAGAACAAAAGTAACTACTCACAAATGATATTCATGCTCAATATCAGAGGGGTATTAAATAGCATAATGGATCTGAACATATAATCTTCCACCAAATAAACCATATAGTAATCAACTACAAGATGTAATCAACACTACTAGTCACCCACAGGTACCAATCTGAGGTTCCGGTACAAAGATTGAACACAAGAGATGAACTAGGGTTTGAGAGGAGATGGTGCTGTTGAAGATGTTGATGAAGATTGGCCTCCCAAAGATGAGAGGGTTGTTGGTGATGACAATGGCTTCGATTTCCCCCTCCGGGAGGGAAGTTCCCCCGGCGGAATCGCTCCGCCGGAGGGCAAAAGTGCTCCTGCCCAAGTTCCTCCTTGAGACGGCGGCGCTCCATCCCGAAAGTACTCTCCTTATTTTCTAGGTCAAAAAACCTTATGTACTAGAAGATGGGCACCGGAGGTGGGCTGGGCTGGCCACAACCCACCAGGGTGCGCCTGGGGGGCCTGGCGCGCCCTGGTGTCTTGCGGTCACCAGGTGGCCCCCCTCCGGTAGTTATTTGCTCCAGTGTTTTTTATATATTCCAAAATAATTCTCTGTAAATTTTCAGCTCATTTGGAGATGTGCAGGATAGGTATCTCTGACGTAGCTTTTTCAAGTGAAGAATTCCAGCTTCCGATATTCTCCCTCTTTGTGTAAACCTTGCATATTATGAGAGGAAGGCATTAGAATTACTCCATAAAGCATTATTAAGCATAAAAACATTATAAATAATAGTAAGAAAACATGATGCAAAATGGACATATCAAGTTTCTGGGCATTTAATGCACATAATTCAAATTTGAACTACAAGCACATGCTCCAGTGCGCCAAAGTTGGTTAAAAATCATTTATGTGTGCTTGGGTGAATTTCTAGGTCCCATGCAAGAAATGGGAATGGAATTCAAACATCTGGGCGTCGTGGCTCGGCCGGAAACATCGAGAAACTTGGTTTTTAACTTCCTGTAAATCCAAAACTCGCCTGAAAGTCATGAAACTTGGCATGGTGTCATTACATGGCACCAACATGTTGTGGTAATTTTTTTTGTCCGATTTGCGAAGGCGCACACATTAACAACCAACAAAGTCGTTTTGGAACAAGTGCTGTCACATTACAATCAGAAACACAAGTATTATTGAAACCGCGTGTGTTCTACTTACCATTTACGTGCCGCCACGCATCCCCTTTTTTTATTGGCTTGGAGGCGCCATGCGGGGTAGCTATTTGAGTACGAGAGGCATAGGAGAGCCCTTTGACCCCCATGCGCCACCCACCTCTCCCCCAACGTCTCCATTAATGGCGCCCGAGCCCCTGTTTTATGGCGTGGCTATGTCTCACTCGACTGAGATTTAAGAAGAAAAAAGAAAATATGAAAATAAAATTTTGCACAGATATTAATGTAAGATCTGACGGACATATATAGCATCGACTGCGACTTATAGCAAGACTGATATGAATATATAAGGACGATGATAGTGGATAATAATTGTCTTACAGATTTAGGAAGATAATAAAAAATGCCACATGCGGCAAAGCCCGACATACACAAGGGCAAAAGAAGAAGGAAGACGCAGACAACGATCTCACTCGCTGATCTCTACTTTCTTGATGCGTTGCTGCAGGGCGCGGAGACTAGTTGTCACGGTGAGCGGCGATGAACTCTTTCGTGTCCTCAATACGCTGCTTGAGAGCATCCACAAATTCCTCCACCAGCTTTTCGTGCTCGATGCCGAGCATGGCATTCTCGTCCATAAGTTTCTTGCCGGTGACGCCCACCCTCTTCAACAAGGCAGTGGTCTCCTCGTGCTACTTCGTCCTTCTGGCGATCTTCGCCCTCAGCAGGTCGCGCTCGGTGCGGATCTTCGCCTTGTCCTCCCCTAGTCCCCGGATGAGGCCGGTAGCATTTTCAAACGAGGCATTCATCTCGTCCTGCAGCTTCATCCAGCCGGAGATCCGATCCATCAGGTCATCGAGCATAGTGTCCACGCGCCTGTGAGAGTCCTCGCCTGCCCGCGAGACATTTTCCCAGGCCACCGTGGCGCGGGAGAACTCTCTGCTGCATTCGCAGCGCAGCGGGTCATCTCTGCTACTTCCGCGGCGTGGCCGGACCAGTCTGCTGCATCGACGGCGCGGCGGGACCTCTGTGCTACTTCGGTGGCGCGGTGGGACCTCTGTGCTGCTACGGCAGCGTGGCGGGACATGTCGGCTGCTTTCGCGGTGAGGCGGGACATCTCTCGTGCTTCCGCTTCCATGCTCGCCTCTCCCTGGTAGTAATCTCTCGACCCAGAACTCATGCGGGTCATGGCAGACGCAAGGGAATGATGATGAAAGACTAGTTTGTTTTTGTGGATGAGGAGTTGAGGAGGAATGTGCAGTCATCTTGGAGTAGGTAGTATTTATAATCGAGTACTAATACGCTCCTAAGTGGGAAACCGTTTAGGTTTTGATCGGTGTGAACAGGTGTCGATGTCAAAATCGGTGGATCTCGGGTAGGGGGTCCCGAGCTGTGGATCTAGGACCGATGGGGAACAAGGGACGATGAACACGGTGTTTACCCAGGTTCGGGCCCTCTCGAAGAGGTAATACCCTATGTCCTGCTTGATTGTATTGGATGTATAGTATGGTTACAGAGTTGATCTACCTCGAGATCGAGCGAGCTAAACCCTAAGGTGATGAGGTAATGTATGTAGCTCTAGCCCTAAAGCCCCCAAACCCTCTGGTTTATATAGGCACCAGTAGGGTTAGGGTTACAAATGTTCGGTTACAATGAAGGAAAGATCACACCATCCTTGACTTGGAGGGCACACCACGGCTCCGAATATCTCCTGTCTGGTCACGGGTCCGCACTTTAACCGGGCTGCATGGTGACCCAATAGTCCGGCCCATATCTCCTAGGTCGATGGCCCGAGGTCCCTTAGTCCAGGGCTCCCTCAGTAGCCCCCGAACTAGCCTCCAACGCCATGGCTTGTATCCAGCATCCGCTCATATAATAGTCTTCGGCTTGCGAGGCGAGTTCTTCATATTTGACTTGTATTATTCGGAGAAGTGCTTCATAATCAAAAACTATCCGGATCAATATCAGAGATTCCGTCAATTAATATAGTATGGATCCAGACTGTATTTGTGCCCGATCGGTTTGACAATCCGAATTCTTAGGTTCACTCTAAAACACAATGGGCCCCCAGAAGCTTTATGCCTACCTCGGGGTGGGGGTCAACTTTGACCGTCACGCACCTTTTTAGAAGGCACGCAGCCCTATGCCGCTTTTTATAGACCCGTCTTTTCAGCTTCAAGGCGAAACACCTATTTATAGATCCATGACCGCCAGGAGGTGGTCAGCCCATCCCCCTTTGCAAAAATAAAACAGCGCCGAAGAAATCCTCAGGCATCGTGGCCAATATTCCTAGTTCATCCTCGCGCCCCCATGGCCCACTTGCCAGCGATTGGATGAGCTGTTCAGTCTCGCGCCTCCAGCTGAGCAAACTGCAAACGCAGGGCTATCTTCCCGCGGCGGATCTTGTTCCCGTCTGCGCCGGATTAATCTCCGTCGATGAGCAAGCACTTGCCGAGATCTCCCCTGCTCCAAGCAAGGGAGAGAGGGTATGCTTCGTCCCCTTCCTTTTAAGAGGTCTAGGGTTTCCTATTCATCCCTTTCTATGGGGTCCATTAGAGTTCTACGGGATTGAGCTCCACAACCTCACCCCAGGGTCCATATTGCACATTTCCGGTTTCGTGGCCCTTTGCGAAATATTCCTGAGCTACGAGCCTCACTTTGATCTGTGGAGGAAATACTTCTACCTTGTCCCTCGTACCCGCGAGGGGTCAATCTTTGAAGTGGGAGGAGCAGAGGTGTGGCGGATAGCTGGGACGGGTTACCCCCTTGGGACCACACGGAAGGATCCCGAGGAATGGACTTCGGAATGGTTCTATATCGAAGACGTTCCGCTCTCTGACCCAGTCCGGATGGGTCTCCCCGAATACTCGAGCGCTCCACTAAAGAAGTGGTTCAACTGGCGGCCCAAGAGTCCCTCCCAGCTAGACAATGAAGAAGTGCTCCGTTTGGCCACCAAAATTTGACTGTTGGCCCATAGCAAGCTGACCATGATTGAGGTAATGGCCATCGTCATAACCCGGTGTGTTCAGCCCCTTCAACAGAGGGGGCACCCTCTGTGGTGCTTCAATGGGACAAACGACGCGACCCACTATAAGCATCAAGGGCCAGATGATAAAGCGGCCCTGGCCAAGATATTAGCTGACCTTTTTAAAGGAGAAGAGGAAAACTTTGCTCGATTGAGTATCCGGGAGGGCTTCTCAGGCTACAATCCGGCAGATTGGGTAAGCTCAGTTCTTTGCCCGTAATTCGGCCATTTACGTCCGAATACCCGTTGATTTGTCATCATGCAGAATTGGAGGCGCGAGGTCGAGTCCATCCACTGTCCTACCCCTCAACCGGAGAATCACTCTCGTGACGACGATCCGGGATATCATGACGATCCGAAGACGTTGGTTGATTTCGAAGATGGGGTTTTCTACCAAGAAAGCCTTGATGGCACCAAGGTTGCCGTGACGGCTGACCATCCGGGGGGCCTTCTGTCCTCCACTGTAAGTGAATGGAGGACCTCTTCCCGAACTGGGCGATCGTCTCACACTATCCCGAACAATCTAACTTCTACTCCCAAGGGTCGCCGAACTACACAGCGAACAAATGTGGGAGGAGCACGGCATACACCGGCCTCAGCCCCTAACAGGGCGCCCAAGAGGAAGGCTTCTGCCGAAGCAGAAGCAATCGCCCCCTCGGCTTGGAGGTAGCATGCTTTGGGACCATGAGAGGGGTTGTTTTAATTATCTTTCGACTGATGTCTATTTGACTTTGCAAGAGAAGAGTTCCGGCGCGCCACCCCGAAGACTCCCCGGGCGTGCCGAGGCGTAGTTCCAACCTCGGGCCTTCAGTGCAGGCAAGGGACCCTGCCGAACACGCAGCTGCCAACGCCCATCCAGGGGACCCCGATGATGTTTCAGTGACCGACTCCGAGGTCGAGAGTGTAATGAATCGCCGCCGCCGGAGAGAATCCTTGCGCCATGCTGCTTTTACCGATCAAGAGTTTAATGCCTTTAATTCAGTGGACACGTACCTTGGAGCAGCCCGAACCAGACTTGAAGGGATCGCCGGTCTCTTTTCTTCCAAAATGCATGTGTGAGACAACTTAAAAGCATTTTATAGTTCCTAACCTAGCATCCCCCAAGCCTTAATTTGGGCGGGACGGCCGAGTTAAGGATCTTTGTATTGTCTTGAGTCTGCAGACCGCGAGGGAGCAGAACAACAAGTTGTCCGAAGACCTCAAGATGAGCCGGACACAATTGGCCGATGCTAAAGCCGAGATGGAAGCGGCCAAAAAGGCTACCAGCGAAAATTCTGGTAAGTGAAAAAGCTTTTAGAAAGCTAAAAATTGCATGCAGTTTCTTGTGTATTGATGTCGCTGTTTCCGCAGCCTCCGAAGCGATGAATCAAATGCGGAGGGAACTAGAGGCTGGCAAGCGAGTGCTGACACGAAGTCAGGAAGAGAAGAATGAGCTCAAGGCGGAAGATTGGCGGAAGACCGAGGAAATCGAGCAATTAAAATCTCAATTGGCGCAGGCCTTGGAGGTGAACCAGAGGCTAAAAAGTGGTATATTCGGTAAGTCCCGAATATGATATCACACGTATGTGGATGATCACAATAATTTGACATGCGTGTCGCCTCTGTTTGCTAGTTCTCCTGACAGGGCGGCCTAAGGAAGAGATGGGTTCCTTTAGTGGGAACCTTTTGAAGGAACTGACCAAGGCGCATGAGAGAGCTCGGAAGGCCATGAAGAGCATGGTGAAGGTACTATGGCCACTTGAACAGCCACCCGAGAGCATGGCCGAGCTGGCTGACTGCTTTAAAGGGGCGAGGCGACGTTTTGAATTATGGAAGATGTCAGCTTGCCGGGAAGAGGCGCGCGAGGCCTGGGCAATGGTGAAGACCCGGTTTACCAAACTCGACCCCGAACATATGGCACGGGTCGGACCCGTAGGGCCAGATGGGCAAGAAATACCACTTAGCTTAGTATATGACCAAGTGATGCCCGCTGCTCGGTACTCCCAGAAGGATTGTGCCTTGGACAGTTTGATAGATGGCATTGATAAAGAGTAGGGGGCGTGATTCTATGTATCAATGTACTTTACATCGCGTAATTTCTCGAACCGTGTAAAGACGTTATCCTAACCGGCCATCGGCTTCCGCCTCCCTGACCAATGATCGGGGAGTGTTCCGTACTATATTCCCTGACGAACAGGGGGTAATTCTGGAACCAGGAAATCCGTCCATTTGGTACGAACAGACAAAACATGCATGGCGAGTAATGTTATATTACTGTGTAACGTAAGAAACATCTTCCGAAGAAAATAGTTCCTCCAAGGGTTCCTTTCTTCGGGTAAGGTATGTTGACCATAAGCCGTGTGTTCGGCAGCTCGTGACACACAGATGTTCGTGGTTTTTAGGAACCTGGAACAGTTGGATGGCGGCTAGTGCCTTTTTGTTTTTACTTCCCTAGAGGCCGACCCATTATTTTCTGTAAGAACACTAGCTTTCGGCTTCACCCGTCTGAGGTACGTATCCGGATTACGCGGGCGTAGCAATCACAGAGGTGCTCCCTTTACGCCCTAGCCGAACAATCGGGAACGTAGGGGTAAACACAGGATCCAGGCAACCCAGCTTGGCAAAGGACTTAAGTCAAATAGGTGCATATAATGTCTTGAAAAATACGGGAAGGAGATCAATTCAAACAACAAAAAATGAAGTTGTAAGAAGTATATTATAATTGGCCGCTTGTAAGAGAAGCCCCCAGGTAAAGCTGGGTAGTACATCCGAAGATGTGAATAATGGTGACCTGCCGTGTTACGGTTTATCCGAACTCTAGGTCGAGGAAGCTAAAGTACCAGAAGTTAAAACGAAGAGAAAAAGAAAAATGAAGGCGGGGCAGGGAGTCTTTGTGACGAGGTCGGGCAATGCATAGAAACGACGAAGCCGAGTAGCGTTCCATGGGTTCGGCTCGAGGCCCTGATCCGATGGTCTGCGAAGGCGATATGCCCCCCCCTACGAGTACCTCATCTATAATGAAGGGACCTTCCCATTTAGGTGAAAGATTTTGCTTCTACTTCTCGGGGAGGTGCGGGACAAGCTCTCCCACATTGTATGTCTTCGCCCGAACTTCTCGATTCTGGTAACGCCGTGCCTGCTGTTGATAGAATGTGGAGCGTGCTCGACCAACGTCACGCTCTCCCTCCAGTGCATCGAGGTCATCTTGTCGATCTAGCTCGGCTTCCTTCTCTTCGTACATGCATACCCTGGGTGCGTCATGGATCAAGTCACATGGGAGGACTGCTTCGGCGCCGTACACCATAAAGAACGGGGTGTATCCGGTTGATCGATTAGGAGTAGTGCGTAGCCCCCATAGCACGGAGTCCAGCTCATCTACCCAGTGGCAATCTGATTCCTCAAGGGAGCGGATTAAGCAAGGCTTTATGCCGCTCATGATTAGTCCATTTGCTCGTTCCACCTGCCCGTTAGTTTGCGGGTGGTACACCGAAGCGTAGTCGAGCTTTATGCCCATCTTAGCACACCAATCTTTAACCTCTTGGGCGTTAAAATTAGACCCATTATCGGTGATTATGCTGTGGGGGACACCATAACGGTGGACAATACTGGATATGAAGTCAACAACATGTCCGGATTCCGCGGAGGTTACCGGTCGTGCTTCGATCCACTTTGTGAATTTATCTACCATGACTAATAGGTATTTCTTTTCTTGGTCCCCCCTTTAAGTGGTCCGACCATGTCAAGCCCCCAGACAGTGAATGGCCATGTAATGGGTATGGTCCGAAGAGCTGTGGGGGGCATGTGGCTTTGATTTGCGAACAGCTGACATCCAACGCAATGTTGGACCAGGGTACGTGCGTCTTCACGAGTTGTGGGCCAGAAGAAACCTGCCTGAAATGCTTTGCTGACCAGGGCCCAAGTTGCTGCGTGGTGGCCACCCATGCCGGCATGTATCTCGACGAGGAGTTGTCGTCCCTCCTCTTCGGAGATGCACCTCTGAAGGACCCCCGTAGTGCTCTGTTTATAGAGCTCGCCCTCATAGACCTTGTACGCTTTAGAGCGCCTGACTATGCATCGCGCCTCCGTCTGGTCGTCAAGGAGTTCCTGTCGCAAGAGGTAGGCGAGCAGTGGTTCGGTCCAAGGGGCGATTATTGCCATGATCTCGTGGACCGAGGGTGTTTCCTCAAGTGCGGAGCCTCCGATGATGTAGTTATCTGGTTCGATTTCTGGTGGGGCGACCTGGGCAGGCTCGTTTGTTGAGGGGCTGTTGTCCCCGTCCTGCCATACCACGGATGGCTTGAATAGCCTCTCTAGAAAGGAGTTTTTAGGTATGGGGTCTCGCTTAGCACCCATGCAGGCAAGAACATCCGCTGCCTGGTTACTGTCTCTAGCGACATGATGGAATTTTAAACCCTCGGATCGGTCTGACATCCTGAGGACGGCGTTTCTATATGCTACCATTTTTGGGTCTTTGGCGTCGAATTCGCCATTGACCTGTGAGATAGCAAGGTTCGAATCTCCTCGCACCTCCAGCTGCCAAACCCCCATCGATGTTGCCATCCGAAGACCATGCAACAGTGCCTCGTATTTGGCTGCGTTGTTGGAGTCTATGTACATGATCTGCAAGACGTACCAGATGCTATCACCTATGGGGGATATTAGGATTACCCCAGCCCCCAATCCAGCCAGCATCTTAGAGCCGTCAAAGTACATTGTCCAGTGTGCATATGTACTATATTCTTTGGGTAGTTAGGCCTCTGTCCATTCGGCTAAAAAGTCTGCTAACACCTGAGATTTAATAGCTCGGCGTGGATTATATACGATCTCGAAGGGAAGGAGATCTATGGCCCATTTTGCGATGCACCCTGTGGCATCTCTGTTGTTGATTATGTCATTGAGGGGTACCTCGGATACTATTGTCACTGAACACTCTTGAAAGTAGTGTCGCAGTTTTTGGGATGCCATAAAGACCGCGTATGCTATCTTTTGATAGTGCGGATATCGGGACTTGCATGGTGTTAGGACCTCTAACACATAGTAGACTGGCTTCTGGACCTGAAACTTGTGTCCCTCTGATTCCCGTTCTACGACGACCGCCGCACTCACCACCTGGTTGGTGGCTAAGATGTAAAGCAGCATAGGTTTGCCGATGCCTGGTGCGGCCAGGATGGGATTGCTTGCCAGTAGTGCTTTAATTTCTTCTAGTGTCGCGGTCGCCTCGTCGGTCCACTCAAAGTTTTTTTGTTTTCTTAAGTAGCCTATAGAAAGGCAGTGCCTTCTCACTGAGGCGGGAGATGAAAGGACTTAGGGCTACCATGTAGCCTGCTAGCTTCTGCACGTGTTTAAGCTCCGTTGGTATTGCCAACTGGGACAGGGCCCTGATTTTAGCCTGATTGGCCTCTATTCCTCGATGGGAGATGATGAAGCCGAGTAATTTACCGGCGGGTACTCCGAACACGCATTTGTCCGGGTTGAGCCGGATGTTGTAGGTCCGTAAGTTTTCGAAGGTCAAGCGAAGATCGTCCACGAGCTGATCGGCTTTCTTTGTTTGAATGACCACATCGTCTATGTATGACTCGACTGTTTTGCCAATCTGGTTTTCCAGGCATGTTTGAATCATGCGTTGGTATGTGGCTCCTGCATTCTTTAACCCGAAAGGCATCATGGTGAAGCAGAATGGCCCATAGGGAGAGATGAACGCGGTTGCAGCTTGGTTGGACTCCTTCATCTTCATCTGGTGATATCCGGAGTATGCAACTAGGAAGCATAGCGAATCATGTCCGGTCGTGGCATCGATGATTTGGTCTATGCAGGGTAGAGGGAAGGGATCCTTTGGGCAGGCCTTGTTTAGATCCTTGAAGTCGACGCAGAGCCGCCATGACTTGTCCTTCTTGGGTACCATAACCAGGTTTGCCAGCCACTCCGGATGCTTTATTTCCCGGATGAATCCGTCATCCAGTAGTTTTGCCAGCTCTTCACCCATGGCCTGTCGTTTGGGTTCGGAGAATCGGCGTAGTGTCTGTTTGACTGGCTTGAAGCCCTTGATAATGTTCAGGTTGTGCTCCGCCAGCCTTCGTGGGATGCCTGGCATATCGGAAGGGTGCCAGGCGAATATATCCCAATTTTCACATAAAATGCATGCAGTGCTTCATCAACTGCAGGATCCAGCTGTGCTCCGATGGACGCCGTTTTATTCGGGTCTGTCGGGTGTACTTGGAATTTTACTATCTCGTCAACTGGTTTGAATGACGTGGATTTTGGCCTTTTACTAAGGACCACGTCATCCCTGTTGACGGTAGTGCGGAGTGTTGCTAACTCTTCGGCTGCTAGGGCATCAGATAATGCCTCGAGGGCAAGCGATGCAGTCTTATTTTCTGCTCGGAGGGCTGTGTTCGGATCGCTGGAGAGAGAGATCACGCCGTTAGGCCCCGGCATTTTAAGCTTCATGTATCCGTAGTGTGGTACCTCTTGAAATCGTGCAAATGCCTCACATCCCAAGAGGGCGTGGTATCCACTACGGAAGGGCACGACGTGGAATGACAAGGGTTCGGATCTGTAGTTATCAGGAGTATCGAATACTACGTCCAAGGTTATGCGTCCGGAGCAATGCGCCTCCTTACCGGGTATAATTCCCCGGAATGTGGTATGACTGTGCTCGATGCGAGACCTGTGGAGTTGCATTTTGTCGAGCGTGTCTTCATAAATGAGATTTAGGCCGCTGCCTCCATCCATCAGCACTTTGGTTAACCTGAAGCCGCCAATTATGGGGTCAAGGACTAGCGTTGTGGGGGTGTGGGCGGGGTGGTTTGTCGGCTCATCCTTCTGATCGAAGGTGATAGGTATGTCCGCCCATGGTTGTGTGGCTGTCACCCGGTAGACCTGGCTGAGCTCTCGAAGAGCTTTTTTCCTTTGACTATTTGAAGAGAAAGTCTCGTAGACCGTTAGGACGTCGTTGTAATGTGGCGTTGTTGATTGCCTATCGCGGGGCATGAGGCCAAGGATATTTTCGCCACTTTTGGCCACCTGCCTTACTACCCAGCAAGCTTGAAGCCTGTGAGTTGGGTTTGCGTTGAGTAGGGCCGAATGTATAGGGCATGGTTTATCCAGCAATTCATCCAGGACCGTTCTAGGTTTATTTCTTCGTTGGACGGGATTGTGCTCGGGCGAAGTTGACGCATATGCCCGTTTTGCTTGGGCCTTGCTAGGCCTTGGGCCGGGGATTGACTCCCTATGCATCTGCTGTAACCGCCAGGTACTTTCCATGGCGCAGTATTTGTGTACCATGTCTGATAGTTTGGCGAAATTTTGCACACGACGGCGGGCAAGGGCATTTAAGACCCCCTCATCTCAGCAATTGCGTTGGAAGGCTTCAATTACTTCCTCGTTGCGGCAGTCGATTATCTCATTTTTTACCAGGAGAAATCTGGCCCAATAGTGGTGGACCGTTTCCCCGGGCTGCTGCTTGACGTACATCAGGTCCCATATATCCGGATTTCCAGCGTCCGGACAATATTCGGCGTGGGAGGTGGGTGGGAAATTTTTGGTTGCCTCTGGGAGGAGGTCCTTCGTATTTTCTGAGTCTGGGGAGCCGGCGCCGGCGAGCCGCGTCCAGGCCGTATCCAGACTTGGTAGCGCAATGTCCGGGTGGATATCTGTGTGTGGTTGGGCCGGCTTAAGGTCGGATCCCGTATCACAGGTCGAGGTTGGATTTTTATCTTGACGGGTGTCCGTATCCGGGTTAGAGACCCGGGTATATACTGTCATAAGCTTCGGAGGTCGCGATCCCTCCGCCCCCTCTTTGATAGTAGTGATGAGGTGAGTGATAGGTGGGGTATGGATCTCTCTATTGTCGGGTTTAAGCCCGATCTGGTTGTAGGCCGTAGGCCTGCTGATGGAGATCCCCATAGCGAGGAATCGATCCAAAAGGTTGTCTACCGAAGATGCTCCCACCGGGGACATGCCTCTCGAGTGTTCGTCGGGGCAGTCTTCGGATATTCTGATGAGATCCAGCTTTAGGGCCAGATTGCAGGTTGCGTCAGTTTCCTTTATGTCTGCTGACTCCGAGGTCGAGGCGTCGGGCTCGGCAGGCTTCTCGGAAGCAAGGTTTCGCCGGGGGCGCGCCCCGGGATCCGAGTCCCGGTGGCTGGCCTTGTGGTTAGCGGTGAGGTTTTCAACCGGGTTTAAGCGTCCGATGAGGTTGGCCCAGAAGGTGATGCTACCAAACGTAAAGATCTGACCGGGGACAAAGGCGTCCCCGGCGCCGGTGGGGATTCCTGCGGGTGGCAGAGCCATCGATCCTTTGGTGATCCAATAGTGGAACTCTCAATGAAAGCACCAATGTCGATGTCAAAACCGGCGGATCTCGGGTAGGGGGTCCCGAGCTGTGGATCTAGGACCGATGGGGAACAAGGGACGATGAACACGGTGTTTACCCAGGTTCGGGCCCTCTCGAAGAGGTAATACCCTACGTCCTGCTTGATTGTATTGGATGTATAGTATGGTTACAGAGTTGATCTACCTCGAGATCGAGGGGGCTAAACCCTAAGGTGATGAGGTAATGTATGTAGCTCTAGCCCTAAAGCCCCCAAACCCTCTGGTTTATATGGGCACCAGTAGGGTTAGGGTTACAAATGTTCGGTTACAATGAAGGAAAGATCACGCCATCCTTGACTTGGAGGGCACACCACAGCTCTGAATATCTCCTGTCCGGTCACGGGTCCGCACCTTAACCGGGCCGCATGGTGACCCAATAGTACGGCCCATATTTCCCAGGTCGACGGCCTTAGGACCTCTTAGTCTAGGACTCCCTAAACAGGTTTGCAATTAAATATAGCGTGGTAGTAATTTGGAATGTGACGGGACGCAATCTCAAAATTTATTGACGGTTCTAGTTTCGAAGTGCGCACTATTCCTGAATGGCGTAACATGGGCACGCGTTCTCGGCCGCGTACGTGGCGTTTGCACCATAGGGTGCACCGCAATAGGCGATGTCAGCACACGTCTTGTTTCATCAACCGTGCGCGCTTGTTATTACCATCACGCACGCTTCTTTTAATTAGAATGTATGCCCGTCTAGCGCACACACCTTGATCTGTCTAACTGTTTCTGTTTGTTATGGCTAATCATAAGCAGTTCATCCGTGTGAAGTGTATGCCGTCAATCGCAGACACCTTGATCTGGCTGACCATTTTTGTTTTGTTGCCTAATCGCATACAGTTCATCCGACTGAACTGTATGCCGTCAATCGCACACACACCCTGATCTACCCGACCGTTTCTGTTGTGTTGCCAAATCACAAACAGTTCATCTGGGTGAACAGTATGTCATATATCGCACACACCTTCATCTGGCCGCCCATTTCTATTGTTAATCTCATCGCAAACAGTTCATTCGAGTGAACTGTATGCCACGCATCGCACATGCAACTATAATCTGAAACGTGTTTGTTGTCTCCTCCATCACAAACATTTTGTATCTTTTTTTATGGTTTTATTACATCACCGTTTGTGATTAATGCATCGCACACAGTTTCGTCGAAGGGTCTCTGATTGTAGTGTCGTGTTAGCAGCATCCTGCAGTAGTGATTGTGGATCGCCGGTGAACGAAGTCTGTGAAGGTTTGGAAGTCTACCTTGAAGACTAACCTAAGTGATTGGGCGAGGACTAAGTGACCTTAGCTCAAGGAGAATAAGGTGAAGACGTGGTCTTCTGAGTTAAATCTCAGCCTTCCTAACTAGACGTACAGTTGTCATAGTAACTGGAACTGGTCTACCAAATCCTTGTCTTTGTCAAGCAACTGGTTCTATCACTTCATCCCTTTACTTGCAATTTAGCTTCATGAAGTCATTGCTTGTCTGCTCTGGTTGAATACTATGTGTGAAGACATTCACCTTCATTGCATATTTGGCTTCATATTGTCTTCCTATTCTGATCTTCTCTGCCTAGCTGCTATTTGTCTTCGTGCTTTATCTGTACTGTACCTTGACTATTGAATTGCTAGGATAGTTTATCTTCCGTTGTGTTCTGTTTAGTTGTTGCTTTAACTGCCTGTCTTCGAAGACATTGCTTGTCTCGAAGACTTTCATAAAAATCGCCTATTCACCCCCCCTCTAGTAGATAACTAGCACTTTCAATTGGTATCGGTGCAAGGTGCTCCCTTGTTCTGTGTGATTCGGTTTAACCACCTTGAGTTTTAGCTATGTCAACTGCAGGGATAAACAAGGTCTCCACTGCGTGCCCCGTCTTCGATGGCACTGATTACCCTTACTGGAAGAATAAGATGCGCATGCATCTAGAAGCCATTGACAATGACCTCTGGTATGTCGTCAAGACTGGTGTTCCCAAAGTTGCTGAAGGTGTCACCACTGCTGATGTCAAGAGGTTCGCGCAACTGGACTCAACGGCCAAGAACATCATCTGTGGTCATCTGACCAAAGGGCAGTATGGCCGTGTGAGTGCATTGGAATATGTGAAGCTAGTCTGGGACTGGTTGTCCAAGGTCAGCGAAGGCGTCTTGACTCAAAGAGACTCAAGAATCGATGGGCTTCACAATATCTTCGACCGCTTTAAGAGGCTTGATAATGAGAATGTCCATCTCACCTTCGACCGTCTTACTGATATCACCAATGAACTCCGTGCACTTGGCGCCACTGAGATCACTAAGCATGAAGTCATGAAGAAGCTATTGAGATCACTTGATAGCTCATTTAACACCCTATCACTGATGATCGAAGAACGTCCTGACTTCAAGGATCTTGACCCGTCTGATATACTTGAGAGGCTCAACACACATGAGTTCCAGCTATCTGAGAAGAGAGATATCTATGGTCCTAACTATGGCCGATCCCGTGCTTTGAAGGCAAAGGTTGTTTCCTCATCTGAAGATTCTGATTGCAGTTCTGATGATCCTAAATACTAAGGCAAAGAGCTTACAATGCTTGTGAGAAAATTCCAAAAGTTCTCCAAGAAGAATCACTTCGAAAAGTCTTTAAAATCCAGCTCCAAGAATGTTGAGACTTCCACTCGTGACTACAAGAAGGGAACATGCCACAAATGCAAGAAGCCAAGCCATTACATATCTGAATGTCCTCAATGGGAAAAGGAAGCCAAGAAAAAGAAGAGAAAGGAGTATGGCTCTGACAAAAAGACAAAGAAGAAATTCTCAAAGTCTTCTTCAAAGTCTTCATCTCACAAGAAGAGCTCATCTGGCAAGGCTCATGCTTTCATTGGCAAGGAAATGGCAGAGGAGGAGTCTGCTTCTGAGGAGGCGGAGGTGGAGTCAGAGGAGGAGTCTGATTCAGGCATTGCAAGTCTGGCTCTAGCTTCGGCATTCGTCGCCAAATCCATCTTCGGTACTGAATACAATGGTCACGCCGCCGACGCTGAAGCCAATGATGACGACGACTCTGCTCCTACCTACTGCTTCATGGCAAGAGGTGCTAAGGTAAACTCACGCGATGCTTACTATCAGACTCTAGTGAAGATGACTCTGAATGTGAATCCAAACCCAGCTATAAAACTCTTGCTAAAATTGCAACCGAGCAACAAACTGCTATGGAAAAAATTCAAAAATTGCTAGATAGAAGCGATGACCTGTTGGACGAGGAAATGAATCAAACTCAGTCCTTAATCAAAGACATAAAAATCTTCGAGTTAAGTATGAGGAACTTGAAAATCGTCATGAAACCCTCTTAGCTGATCATGAGAAGCTTTCCTATGATTATCTTCAAAGGAAGCAAGATCTGGAAAAACTGAGAGCGTCTCATGATCATCTTCAAAAGGAAAACGATTCACTACTCGCTCAACAGATCATTACCGCTCAGGAAGAGTTTGTGCCACCTTGCTTAAAATGTATTGAGCGTGATAATGCTATCTCTACTGATGAATGTTCAAATGCTTCTAAAATTGCAATATCTTCAACTACTGATGTGGTAACTAACACCTCTTCTGAGGACGCCACTACTATTGCTGATGAGAATGCCAGATTGAAGATATTGCTTGAAACAGGCATGTACAAAAGCCTCAAAGGGCATCAAACTCTATGTGATGTCCTCAAAAAGCAGATTCTGAACTGAAACCCTAGGAAAGAGGGTATTGGTTTCGAGAGGAAAATGAATGTTGATGGCTCCTACTGGAAGCCTAAGTAGTACCCCAACACCACATGGGTTGCTGCAAAGGGCCCTTCAGTGGATCCATCCACCTTATCTGGTTTCAATTGTGCTAATCCTATCATCATTGATGAGTCTTTTGACTCTAACTATAAACTGATCAAGAACCAGAATGGTGAAGTGTTTGCCAGGTTTATTGGAACTAACTACAGGAATGGGTCCTCTATGAAGAAGATCTGGGTTCCTAAAAATTATCTAGAGAAGCTTCCCGTGAATGTCATCATGACACCACCAGGGAAGAAGACAAAACCCAGACCAAAGGCTTCATACAGACAGATTCTCGGCTTCCATGTCTATCCGCAAGACTCCCGACTCTCCGGGGAATGCTCACTGGAGGTGAGCGTGGTGAGGCCTACCACGCCCGCGCCCGTGTCCATCGACCTCAACGCCACGCCGATGGCCGGCGGATCATCATCCGGAGGGACGAGGAAACGTCAGCGGGAGATGACAGCCGATGTGCTCCCCGGCGCCTGATACGTCTCCAATGTATCTATAATTTATAAAGTATTCATGCCATGTTTACAACAATTTTATATGGTTTGGGTGCAATTTTATATGATTTAAATGAAACTAACATGGACTAACGTTGTTTTCAGCACAACTACCTATGCAGAAATCAAAGTTCTCCAAATGCTGTGAAACTTTTTTTTTGGAAGAAAAGAGGCACTAGAAGCTTCGTGGGAGGGCCAGAAGAGCCACGAGGGCCCCACAACCCACCTGGTTGCGCTAGGGGGGCCTGGCTCACCCTGGTGGGTGGTGGGCACCTCATGGCCCATCTTCGCGTGATTCCAACGCCAAAAAATCCTATAAATACAAAAAAATAGAAATAACCCTAGATTAGAAGTTCCGCCGCCGCAAGCCTCTGTAGCCACAAAAAACCAATCGGGAGCCCGTTCCGGCAACCTGCCGGAGGGGGAAATTATCACCGGAGGCCATCTTCGTCATCCCTATGGTCTCCATGATGAGGAGAGAGTAGTTCACCCTCGGGGTTGAGGGTTTGTACTAGTAGCTATGTGTTTGATCTCTCTCTCTCTCTCTATCTATCTATCTCTCTCTCTCGTGTTCTTGATTTGGCATGATCTTGATGTATCGCGAGCTTTGTTAATATAATTGGATCATGGTGTTTCTCCCCTCTCTATCTTGTTGTGATGAATTGAGTTTTCCCTTTGAGATTTAGTTACTATCAGATGAAATACTTTTATGGATTTGAGAACACTTGATGTATGTCTTGCTATGAATACCCGTGGTGACAATGGGGTATCATATTGATTCACTTGATATGTGTTTGGCACTCAACTCGCGGATTCCCGGGGTGACATTAGGGTAATCTATGCATAGGGGTTGATGCACGTTCTCGTCTTTGTTTCTCCGGTAGAAATCTTGGGGCACTCTTTGAGGTTCTTTGTGTTGGATTGAGTATTATGAATCTGAAATTGTTTGATGCATATCGTATAATCAACTCACAGATACTCACGGTGACATTGGAGTATCTAGGTGACATTAGAGTTGGTTGATGTGTATCATAGGGTGTTATTTTAGTACAAACTCTTGGAAAGGATAACTTGGTTTTATTTTAGTACGAACTCTTGGAAAGATTGATCGGAAAGAATAACTTTGAGGTGGTTTTGTACCCTACAAACAATTTCTTCTTATGCTCTCCGCTAGATAAGAACTTTGGAGTGATTCTTCATCGCACGTTGAGGGATGGTTATATGATCCAATTGTATTAGCATTGTTGAGAGATTGCACTAGCGAAAGTATGAACCCTAGGCCTCATTTTCAAGCATTGCAATACCATTTGTGCTCACTTTTGTTACTTGCTACCTTGCTGTTTTTTATTGTTACTATTACAAAAATCAATATCTACTATCATTACTACACTTGTATCACCATCTCTTCGCCGAACTAGTGCACCTATATAATTTACCATTGTATTTGGTGTGTTGGGGACACAAGAGACTTTTTATTATTTGGTTGCAGGGTTGTTTGAGAGAGACCATCTTCATCCTACGCCTCCCACGGATTGATAAACCTTAGGTCATCCACTTGAGGGAAAATTACTACTATCCTACAAAACTCTGCGCTTGGAGGCCCAACACGAGTCTACAAGAATAAATTTGCGTAGTAGACATCAGCGCCCGCAACCTGATCGACAAAATGCCAGCGGCCACCGACGAGGAAATGGCCAACCGTTTCATCATGGAGAACATCATCTTCGACGAGGGTGTGACGGCTGCTGCCTCCGCTGGCGGTGCCGCCGCGGCTGCGTACGATCCCGAGGAGACGCAAAGCCAGGACGGCCGAACGCCATTCAGGCTGGCGGCCTATGATCAAGCTGCCATGCAGGACGCCTTCATGCAAGATCAGGTTGGCTTGGACCTGGATGGCTTCTCACTCGACCACGAGTTTCCGTAGGACTACGGCCTCGAGGAAGAGGATGAGTTGGACATCGACGGGGAGCCTTTGTTCGAGGACGAGCTCGCCAACCAAGACACCGGGGCGAAGCTGAAGTGCAAGGGCAAGCGGATGAAGGCATACACACCATCCGAGGACAAGCTCCTTTGTGAGTGCTAGAGGGACATTGGGCAAGACCCCAAGGTCGGCACCGAACAAAAGGCATCAACCTTTTGGATTAGTTTCCATCGTGAATTCCATGAACGCAAGAAGTTTCCGCCATACCAAATTCATAGCACGCGTGGGTGGGTGTCCATTTCGAAGCGATGGAGGGTGATACAACAAGAGTGCAACAAGTTTTGTGCCACCCTTGAGAGCATCAAGGCACGCCCCGTGAGCAGCATTGGCATGCAAGATATGGTACATGCGCCCCTCTTTGTTTCCATTCCTTATGCTTGCATGTCCATTTGCATATCCATTTTTGCCCATATGCTTGCATGATATTCATTTGTAGGTATTTCAAGCATTGGAGGCATTCAAGGTCCAACATGACGGCAAGTCCTTCCACCTCTCCCATTGTTGGACGGTCATCAACGGGGAGGAGAAATTCAAGGCGCAATATGCCTCCCTCATGGCGCGTGGAGGGGGGAGAAAGCCATGGAGGAGGTTGGGGAGGGTGAAAAGCCATGGCCGCTGGGGAAGATGAACTCCAAGAAGGAGGACAAGCGGGATGCGGCGTCGATCGCCTTGCTTGCAACTGCAGAGGACATGATGAGTGATACTTCCATTTTGCATCATGTTTTCCTACTGTTATTTATAGTGTTTTTATTCATTATAACACTTTATGGAGTAATTCTAATGCCTTTTCTCTCATAATATGCAAGGTTTACACAAAGAGGGAGAATGCCAACAGCTGGAATTCTGGACCTAAAAAAGCTATGTCAGAGATACCTATTTTGCGCATCTCCAAATGAGCTAAAATTTCACGGAGAATTATTTCTGAATATATAAAAAATATTGGAATAAAGAACTACCAGAGGGGGTTACCCAGGCGCCCACAAGGCACTAGGGCGCGCCTCCCTCCTGGCGCGCACTGGTGGGTAGTGGGGGCCCTGGCCCACCTCTGGTGCCCATCTTCTGGTACATAAGGTCTTTTGACCTAGAAAAAATAAGGAGAGGACTTTCGGGATGGAGCGCCGCCGTCTCAAGGCGGAACTAGGGCAGGAGCACTTTTGCCCTCTAGCGGAGCGATTCTGCCGGGGGAACTTCCCTCCGGGAGGGGGAAATCGAAGCCATCGTCATCACCAAAAACCCTCTCATCTTTGGGAGGCCAATCTTCATCAACATCTTCAACAACACCATCTCATCTCAAACCCTAGTTCATCTCTTGTGTTCAATCTTTGTGTCAAAACCTCAGATTGGTACCTGTGAGTGACTAGTAGTGTTGATTACATCTTGTAGTTGATGCTAGCCAGTTTATTTGGTGGAAGATTATATGTTCAGATCCATTATGCTATTTAATATCCCTCTAATCTTGAGCATGAATATTATTTGTGAGTAGTTGCCCTTGTTCTTGAGGACACGGGAGAAGTCATGTTGCAAGTAATCATGTGAATTTGATATTCGTTCGATATTTTGATGGTATGTATGTTGTGATTCCCTTAGTGGTGTTATGTGAACGTCGACTACATGACACTTCACCATCTTTGGGCCTAAGGGAATGCATTGTGGAGTAGTTATTAGATCATGGGTTGCTAGAGTGACAGAAGCTTAAACCCTAGTTTATGCGCTATTTCATAAGGGGCTGATTTGGATCCATATGTTTAATGATAGAAATATGCACTAGAGGCAATAATAAAGTTGTTATTATTATATTTCCTTATTCATGATAAATGTTTATTATTCATGCTAGAATTGTATTGACCGGAAACTTAAATACATGTGTGGATACATAAACAAATACCATGTCCGTAGTAAGCCTCTACTAGACTAGCTCGTTGATCAAAGATGGTTAAGGTTTCCTAACCATAGACATGAGTTGTCACTTGATGACGAGATCACACCATTAGGAGGTGATGGACAAGACCCATCCGATTAGCTTAGCATATGATCGTTCAGTTTATTGCTACTGCTTTCTTGATGTCAAATACATGTTTCTTCGACCATGAGATCATGCAACTCCCGGATACCGGAGGAATACCCTCTGTGTTATCAAACATCACATCGTAACTGGGTGATCATAAAGATGCTCTATAGGTATCTTCAAAGGTATCTGTTGAGTTGGCGTGAATCGAGATTGGGATTTGTCACTCCGTATGATGGAGAGGTATCTCTGAGCCCTCTAGGTAATACAACATCACAAGAAGCTTGCAAGCAAAGTAGCTAAGGAGTTAGTTACAGGATGATGTATTACGGAATGAGTAAAGAGACTTGCTGGTAATGAGATTGAACTAGGTATGAAGATACCGATGATCGAATCTCGGGCAAGTAACATATCGACAGACAAAGGGAACTACGTATGTTGTCATAATGGTTTGACCGATAAAGATCTTCATAGAATATGTAGGAACCAATATGGGCATCCAGGTCCTGCTATTGGTTATTGACCAGAGAGGTGTCTCGGTCATGTCTACATCATTCTCGAACCCGTAGGGTCCGCACGCTTAACGTTCATTGACGATATAGTATTATATGAGTTATGTGAAATAGAGACCGAATGTTGTTCGGAGTCTTGGATGAGATCACGGACATGACAAGGAGCTCCAGAATGGTCCGGAGGTAAAGATCGATATATAGGACAATGCTATTTGGTAACCAAAAAGGTTTTGGAAAGTACCGAGTATTTATCCGAGTGCCGGAAGGGGTTCCGGGAGGCCACCGGTAAGTGGTGGGCCTTATGGGCCTAAGGGGGGAAGCACACCAGCCCACAAGGGGGCTGGCACACCCCTCCACCCCTGCCCACGAACCAAGGAGGGAGGGAAAGGAAGGGGGAGGCGCCCTAAGGCAGCCAGCCCCCTTTCTTTCCCCCCGTGTCCATATATGGAAGGGGGGCGCGGCTAGGCTGGCCCTAGGGCTGGCCGCTGGCCCTTTGGGGGCGCCCTAGGTTGCCTCCTCCTCCCCCCTCCACCTATATATATGTGAGGAGGGAGAGGGGCAACATACACCACGATCCCCAAGCCATGTGCGGCGCCCCGTCTCCCTCTAGTTCTAGTACCTCCTCCGTCCACGTCCGTTGTGCTTGGTGAAGCCCTGCGGATAGTTTCACCACCACCGTCATCACACCGTCGCGCTGCTGGAACTCATCTACTACTTTGCCTCTCTTGCTGGATCGAGAAGCCGAGGACGTCATCCAGTTGAACGTGTGCTGAATGCGGAGGTGCCGTGCGTTCGGTACTTGATCGAAAGGATCGTGAAGGTGTACGACTACATCAACTGCGTTGATAAACTCTTCCGCTAAACAGTCTACAAGGGTACGTAGACACACTTTCCCCTCTCGTAGCTATGCATCTCCATGGATAGATCTTGCGTGTGCGTAGAATTTTTTTTGTTTACCATGCAACGTTACCCAACAGTGGCATCATGAGCCAGGTCATGCGTAGATGATATGCACGAGTAGAACATAAAGGAGTTGTGGGCAGTGATGTTCATATTGCTTACCACCAATGTCTTATTTTGATTCGGCGGCATTGTGGGATGAAGCGGCCCGGACCAACCTTACATGTCCATGCACATGAGACCGGTTCCACCGACTGACATGCAACTTGTTTTGCATAAAGGTGGCTGGCAAGTGTCTGTTTCTCCTACTTTAGTTGAATCAAATTTGAATACGGTCGGTCCTTGAAGAAGGTTAAAACAGCAAACTTGATAATCACCGTTGTGGTTTTGCGTAGGTAAGAACGGTTCTTGCTAGTTGCCCGTAGCAGCCACGTAAAACTTGCAACAACAAAGTAGAGGACGTCTAACTTGTTTTTTGTAGGGTATGTTGTGATGTGATATGATCAGGACGTGATGTGCTATACGTTGTTGTATGAGATGCTCATGTTTTGTAATATCGACAACTAGCAGGAGCCTTAGGGTTGTCTTTTAATTATTGTATGACCTGCCTATCAATCATTAAGCACCATGTAATTGCTTTACTTTATCGCTATGCGTTAGCAATAGTTGTAGAAGCAATAGTTGGCGAGATGACCCCGACGCAATGACGGAGATCAAGGTGTCGCGCCGGTGACGATGGAGATCATGACGTTGCTTTGGAGATGGAGATCAAAAGCACAAGATGATGATGGCCATATCATGTCACATATTTTGATTGCATGTGATGTTTATCCTTTATGCATCTTATTTTGCTTAGAGCGACGGTAGCATTATAAGATGATCCCTTCACTTAATTTCAAGATAAAAGTGTTCTCCCTGAGTATGCACAGTTGCTAAAGTTCGTCGTTTCGAAGCACCTCGTGATGATCGGGTGTGATAGACTCTATGTTCACATACAACGGGTGTAAGCCAGTTTTGCACATGCAAAATACTTGGGTTAGCTTGACGAGCCTAGCATATACAGACATGGTCTCAGAACAGTAGAGACCGAAAGGTCGAACATGAGTCATATAGTAGATATGATCAACATAGAGATGTTCACCATTGAAGATTACCCCATCTCACGTGATGATCGGACATGGGTTAGTTGATTTGGATCATGTATCACTTAGATAACTTGAGGGATGTTAATTTAAGTGGGTGTTCATTAGTAATTTGATTAATTGAACTTAATTTATCATGAACTTAGTCTTAGTAGTTTTTACATATCTATGTTGTAGATCAATGGCCCGTGCTACCGTTCCCTTGAATTTTAATGCGTTCCTAGAGAAAGCTAAGTTGAAAGATGATGGTAGCAACTACACGGACTGGGTCCGTAACTTGAGGATTATCCTCATTGCTGCACAAAAGAATTATGTCCTTGATGCACCGCTAGGTGACAGATCTGCTGTAGGAGCTAATGCAGACATTATGAATGTTTGGCAAGCTCGATCTGATGACTACTCGATAGTTCAGTGTGCCATGCTTTACGGCTTGGAACTGGGACTTCAAAAGCGTTTTGAAAGCCACGGAGCATATGAGATGTTCCAAGAGCTGAAATTGATATTTCAAGCAAATGCCCGAGTTGAGAGATATGAGGTCTCCAACAAGTTCTTTAGCTGTAAGATGGAGGAGAACAGTTATGTCAGTGAACACATACTCAGAATGTTTGGGTACCACAACCACTTGACTCAGTTGGGAATTGATCTTCCAGCTGAGAGTGTTATTGATAGAGTTCTTCAGTCACTGCCACCAAGCTATAAAGGCTTCATGATGAACTATAATATGCAAGGGATGGAGAAAACAATTCCCTAGCTCTTCTCAATGCTTAAGGCTGCGGAGGTAAAAATCAAGAAGGAGCATCAAGTGTTGATGGTTAACAAGACCACCAGTTTCAAGAAAAAGGGCAAAGGAAAGAAAGGGAACTTCAAGAAGAACGGCAAGCAAGTTGTCGCTCCCGTGAAGAAGCCCAAAGCTGGACCCAAGCCTGAGACTAAGTGCTTCTACTGCAAGGGTAATGGTCACTTGAAGCGGAACTGCCCCAAGTATTTGGCGGATAAGAAGGATGGCAAAGTGAATAAAGGTATATTTGATATACACGTTATTGATGTGTTCCTTACTAATGCTCGTAGTAGAGCCTGGGTATTTGATACTGGTTCGGTTGCTCATATTTGTAACTCGAAACAGGAGCTGTAGAATAAACGAAGATTGGCTAAGGACGAGGTGACGATGCGCGTCGGAAATGGTTCCAAGGTTGATGTGATCGCCGTCGGCACGCTACCTCTACATCTACCTTCGGGATTAGTTTTAGACCTCAATAATTGTTATTTGGTGCCAGCATTGAGCATGAACATTATATCTGGATCTTGTTTATTGCGAGACGGTTATTCATTTAAGTTAGAGAATAATGGTTGTTCTATTTATATGAGTAATATCTTTTATGGTCATGCGCCTTTAATGAATGGTCTGTTCTTGTTGAATCTCGATCGTAGTGATACACATATTCATAATATTGATGCTAAAAGATGCAAAGTTGATAATGATAGTGCAACATACTTATGGCACTGCCGTTTAGGTCATATTGGTGTAAAGCGCATGAAGAAACTCCATGCGGATGGACTTTTGGAATCGCTTGATTATGAATCATTTGATACTTGCGAACCATGCCTCCTGGGTAAGATGACTAAAACTCCGTTCTCCAGAACAATGGAGCGAGCTAATGACTTATTGGGAATAATACATACTAATGTATGCGGTCCGATGAGTATTGAGGCACGCGGCGGGTATCATTATTTCTTGACCTTCACAGATGATTTGAGTAGGTATGGGTATAACTACTTGATGAAACACAAGTCTGAAACATTTGAAAAGTTCAAAGAATTTCAGAGTGAAGTGGAGAATCATCGTAACAAGAAAATAAAATTTCTACGATCCAATCGCGGAGGTGAATATTTGAGTTACGAGTTTGGCCTTCATTTAAAACAATGTGGAATTGTTTCACAACTCACGCCACCTGGAACACCACAACGAAATGGTGTGTCCGAACGTCGTAATCATACTTTATTGGATATGGTGCATTCTATGATGTCTCTTACCGATTTTCCTTTATCATTTTGGGGTTATGCATTAGAGACAGCCGCATTCACATTAAATAGGGCACCATCTAAATCCGTTGAGACGACACCGTATGAACTATGGTTTGGGAAGAAACCTAAGCTGTCGTTTCTTAAAGTTTGGGGATGCGATGCTTATGTCAAACAGCCTCGGCCTGATAAGCTTGAACCCAAAGCGGTGAAGTGCATCTTCATAGGATACCCTAAAGAGACCATTGGGTATACCTTCTACCACAGATCTGAAGGCAAGATCTTTGTTGCCAAGAATGGGTCCTTTCTAGGAAGGAGTTTCTCTCAAAAGAAGTGAGTGGGAGGAAAGTAGAACTTGATGAGGTAGTTGTACCTTCTCTCGAATTGGAAAGTAGCACACCAAGGAAAAATATTTCCGTGATGCCTACACCAATGAGAGAGGAAGCTAATGATGATGATCATGAAACTTTAGATCAAGTTACTACTGAACTTCGTAGGTCAACAAGAACACGTACCGCACCACAGTGGTATGGTAATCCTGTCCTGGAAGTCATGTTATTAGACCATGATAGGTCGAATCCGCGTTGGTATTTCCCCGAAGAGGAAGGGGTGATGCAGCACAGCTACGGTAGGTATTTCCCTCAGTTATGAAACCAAGGTTATCGAACCAGTAGGAGAACCAATCAACACTATGTAAACGGTACGTGCACACAAAGAACAAATACTTGCAACCCGACGCTTATAAGGGGTTGTCAATCCCTTTTTTGGGTAACGGCGCCAGATATTGTCAAGCTGACGGGATAAAAATTGTGATAGATAGGATAAATAGATCTGAATAAAGCATGAAATAAAATATGCAAATAAAAAGTGCAGCAAGGTATTTTTGGGTTTTTTAGAATAATAGATCTGAAAGCAAAAGCGAATAAAAAGTAGATCAAAAAACAATATTATAAAAGAAAGACCCGGTGGCCGTAGATTTCACTAGTGGCTTCTCTCGAGAAAATAGCATACGGTGGGTAAACAAATTACTGTTGGGCAATTGATAGAACATCAAATAATTATGACGATATCCAGGCAATGATCATTATATAGGCATCACGTCACAGATTAGTAGACCGACTCCTGCCTGCATCTACTACTATTACTCCACACATCAACCGCTATCCAGCATGCATCTAGTGTATTAAGTTCATGGAGAAACTGAGTAATGCAATAAGAACGGTGACATGATGTAGACAAGATCTATTCATGTAGGAATAGCCCCCATCTTGTTATCCTTAATAGCAACGATACATACGTGTCTTGCTGCCCCTTCTGTCACTGGGAAAGAACACCGTATGATCGAACCCATCACAAAGCACCTCTTCCCATGGCAAGAAAAATCGATCTAGTCGGCCTAACTAAACCAAAGATTCGAAGAAGAAATACGAGGCTATAAGTAATCATGCATATAAGAGATCAAAGAAAATCAAAAAACTTTCATGGATATATAGATCTAATCATAAACTGAAAGTTCATCGGATCCCAACAAACACACCGCAAAAAAGATTTACATTAAATAGATCTCCAAGAAACCATTGTATTGAGAATCAAAAAGAGAGAAGAAGCCATCTAGATACTGCCTACGGACCCGTAGGTCTACAATGAACTACTCACGCATCATCAGAGAGGCACCAATGAGGATGATGAACCCCTCCGTGATGGTGTCTAGATTGGATCTCGTGGTTCTGGAACTTGCAGTGGCTGGAATTGTGTTTCGTTGACTCCCCTAGGGTTTCTGGATTTTTGGGGTATTTATAGAGCAAAGAGGCGATGCGGGAGGCCACCGAGGTAAGCACAACCCACCAGGGCACGCCCAGGTGGGTTGTGCCCCCTCGGGGCACCCCTCTGGTACTTCTTTGGCCCAAGTTGTGTCTTCTGGTCCATAAAAATTCTAAAAAAAGTTTCGCTGCGTTTGGACTCCGTTTCGTACTAATATTCTGCGAAGTAAAACACAAGCAAAAAACAACAACTGGCACTGGGCACTATGTCAATAGGTTAGTCCCAAAAAATGATATAAAGTTGCTATAAAATGATTGTAAAACATCCAAGAATGATAAGATAATAGCGTGGAACAATAAAAAATTATACATACGTTGGAGACGTATCAGCATCCCCAAACTTAATTCCTGCTCGTCCTCGAGTAGGTAAATGATAAAAACAGATTTTTTGATGTGGAATGCTGCCTAACATGTTCATCACATATTCTTTTCTTTTGTAGCATGGACATATGGACTTTTATATGATTCAAAGTAATAATCTAGTTTTGACATGAAGATTTCAATACTCAAGCAAGTTATCCCTTAGCCCATCAGCTAAATCACTGATCCATTCATGAAACACACTCGCATATTAGCTACATCCAATGCTCAAGTATGACCATAGTGCCCCTTAGTTGGTGCTTTATAAGAGAAGATGGAGACTCAAATAAAAATAAAAATTGCATAAAGTAAATAGAAAGGCCCTTCGTAGAGGGAAGTAGGGATTTGTAGAGGTGCCAGAGCTCAAAGCAAAAATTGAGAGATAATTTTTTTTAGAGGTATACTTTTCCCGTCAACGAAAACGATCAAGTAATTCCCAACACTTTCCATGCTAGATATATCATAGGCGGTTCCCAAACAGAAAATAAAGTTTATTCCTTTTCCCACCATTCTTTCACAATCCATGGCTAGCCGTATCCACGGGTGCCTTCCATACCAACACTTTCCAAGGAATTTATTATTTGACAACATAAAGTAAATTTCTTTTTCATTTTGGGACTGGGCATCCCTATTACCGCCATACTCTCGTGCAATGACAAGTGAATAAACACCCATCTTGAGAATAACACATCTAGCATGGAAAATATTGGCCACCCCCTGCCGCTTCATGAGCGGTATGGGCACACAAAAAGGAATTCATTTTGAAATTTAGAGGTGGCACATACAAATTTGCTTAGAACGGCACGGGAATACCGCATATAGGTAGGTATGCTGGACTCATGTGGCAAAACTGGGTTTAAGGATTTTGGATGCACAAGTAGTATTTCTACTTAGTACAAATGGAGGCTAGCAAAAGATTGAGAAGCAACCAACCAAGAAACGAAAAATCACATAAGCAAGCATTAAGCATAACTAACACCGAATAATGCACCACAAGTAGGATGTAATTTCATTGCTTGACTATTGACTTTCGTGCTTGCATAGGGAATCACAAACCTTAACACTAATATTCTTACTAAACCATAATTACTCACCAACATGACTCACATATCATTATCATCATATCTCAAAACTATTAAAAAGAAGCAAGTTTATTTTGTCCAATGATCTTCATGAAAGTTTTTATTATATCCCTCTTGAATATCTATCACTTTGGGACTAGTTTCATATGTTGCTTTTGATAAGCTCAAACAAATTTAAGTGAAGAACATGAGCATAAATTTTTTCGTCTCTCAAAATAATAAAAGTGAAGCATGAGAGAATTTCTTCAAAATTTTACTAACTCTCAAATAAATCTAAGTGAAGCATGAGAGCATTTCTTCAAAAATAATAAAGCACACCGTGCTAAAAAAGATATAAGTGAAGCACTAGAGCAATTCCAACAAATCATAGCATAATTTTGGCTCTCTCAAATAGGTGTGTCCAGAAAGGATACTTGTGACAAACTAAAAAGCAAAACAAGCAAAGACTCATATAATACAAGACGCTCCAAGCAAAACTCATGATATGTGACGAATAAAAATATAGCTCCAAATAAAATACCGATGCTCGTTAGAAGAAAGAGGGGATGCCACTTGGGGCATCCCCAAGCTTAGTTGCTTGTTCCTCCTTGGATATTATCTTGGGGTGCCATGGGGCATCCCCAAGCTTAGGCTCTTCTTACTCCTTATTCCTTCATCCATCGTGATCTCACCAAAACTTGAAAACTTCAATCACACAAAACTTTCGTGAGATCCGTTAGTATAAGAAAACCAATCTTCACTTTAAGTACTGTTGCAAACCCATTCATATTTTTTTTTTGCATTATATATACTGTATTCTAACTTTGCCATGGCTTATACCCCCTGATACAGTCCATAGATTCATCAAAATAAGCACACAATGCAAAGAAAACAGAATCTGTCAAAAACAGAATAGTCTGTAAAGACGTGAATTTTGCTCATACTTGTGTAACTCCAAAAATTCTGAAAAATAGGAAAACGTAGGCAATTTGTATATCAGTCTTGTGAAAAAAATTCAGACCCTTTCGTCACTTCCGTGAATTTAAACAATTCTGTTACTGGAGGCAAAAGTTTTTGTTTTCTAACAAGATCAAGTCAACTATCACCCAACATGATCCCAAAGGCTTAGCTTGGCATGAAAACTAATTAAAACATAAAAACACAATCATAATAGTAGAATAATTGTGCAAACACTCAAGAATAGAAAGAAAAAGACAAAAATAAATTTTATTCATTGGGTTGCCTCCCAACAAGCGCTATCGTTTTATGGCCCTAGCTAGGCATAATGCATAGATTCAAGTGTTGTCATCTTTAGTTTTTGCTACTTTGGTAAGGTCTTTCTCGAAGCCGGGAGGCTCTTTGCGCTTCCCCAAATTCTCAGGAAAAGAAACCATCTTGAGATCTAAAATATCCAACCGTTTATTGCAAAGAGTAATCAAAGTATTCATACGATTGAGATTTCCACTAATATGTTTGAGAGGTTCGTTATATTTTTGCAACTCGACCATATGTTTATGCAAATCACTCAACCTGTCTAAAATTTGAACCCCTTCTTGAGTAAAAGAAATCCCCTTTTTGGTTGGTGGAATTCCCAAAATCCCTTCTAGGATCTCATAAGCGGTATTAGCATCAAGCTCAATAAAGTTCCCTTTAGCGGCAAAATCCAAAAGTTGTCTATGATGTAAGGTTAATCCCATATAAAAATTTCGAAGCAAAATCTTTGCATCCCCTTTTAGGTTGCTAATGCGATAGGATTCCATTAGCCTATACCAAGCATCTTTTAAATTTTCTCCTTGTCTCTGCTTGAAGTATAAAACTTCAAAATCTGGAGATAAAGGAGGAGCAGTCATGCTGGCCATAGTGACAAGGTAGGCAAGCAAGATCATACACATAAACACATCTGACGAGGAAACGGCGAACGGAAAAGAGGGCGAATAAAACGACAAATTTTTGTGAAGTGGGGGAGAGGAAAATGAGAGGCAAATGGCAAATAATGTAAATTGCAAGGAGATGAGATTTGTGATTAGGAACCTGATAGATGTTGATGATGTCTCCCCGGCAATGGCGCCAGAAATCTACTTCTGATAGCTCGTATCCACGTTGGTACTTCCCCGAAGAGGAAGGGATGATGCAGCACAGCTACGGTAGGTATTTCCCTCAGTTATGAAACCAAGGTTATCGAACCAGTAGGAGAACAAAGCAACACTATGTAAACGGTACCTGCACACAAAGAACAAATACTTGTAACCCAATGCTTATAAGGGGTTGTCAATCCCTTTTTCGGGTAACGGCGCTAGATATTGTCAAGTTGATGGGATAAAAATTGTGATAGATAGGATAAATAGATCTAAATAAAACATGAAATAAAATATGCAAATAAAAAGTGCAGCAAGGTATTTTTGGGTTTTTTAGAATAATAGATCTGAAAGCAAAAGCGAATAAAATGTAGATCGGAAAACAATATGATAAAAGATACACCCGGGGGCCGTAGATTTCACTAGTGGCTTCTCTCGAGAAAATAGCATACGGTGGGTAAACAAATTACTGTTGGGCAATTGATAGAACATCGAATAATTATGACGATATCCAGGCAATGATCATTATATAGGCATCATGTCACAAATTAGTAGACCGACTCCTGCATGCATCTACTACTATTACTCCACACATCGACCGCTATCCAGCATGCATCTAGTGTATTAAGTTCATGAAGAAACGGAGTAATGCAATAAGAATGATGACATGATGTAGACGAGATCTATTCATGTAGGAATAGCCCCCATCTCGTTATCCTTAATAGCAACGATACATACGTGTCTTGCTGCCCCTTCTGTCACTGGGAAAGAACACCGTACGATCGAACCCATCACAATGCACCTCTTCCCATGGCAAGAAAAAACGATCTAGTAGGCCTAACTAAACCAAAGATTCGAAGAAGAAATACGAGGCTATAAGTAATCATGCATATAAGAGATCAAAGAAACTCAAATAACTTTCATGGATATATAGATCTGATCATAAACTCAAAGTTCATCAGATCCCAACAAACACACCGCAAAAAAGAGTTACATCAAATAGATCTCCAAGAGACCATTGTATTGAGAATCAAAAAGAGAGAAGAAGCCATCTAGCTACTGCCTATGGACCCGAAGGTCTACAATGAACTACTCACGCATCATCGGAGAGGCACCAATGAGGATGATGAACCCCTCCGTGATGGTGTCTAGATTGGATCTCGTGGTTCTGGAACTTGCGGCGGCTGGAATTGTGTTTCGTCGACTCCCCTAGGGTTTCTGGATTTTTGGGGTATTTATAGAGCAAAGAGGCAGTGCGGGAGGCCACCGAGGTGGGCACAACCCACCAGGGTGCGCCTGGGCCCCCAGGCACGCCCAGGTGGGTTGTGCCCCCCTCGGGGCATCCCTTTGGTACTTCTTGGGCCCAAGTTGTGTCTTCTGGTCCATAAAAATTCTCCAAAAAGTTTCGCTACATTTGGACTCCATTTGGTACTGATATTCTGCGAAGTAAAAAAACAGCAACTGGCATTGGGCACTATGTTAATAGGTTAGTCCCAAAAAATGATATAAAGTTGCTATAAAATGATTGTAAAACATCCAAGAATGCTAATATAACAGCGTGGAACAATAAAAAATTATAGATACGTTGGAGACGTATCAGACCACGGCGAACCTATGAACTATGAAGAAGCTATGATGAGCCCAGATTCCGATAAATGGCTTGAGGCCATGAAATCTGAGATTGGATCCATGTATGAGAACAAAGTGTGGACTTTGGTGGATTTGCTCGATGATCGGCAAGCCATTGAGAATAAATGGATCTTCAAGAAGAAGACGGACACTGATGGTAATATCACTGTCTACAAAGCTCAACTTGTCGCAAAAGGTTTTCGACAAGTTCAAGGGGTTGACTACGATGAGACTTTCTCACCCGTAGCGATGCTTAAGTCTGTCCGAATCATGTTAGCAATTGCCGCATTTTATGATTATGAAATCTGGCAAATGGACGTCAAAATTGCATTCCTTAATGGATTTCCTAAAGAAGAGTTGTATATGATGCAACCAGAAGGTTTTGTCGATCCTAAAGGTGCTAACAAAGTGTGCAAGCTCCAGCGATCCATCTATGGACTGGTGCAAGCATCTCGGAGTTGGAATATACGCTTTGATGAGGTGATCAAAGCATATGGTTTTATACAGACTTACGGTGAAGCCTGTATTTACAAGAAAGTGAGTGGGAGCTCTGTAGCATTTCTGATATTATATGTGGATGACATATTGTTGATTGGAAATGCTATAGAATTTCTGGATAGCATAAAAGGATACTTGAATAAGAATTTTTCAATGAAAGACCTCGGTGAAGCTGCTTATATATTGGGCATCAAGATCTATAGGGATAGATCGAGACATTTAATAGGACTTTCACAAAGCACATACCTTGACAAAGTTCTGAAGAAGTTCAAAATGGACCAGTCAAAGAAAGGGTTCATGCCTGTGTTGCAAGGTGTGAAATTGAGTCAGACTCATTGTCCGACCACGGCAGAAGATAGAGAGAAAATGAAAGTCATTCCCTATGTCGCAGCCATAGGTTCTATCATGTATGCTATGTTGTGTACCAGACCTGATGTGTGCCTTGCCATAATTTTGGCAGGGAGGTACCAAAGTAATCCAGGAGTGGATCACTGGACAGCGGTCAAGAATATCCTGAAGTACCTGAAAAGGACCAAGGATATGATTCTCATTTATGGAAGTGACGAAGAGCTCGTCGTAAAAGGTTACGTCGATGCTAGCTCGTCGTAAAGGGTTACACCGGATGACTCTAAGTCACAAACTAGATACGTATTCATATTGAATGGTGGAGCTGTCAGTTGGTGCAGTTCCAAGCAGAGCATCGTGGCGGGATCTACGTGTGAAGCGGAGTACATAGCTACTTCGGAAGCAGCACATGAAGAAGTTCATATCCGATCTGGGTGTAATACCCAGTGCATCGGGTCCAATGACAATCTTTTGTGACAATGCTGGAGCAATTGCCATAGCCAATGATCCTAGGTTTCACAAGAGAACCAAACACATCAAGCGGCGCTTCAACTCCATTCATGAGTATGTCAAGGATGGAGACATAGAACTTAGCAAAAATACATGCTGCTACTTCTTGAGCTTGCGTTGGTTTTTCCCTTGAAGAGGAAAGGGTGATGCAGCAAAGTAGAGATAAGTATTTCCCTCAGTTAAGAACCAAGGTATCAATCCAGTAGGAGATACAAGCAAGTCCCCAATATATGCACCTGCACAAACAATCAAACACTTGCACCCAACGCGATAAAGGGGTTGTCAATCCCTTCACGGTCACTTGCAAAGGTGAGATCTGATAGAGATAGATATAAAAGATTACTAAAATGTAAAACAAAATAAAAGTAAATAAATTGCAGCAAGGTATTTTTGGGTTTTTTGGTTTATAGATCTGAAAATATATGATGGAAAATAGACCCGGGGGCCATAGGTTTCACTAGAGGCTTCTCTCTTGAAGGAAAATAATACGGTGGGTGAACAATTTACTATCGAGCAATTGATAGAAAAGTGCAAAGTTATGACGATATCCAAGGCAATGATCATGAATATAGGCATCACGTCCGTGTCAAGTAGACCGACTCCTGCCTGCATCTACTACTATTACTCCACACATCGACCGCTATCCAGCATGCATCTAGAGTATTAAGTTCGTAAAGAATGGAGTAACGCCTTAAGTAAGATGACATGATGTAGAGGGATAAACTCAAGCAATATGATGAAAACCCCATCTTTTTACCCTTGATGGCAACAATACAATACGCGCTACCTCTACTTTGTCACTGGGTGAAATCACGCAAGATTGAACCCAAAACTAAGCACCTCTCCCACTGCAAGAAGAACCAATCTAGTTGGCCAAACCAAACCGATAATTCGAAGAGAAATACAAAGATATCAAATCATGCTTATAAGAATTCAGAGAAGATTCAAATAATATTCATAGATAAGATGATCATAAATCCACAATTCATCGGATCTCGACAAACACACCGCAAAAGAAGATTACATCGGATAGATCTCCAAGAACATCGAGGAGAACATTGTATTGAAGATCAAAGAGAGAAAAGAAGCCATCTAGCTACTAGCTATGGACTCGTAGGTCTGTGGTAAACTACCCACGCTCATCGGAAGGGCAATAGAGTTGATGTAGATGCCCTCCGTGATCGAATCCCCCTCCGGCAGGGTGCCGGAAAAGGCCCCAAGATGGGATCTCACGGGAACAGAAGGTTACGGCGGTGAAAAAGTATTTTGGTGGACGCTTCTGGTGGTTTGGGAATATTTGAGGATTTATAGAACTGAGAAGGAGGTCGGTGGACTCCCGGGGGGCCCACAAGCCAGCCCCCCTAGGGCGCGCCCTCAGGGCTTGTGGAGCCCTTGGGACTCCTATGACTTGGCCTCCAAGTTTCGTGGATGTCTTCTGGTCCAAGAAAAATCATCATAAAGTTTTATTCCGTTTGGACTCAGTTTTATATTCCTTTTCTCTAAAACTCAAAAACCAGGAAAAAACAGAACTGGCACTGGGCTCTAGGTTAATAAGTTAGTCCCAAAAATAATATAAAATAGCATATTAATGCATACAAAACATCCAAAACAGATAATACAATAGCATGGAACAATCAAAAATTATAGATACGTTGGAGACGTATCAAGCATCCCCAAGCTTAATTCCTACTCGTCCTCGAGTAGGTAAATGATAAAAATAGAATTTTTGATGTGGAATGCTACCTAACATATTTATCCAAGTAATTTTCTTTATTGTAGCATGAATATTCATATCCATAAGATTCAAAACAGAAGTTTAATATTGACATAAAAACAATAATACTTCAAGCATACTAATAAAACAATCATGTCTTCTCAAAATAACATGGCCAAAGAAAGTTATCCCTACAAAATCATATAGTCTGGCTATGCTCCATCTTCATCACACAAAGTATTAAATCATGCACAACCCCGATGACAAGCCAAGCAATTGTTTCATACTTTTGATGTTCTCAAACTTTTTCAACTTTCACGCAATACATGAGCGTGAGCCATGGATAAAGCACTATAGGTGGAATAGAATATGGTGGTTGTGGAGAAGACTAAAAGAAGGAGATAGTCTCACATCAACTAGGCGTATCAACGGGCTATTTGAGATGCCCGTCAATAGATATGAATGTGAGTGAGTAGGGATTGCCATGCAACGAATGCACTTAGAGCTATAAGTTTATGAAAGCTCAAAAGGAAACTAAGTGGGTGTGCATCCAACTCGCTTGCTCACGAAGACCTAGGGCAATTTGAGGAAGCCCATCATTGGAATATACAAGCCAAGTTCTATAATGAAAAATTCCCACTAGTATATGAATGTGATAACATAGGAGACTCTCTATCATGAAGACCATGGTGCTACTTTGAAGCACAAGTGTGGAAAAAGGATAGTAACATTGTTCCTTCTCTCTTTTCTCTCATTTTATTTTATTTTTGGGCTCTTTGGGCTCTTTTTTCTCTTTTTTTATTTTTGGGCTTCTTTGGCCTCTTTTATTTTGTAAAGTCCGGAGACTCATCCCAACTTGTGAGGGAATCATAGCTTCCATCATCCTTTCCTCACATGGCACAATGCTCTAATAATGATGATCATCACACTTTTATTTACTTACAACTCAAGAATTACAACTCGAAACTTAGAACAAAACGGAACGGTGGAAGTTGCATGGCAATATATCTCGGAATGGCTATGGAAATGCCATAATAGGTAGGTATGGTGGCTTTTTTGAGGAAGGGTATATGGTGGGTGTTGTGCACCGGCGAAAGTTGCGCGGTACTAGAGAGGCTAGCAATGGTGGAAGGGTGAGAGTGTGTATAATCCATGGACTTCTTATTAGTCATAAATAACTCACATACTTATTGCAAAAGTCTATTAGCTATCAAAACAAAGTACTACACACATGCTCCTAGGGGGATAGATTGGTAGGAAAAGACCATCGCTCGTCCCCGACCGCCACTCATAAGGAAGACAATCAATAAATAAATCATGCTCCGACTTCATAACATAACGGTTCACCATACGTGCATGCTACGGGAATCACAGACTTTAACACAAGTATTTCTACCAATCCACAATTACTCACTAGCATGAATCTAATATCACCATCTTTATATCTCAAAACAATTATAAGGAATCAAACTTCTCATAGTATTCAACGCTCTTTATATGAAAGTTTTTATTATATCCCTCTTGGATGCCCATCATATTAGGACTAAATTCATAACCTATGCAAATTACCATGCTGTTTAGAAAGACTCTAAAAATAATATAAGTGAAGGAATAGAATTCAACAATTTCTATAAAATAAAGCCACCGCCGTGCTCTAAAAAGATATAAGTGAAGCACTAGAGCAAAATTGCCTAGCTCAAAAGATATAAGTGAAGCACATAGAGTATTCTAATAAATCATGATTCATGCGTGTCCCTCTCAAAAGTTGTGTACAGCAAGGATTATTGTGGCAAACTTAAAAGAAAAGACTTATATCATACAAGACGCTCCAAGCAAAACACATATCATGTGGTGAATAAAAATATAGCCTCAAGTAAATTTACCGATAGACGAAGACGAAAGAGGGGATGCCATCCGGGGCATCCCCAAGCCTAGATGCTTGTTTGTCCTTGAATATTACCTTGGGGTACCTTGGGCATCCCCAAGATTAGGCTCTTGCCACTCCTTATTCCATAGTCCATCAAATCTTTACCCAAAACTTGAAAACTTCACAACACAAAACTCAACAGAAAAAACTCATGAGATCCGTTAGTATAAGAAAAGCAAATCGCCACTTTTGTTACTGTTGTGAACTCATTCTTTATTTATATTGGTGTAATATCTACTGTATTACAACTTCTCCATGGTTCCTACCCCCCCCCCCCTGATACTACCCATAGATTCATCAAAATAAGCAAACAACACATAGAAAACAGGATCTGTCAAAAAACAGAAAAGTCTGTGAAGATCTGAATTAAGCTCAAACTTATGTAACTCCAAAATTCTGAAAAATTAGTAAAACAGAGGAAATTTGTATATCAATCTTGTGTAAAAAATTCAGAGTTTTTCCACGCTCCAGTGAATTTAAACAACTCTGTTACTGGGCGCAAAAGTTTCTGTTTTTCAGCAAAATCAAATCAACGATATACCAAAGTATCCCAAAGGCTTTACTTGGCTCAAACACTAATTGAAACACCAAAACACAATTACTACAGAGGTAATAATGTGTATTTTCATAAAAACAGAAAGGAAAAATATTGGGTTGTCTCCCAACAAGCGCTTTTCTTTAAAGCCTTTTAGCTAGGCGTTGGTAATTTTAATGATGCTCACATGGAAGATAGCAATTGAAACACGAAGAGAGCATCATGTGACATGTGAAAAACAAGTTTAAGTCTAACATACTTCCTATGCATAGGCATTTTATAAGCAAACAAATTATCAAGACAAGCAAAAACTAGCATATGCAAGGAAGAAGAAAGAAACAATAGCAATCTCAACATAACGAGAGGTATTTTAGTAGCATGAAGATTTCCATAACCATATTTTCCTCTCTCATAATAATTACATGCAGGATCATAATCAAATTCAACAATATAGCTATCACATAAAATATTCTCTTCATGATCCACATGCATGCAAAGTTGACACTCTTCCAAAATAGTGGGATTATTATTACCTAGAGTTGACACTCTTCCAAACACACTTTCAATATTATTGCCAACACTATTATCAATATCATATTAATCATGAGGCTTAAATAAATTTTCAAGATCATAAGAAGAATCACCCCAATCATAATCATTACAATAAGTAGTGGTCATAGCCAAACTAGCATCCCCAAGCTTAGGGTTTTGCATATCATTAGCACAATTGATATTAATAGAATTTATAATAACATCATTGCAATCATGCTTTTGATTCAAGGAACTATCAAGTATGGGTGCAATAGCAATAATCTCATGTTTAACATAAGGAACTATAGCAAATTCATCTCCATAAATATTGGCATCATGGCCATAAGAATAGCAAGCATCATGTTCATAAAGGGATATTTCAATCAAATCAACGGAATCATAATTATCTATAGATTCATGCATATCATTATTTTCTTCCAAAGCAACGGTCATTCTCTCAATAAATTCCTTAACATAGGCATTATGAGCATAGTTTTCATACCAATATTTAAGTATGTCAAAATTTTCAGATTTGTAGAGAGTAATATCATACTTTTCAATCAAAGAAGCAACTTCATAAGCACCCTTAAAAGCAACAAATTCTTCAATTTGTTCGATATCATAGTAACTATAAACATCCTTTTCATCAGAAGATAATATTTCATTATCATTAAACTCACATAGGTAGGGAAGGTGTTTTTTAGGGTTCTTAGAGCAACAAGTAAAATCACAAAGTTCACAAAGATTCCAAGCATAACATAGCAAACAATTTATTTGATTCCATAAGAGTCTCCCTTTTTCAGACAAACGGTGACGCACAAAGTGAGCATGCTCATCTAAAGATTTTCCCTCAACTAAACTAGTTGGGGTTTCAGCATGAGCACATATGGATCGAAGATGATCCAAGTAGAAAACTTTAAGTGGATCCATAAACCTTTTTGTTTCTGATTTTCAATAAACACACAATTATACCAAACAAGCAAACGAGCCAAGTAAGACATAAAGACAAACGAAAAGACGAACGGAAAGAAGGCAAATCTTTTTGTGTTTTTCTGAAATCATTTTAGAAGTGGGGGAGAGGAAAACGAGAGGCAAATGGCGAATAATGTAACGCAAGAGATGAAAGTTTATCGTGGGTACTTGGTAGGCTTGATGTAGATCTCCCCGGCAACGGCGCCAGAAATTCTTCCTGCTACTTCTTGAGCTTACGTTGGTTTTTCCCTTGAAGAGGAAAGGGTGATGCAGCAAAGTAGAGATAAGTATTTCCCTCAGTTAAGAACCAAGGTATCAATCCAGTAGGAGATACAAGCAAGTCCCCAATATATGCACCTGCACAAACAATCAAACACTTGCACCCAACGCGATAAAGGGGTTGTCAATCCCTTCACGATCACTTGCAAAGGTGAGATCTGATAGAGATAGATATAAAAGATTACTAAAACGTAAAACAAAATAAAAGTAAATAAATTGCAGCAAGGTATTTTTGGGTTTTTTGGTTTATAGATCTGAAAATATATGATGGAAAATAGACCCGGGGGCCATAGGTTTCACTAGAGGCTTCTCTCTTGAAGGAAAATAATATGGTGGGTGAACAAATTACTGTCGAGCAATTGATAGAAAAGCGCAAAGTTATGACGATATCCAAGGCAATGATCATGAATATAGGTATCACGTCCGTGTCAAGTAGACCGACTCCTGCCTGCATCTACTACTATTACTCCACACATCGACCGCTATCCAGCATATGCATCTAGAGTATTAAGTTCATAAAGAACGGAGTAACGCCTTAAGTAAGATGACATGATGTAGAGGGATAAACTCAAGCAATATGATGAAAACCCCATCTTTTTACCCTTGATGGCAACAATACAATACGTGTCTCGCTACCCCTACTTTGTCACTGGGTGAAATCACTCAAGATTGAACCCAAAACTAAGCACCTCTCCCATTGCAAGAAGAACCAATCTAGTTGGCCAAACCAAACCGATAATTCGAAGAGAAATACAAAGATATCAAATCATGCATATAAGAGTTCAGAGAAGATTCAAATAATATTCATAGATAAGCTGATCATAAATCCACAATTCATCGGATCTCGACAAACACACCACAAAAGAAGATTACATCGGATAGATCTCCAAGAACATCGAGGAGAACATTGTATTGAAGATCAAAGAGAGAAAAGAAGCCATCTGGCTACTAGCTAGGGACCCGTAGGTCTGTGGTAAACTACTCACGCTTCATCGGAAGGGCAATAGAGTTGATGTAGATGCCCTCCATGATCGAATCCCCCTTCAGCAGGGTACCGAAAAAGGCCCCAAGATGGGATCTCATGGGAACAGAAGGTTACGGCGGCGGAAAAGTATTTTGGTGGACGCTTCTGGTGGTTTGGGAATATTTGAGGATTTATAGAACTGAGAAGGAGGTCGGTGGACTCCCGGGGGGCCCACAAGCCAGCCCCCCCTAGGGCGCGCCATGAGGGCTTTTGGAGCCCTCGGGACTCTTCTGACTTGGCCTCCAAGTTTCGTGGATGTCTTCTGGTCCAAGAAAAATCATCGTAAAGTTTTATTCCGTTTGGACTCCGTTTGATATTCCTTTTCTATAAAACTCAAAAACAAGGAAAAAAGCAGAAACTGGCACTGGGCTCTAGGTTAATAAGTTAGTCCCAAAAATAATATAAAATAGCATATTAATGCATATAAAACATCCAAAACAGATGATATAATAGCATGGAATAATAAAAAATTATAGATACGTTGGAGACGTATCACATACGGATCTGAATGTGGCAGACCCGTTGACTAAACCTCTTCCGCGGACCACGAGAAAAACATGATCAACACCAAGACTCCATGGGTGTTAGATTCATTACTATATAATCTAGATTATTAACTCTTGTGCAAGTGGGAGACTAATAGAAATATGCTCTAGAGGCAATAATAAAGTTGTTATTATTATATTTCCTTATTCATGATAAATGTTTATTATTCATGCTAGAATTGTATTGACCAGAAACTTAAATACATGTGTGGATACATAAACAAATACCATGCCCCTAGTAAGCCTCTACTAGACTGGCTCATTGATCAAAGATGGTTAAGGTTTCCTAACCATAGACATGAGTTGTCACTTGCTGACGAGATCACATCATTAGGAGAATGATGTGATGGACAAGACCCATATGATCGTTCAGTTTATTGCTACTGCTTTTTTAATGTCAAATACATGTGTTCTTCGACCATGAGATCATGCAACTCCCGGATACCGGAGGAATACCTTGTGTGTTATCAAATGTCACAACGTAACTGGGTGATCATATAGATGCTCTACAGGTATCTCCGAAGGTATCTGTTGAGTTGGCGTGAATCGAGATTGGGATTTGTCACTTCGTATGACGGAGAGGTATCTCTGGGCCCTCTCGGTATTACAACATCACAAGAAGCTTGCAAGCAAAGTAGCTAAGGAGTTAGTTATAGGATGATGTATTACGGAATGAGTAAAGAGACTTGCCGGTAATGAGATTGAACTAGGTATGAAGATACCGATGATCGAATCTCGAGCAAGTAACATACCGACAGACAAAGGGAACTATGTATGTTGTCATAAAGGTTCGACCGATAAAGATCTTCATAGAATATGTAGGAACCAATATGGGCATCCAGGTCTCGCTATTGGTTATTAACCAGAGAGGTGTCTCGGTCATGTCTACATCATTCTCTAACCCGTAGGGTCCACACGCTTAACATTCATTGACGATATAGTACTATATGAGTTATGTGAAATAGTGACTGAATGTTGTTCGGAGTCCCGAATGAGATCACGGACATGACGAGGAGCTCCGGAATGGTCCGGAGGTAAAGATCGATATATAGAACGATGCTATTTGGTCACTGGAAAGGTTTTGGAAAGTATCGGGTATTTATCGGAGTGCCGGAAGGGGTTCCGTGAGGCCACCGGTAAGTGGTGGGCCTTATGGGCCTAAGGGGGGAAGCAAACCAGCCCACAAGGGGGCTGGCACGCCCCTCCACCCCTGCCCACGCACCAAGAAGGGAGGGAAAGGAAGGGGGAGGTGCCCTAAGGCAGCCAACCCCCCTTTCCTTCCCCCCATGTCCATATATGGAAGGGGGGTGGCTAGCCAGGCCCTAGGGCTGGCCGCCGGCCCTTTGGGGGCGCCCTAGGCTGCCTTCTCTTCCCCAACCACCTATATATATGTGAGGAGGGAGAGGGGCAACATACACCATGATCCCCAAGCCGTGTGCGGCGCCCCGTCTCCCTCTAGTTCTAGTTCGTCCTCCGTCGACGTCCGTTGTGCTTGGCGAAGCCCTGCGGATAGTTTCACCACCACCATCATCACGCTGTCGTGCTGCCGGAACCCATCTACTACTTCGCCTCTCTTGCTGGATCGAGAAGGCAAGGACGTCATCGAGCTGAACGTGGAGGTGCCGTGCGTTCGGTACTTGATCGGAAATCGTGAAGGTGCTAAACGGTCTACAAGGGTACGTAGACACACTCTCCCCTCTCGTAGCTATGCATCTCCATGGATAGATCTTGCGTGTGCGTAGATTTTTTTTGTTTTCCATGCAACGTTACCCAACATTTAATGCTATGGTTTGATTGTTATCTTAATTCTTCTTTCGTAGTTGTGGATGCTTGCGAGGGTGTTAATCACAAGTGGGAGGCTTTTTCAAGTAAGAACAACACCCAAGCACCGGTCCACCCACATACCATATTATCAAAGTAGCGAACGCGAGTCAAACCAACATGATGAAAGTGACTAGATAAAATTCCCGTGTGCCCTCAAGAACGCTTTGCTTATTATAAGAGATCGTTCCGGCCTGTCCTTTGCCACAAAAGGATTGGGCTACCTTGCTGCACTTTTATTACCGTTACCGTTACTTGCTCATTACAAATTATCTTGCTATCAAACTATCTGTTGTGACGCCCCCGGCTTAATCGTGCACTAATCATACACACAAATGCACACGATCAAGCCTAAGGACTCACTTGAAGATATCACAACACAACTCTAAAACATAGATAAAGGTATACAAGCATTATATTACAAGCCAGGGCCTCGAGGGCTCGAATACATAAGCTTGATGCCAAACAAGCATCAGCGGAAGCGTTAGATATCTAAGTATAGACATAAGATAGAGAGAAAAGCCTTTAACAAGGCGGGACAAAACAAAAGCTATGATCGAAAGGTGCAGGCCTCCTACCTGGGACCCTCCGATCCTACTCCTGGACGTCGGCCAGCTCGTAGAAGTAACCACTCTTGAGATGGTAGTAGTAGTCATCGGCGGGGCAGCTGTCTCAGGGGCTCCGTCATCTGGTTGCATCAAATGGATATGGGGGAAAAAGAAAGCAAAGCAACCATGAGTACTCATCCGAAGTACTCAGCAAGCAAGGATCTACACTACATATGCAACATTATCAAAGGAAGGCTGTATATGTGGACTGGGCTGCAGAAATGCCAGAGTAGAGAGAAAGCCTAGTCCTATCAAAGACTAGCATCTTCAAGCATCTTCGAGCATCTTGCAGTATTTAGAAGAGTACATAATAGCATAGTATAAAGTAGTAATAGTCATCATCCTCACCCAGAGATCCTTTCTCGACTCCCTGCGAGAAAGCAATCCCAGAGCCATAGTAGTAGTGTTATCAACCTCGCCCAGAGATCCTTCCTCGACTCCCTGTGAGAAAGCGATCCCGGAGCCATCATATCCAGTTATCATCACAGGTATCCAGTTCTAGTTGTATCGATCGGGATACAACTCCGAGTGTCCTTTACCGTGGGACCGGCTATCGATAGATGTTTTCTTCCCTGTAGGGGTGCACCAACTTACCCACCACGCTCGCTTAACTCCGGCTGGACACACTTTCTTGGGTCATGCCCGGCCTCGGCCAAACGATACACCGCAACCCTACCTACAGCTCGGCAGAGAAGTCCCTGTCGGGCTATATCCTAAGCGCTCAGGGGTCTTGGGCCATCGCCCTGTGCCCTCCGGGTCATTGCGCACACGGCGAATCTCGGTACCACCCCTCAGGATGGCGCCGGCCCAGCCGTGCTGCGATGCTGAACTGGACGTCTGACAGAGCTTTCGGCTGATGCATACGATGTAGAGTGCCCATAACTTTTCCCACGTGATGGTTAGTGCTATCAGGCCAGAGGCCTACTCAGATCAAATATCCAAATCGTTAGTGGATTAGGGGCTTGCTGTAACGAGTAGAGACTCACGATCGATGTGACCCAGTCGCCCCGTCTAGAGGACTTGCGGCAAGGGCTAAGAATGCCCGACCACGCCTCATATTTATCTCTCGAGCACCCTCCATGTCAACCCATCTCCACATCACTCGTGGGTACCCCTCAGGGTCGACCCGCCTTTCCAAGTAACAGTAGTAAGGTCCAAGTATCCGTGTGTCCATAACATCAGGGAATCCGAGGTATCACCCTCGTTGGATTCCTACTCGATGTATCCATCAAGGTGAACTTAGGAGGAATCACCCTCGAGGTTCACACTTCAGGTGTTGCACGACGGCGTCGTTATCGGAAGTGGTGAAGGAGGAATCACCCTCGATGGCCACGACCGAATAGCTACTCTACAGAGTTAACATCAGAAGTGCTAAACGAGGTATCACCCTTGGCACTCGATGGTAACGCTGCAGTGTCGTACAACTAGGGGGGTGATGTGCGGTGTTGGGGCCTGGTCGTCGAGTCTTCCGATGATCCAGCGGGGCAACTGAGACAAGTGGGGGGTCACTGGGGTCTCTATCCTGCCTATACTAAGCAGTTTAGGATAAGCAGGTAAGGTATCAATAGCAGGTTACAATAAAGAGGCTATGCATCAGAATAGGTAAAGCAGTAGCAGCAGCAATTCTAATGCAAGCATAAGAGAGAAGAGAATAGGCGATATAGGCATGTTCAAAAGGGGGTGCTTGCCTGGTTGCTCGGCGGCAAAGGCAAGGTCATCGATCTCCGGAGCTGCGTCGGTCTCGGGAACTGCGTCAGTACCGGGTCTACCGAGAGAGAAGAGGGGGAAGAAACAGATAAATACACAGCAATCATTTGCAACATAGAGCATGCTATGTTATCGTGCAGTGCAGGGTTGCCTAAAGACATATCTAAATCATATTAGTTATTTTAGGATTTAAGTTGGATTTATTAACCGGTGTATATGCACTATTCACCTAACGGAAATGGGCAAAAAGTTACGGGTTCACCTCCGTAGAGGGTCCCATCACGGAAACAGACGGCATGGTCAGCTTCGTCTCGTCGTTCTGATCAACTTTCATGTAGAAAGTTTTTCGATCTGAGCTACGGTTTATTTTCTACGATTTTCTAAAGATTTTAACATTTTTTGGAATTATTTTTATTATTTAAATTAACATTATCCGAAACAGTATGGGATGACGTCATTAGAACATCATGATGATGTCAGCAGTCAACACGACGGCTGACTAGGTCAAACCTGACAGGTGGGACCCACCTGTCATTGACAGTGGGTCTTAACAGTGTTTAAACTAATCCAAATTAGTTAACTAAGGATAGGGGCCCACATGTCAGTGCTTACTTAGGTTAGCTAATGAACTTTAATTAATTTAATTCATAATTAGGGGGTGGGCCCCATCTGTCAGTGACTGGGGCTGCCCAGTCAGCGTTGACTCCGGTCAATGGGGCCAGCCTGGGCCCCTGGGGCCACTGGTCAGTGACCCAAGGTGGCCCCGCCCTGTCCACGACGGCAGGCCGCGCCAGAGTTGCTCCGGTGAGCCAAAACAGCGGCGACGCGCACGGGAGATCGCCGGAAATCACGCACGGGGCACGGATCGACGCGCGGAGGAGCTCTACGGGTAGCTGGGAGTCGACCGCGTCCAACGGTGGCCTCAGAAGGGCCGGGGAGGGATAGTAGTGACGGCGGCGCTGGATCGAGCGGCGGCTGGAGTTTGGTGAGGTGCAGGCGCGGGCAAACGGCGACGGAAACGAGAGAGAAGATCGGGGATCGAGAGAGGAGCTCACAGCGGAGTTGAGGACAGCTCGGGGAGGCCGGGGATGGTCACAGCCGAGCAAATCGACGGCGAGGTCGATGCGGCGGCCGGAGAGGGGAACGAGGCGACGGCGACGTAGGAGATCTCCCCGGCTCCAGCTGTGCGGCTCAGGTGATGAAGCGGTGACCAGCGCGGTTTCCAGGCACCGTCTTCGGACGCGGGGTTGCCGGAGATCGCGCAGACGACGAGCGAACGGCGATGGCTCCATTCGGTAGTGAAAGAACCGAGGGGGAGAGAGCTCAAGGGAGGGAGAGGAGTGGCCAGGGGTTCCAGGGGAGCAGTTGGGGCTCCCTTATCCCCATCGTCGACGCTGGGGAGGCACGCGTCGAGGCAGCGGCGGTCGAAGGGGGGTTCGGCCATGGCGCAGGCGACACGCGAGGGAGAGAGAGAGCGGGAGGGGAGAGAAAGAGGCCGGCTGGGCTGGGCCAGGTGCACTGTGCACTTAGGCCCAGTCCCCGGTAGTAGTTTTAGGCCTTTTTTCCTTTTTCTATTTTCTGTTTTAACTTTTATTTATTAACAGAGAGAGAAAGGGAATTATTTGGGCAACTATTTCACTTAGGAAAAATTTGGGAGGTGTCCCATTAAATCCCTGGTGTTTTTAGACAGTGCCACAAAAAGTTTGGGGGCCAATGAAATTTATTTGGAATTTTCATAAATGCAAAAGCATTATAAAGTGCTGAAATGGCATTGTTTTAAATGCTAATGCTCATTTGTGCAAATGAATGATTTTGTTTTTCTTAACCACAATTGGTTCTGGAATATTTGCTAGAAGGTGAACATTGTTCCAGCAGTTTTTGAGCAACTTTATTTTGCTCTTGATTTTGAATTTGAATTCTGAGAGGAATTTGAAATGAGAGAATTATCCAACATGATTATCATTGCAAATCATAGTAGCTTAGCATCATCATGATGGATTACTGTGCCACCATTACATAGGGGTGTTACAATTCTCCTCCTCTAAAAGAAATTCTCGTCCCGAGAATTCAGGAGGTAGAAGAAAAGAGGTCGGGGTATTCCTTGCGAAGATGATCCTCGTGTTCCCAAGTGGCTTCATCTTCAATATGATTCGACCACTGCACTTTCAGGAACTTGGTAACCTTCTGACGGGTCCGACGTTTAGCTTCATCGAGAATGCGGATCGGATGCTGCTTATAAGATAGATCATCTTGCAATTCGAGCATCTCGCGATCCACTGCTCGGTGCGGAGACTCCTTGAAGCAACTGTGAAGTTGCGACACATGGAAGACGTCGTGGATATGAGAGAATTGCGGTGGCAACTCCAATTTATATGCCACCTGACCACATCTTGCAACAATGCGGAAAGGACCAATGTAGCGTGGAACTAACTTGCCCTTAATTCCGAAGCGGTGAGTGCCCTTCATAGGAGTGACACAAAGATAAGCTTGATCTCCAGGTTGATAAGTCAAACCCCATCGCTTGCGATCATAATTGCTCTTCTGGCGGTCCTGAGCCGCCTTGAGATTTTCTCGAACGATACGGACTTGCTCTTCGGCGTGTTGGATAATATCCAGACCCACGAGCGGTCGTTCCCCAGTTTCTGACCAATTCAGAGGGGTTCGACACTTACATCCATAAAGTACTTCGAAGGGAGCCATTTTCAAGCTGGCTTGATAGCTGTTGTTATATGAGAACTCCGCATAAGGAAGAGATTCTTCCCACTTCTTGCCGAAAGATATAACACAAGATCGAAGCATGTCTTCAAGCACTTGATTAACTCGCTTGACTTGGCCTTGGGATTGGGGGTGATAAGCTGAACTCCAGGTAATATGAGTTCCCATAGCTTCTTGGAAACTTTCCTAGAACTTTGAGGTGAAAAGACCGCCACGGTCCGAACTGATCTCCTTCGGAATACCGTGGAGTGATACAATTCTGGAGATATACAACTCTGCTAACTGACTAGCAGTGATAGTCTCTTTGACAGGTAGAAAGTGTGCCACTTTAGAGAGTTGGTCGATGACGACAAGAATAGCATCATGACCCTTCTGTGATTTGGGAAGGCCAGTGATGAAATCCATTTGAACCTTGTCCCATTTCCATAAAGGAATAGGGAGGGGTTGCAGAATTCCAGCAGGCTTCTGATGTTCTGCTTTAACACGACGACACACATCACATTCAGCAACATATCGAGCAATATCCTGCTTCATTCTAGACCACCAGTACCTTTGTCGGAGATCACGATACATCTTGGTGCTACCCGGATGGATAGACAGTGGTGTATCATGTGCCTCCTTCATGACCTTGTCAGTCATAAGCTCGAAGCGAGGTACCACAATGCGGTCTCTGAAGTACAAGGTTCCATCTTCAGACAGCGAGAAATCCCTGTACTTTTCAAGGTGAAGATCTTTCTTCATGAGATCAATTTCGGCATCTTTAGCTTGTGCACTCTTAAGAGCCTTCTCAAGGTCTAGTTCAACAACCAAGGGTTTTAGGTATCCTTGAGGAACTATCTCGATATTTAGCTTTCGAAGCTCTTCATACAGGAGTGGTTGCTCTAGCTGGACTTCAAGTTCACAGCAATAGGATTTGTGGCTCAACGCATTAGCCATTACATTAGCCTTGCCAGGGGTATAAGAAATACCCAAATCATAGTCCGTAATGGTCTCCATCCATCTTTGCTGACGGAGTTCAGAGATGGCTGGGTGAACAAGTACTTCAGACTTTTATGATCCGTGTAGATCTCGCAACGATTACCGAGGAGGTAATGTCGCCACAACTTCAATGCATATATGACAACAGCAAGTTCTAGATCATGTACCGGATAATTCTCTTCATGCGGGCGCAACTGTCGAGAGCCATAAGCAATCATGTTACGCTCTTGCATTAGGACACAACCTAATCCTTTACGGGATGCGTCACAATAAATCACAAAATCTTTGCAAGAATATGGAGGAGCAAGTACTGGGGCAGATGTCAGCTTGTCTTTGAGTGTTTGAAAACTTTCCTGACATTTTTTTGTCCATTCAAACTTAACGCCCTTGTGAAGCAAATTAGTCAAAGGCTTAGCAATCTTTGAGAAATTCTTGACAAAGCGACGACAATAGCTTGCAAGGCCGAGAAAACTTCTGACTTGCTTGACATTCTTCGGCGGAGTCCATTCAAGAATAGCCTGAACTCATTCTGGGTTAACGGCAATGCCATCTTTAGAAATCACATGGCCGAGATATGTCACTTTAGATAACCAAAACTCGCATTTTGAATACTTGGCATACAGTTGATGTTCACGCAGCTTTTCCAGTACAAGCCGAAGATGTTCGGCATGTTCTTCTTCATTCTTCGAATACACCAGAATATCATCCAGATATACCACGACGAATTTGTCGAGATAATCCATGAAGATGTAGTTCATTAACTGGGAGAAGGTTGCTGGAGCATTGGTTAAGCCGAAGGACATGACAGTGTACTCGTAAGAACCATAGCGAGTAACAAAGGCTGTCTTCGAAATATCCTCTTCACAAACACGGATCTCATGATAACCCAACCTCAAGTCGAGTTTAGAGAACACCGATGATCCAACAAGTTGATCATACAGATCATTGATCCGAGGAAGTGGATACTTGTTCTGAATTGTTGCTTGGTTAATAGGTCGGTAATCTGAACCAGCCGATTCGTGCCATCCTTCTTCTTGACAAAGAGGGAAGGTGCGCCCCAAGCAGAAGAACTGGGGCGGATGAAACCCTTTCTAAGTGACTTGTCGATTTCTTCCTTAAGCTCGAGAAGGTGGTGCGGAGGCATCTTATAAGGACGCTTCACAATAGGGGTAGTGCCAGGCTTCAAGTCGATGACAAACTCGACAGCTCTAGCAGGGGGTATTCCTGGAAGTTCTTCTAGAAAGACATCTTGAAAATCACGAACAACTGGAATGTTCTCGATGCCTTCAAGAGGTGAGGCGTTCAAAGCATTCAGAGCATAAATCTGAGCTTCGGCGTTCTGAACTGTTCGAGCAGAATATCTGACTGTTTGGCCGAAAGGGTGTGTGATGCGGACTGATTCAGTGGCACAGTCAATCAAAGCTTTATGAGGCTTCAACCAGTCCATACCCAGAATAATGTCTATGTTGGAGGTCTTGAGAGCAATGAGAGAAACGGGGAACATCAATCCTCCAATCACAATGTGGTTACCGTGGCTTACCATGGCAGTTTGCCAATTAGCCCAGGGTGACTGGATTACTAACGGGGTGGACATCTCCTCGAAAGGTATGTCATGACTTCACGCAAAACTTTTGGACATGAAGGAGTGCGACGCTCCAGAATCAAAGAGGACTGAAGCTGGGATTGAATTCACTAGTAGGGTACCCATCACAATTTTGATATCCTGTCGAGCTTCTTTGATCTTGACATGGTTGACATGAACAAGCTGACTAGCAGGTGGTCTGACACTACAGCTTCTGTTGTGATGGTTTTGAGGGCCCTTTTTACGGTCAACAGGACAACATGATGAATTCTGCGGCTGACCCTGAGCATAGTTGAAAGCACGATGCCCTGGTTGTCCACACTTGCGGCATAAACCATCATTATGGGGAGGAGCCTCAGTGTTGGAATGTCCACCCTAAGTCGTTAGCTGTCTCGGTGGCGGAGGCAGACGAGGTGCAACATAAGACGGCCTTGGTGTTGGAGCAGGTCGATGATGAACATTGTGTGGGATCCAGACTCAACGTTTCTGAATAGGCTGACCCGCAGACGAGCCAACATCACGAGTGCGTTTGAGCGACTCCTGGTACTTAGCCAGACCAGTTTCAACTCGGTAGGCTTGACTGACAAGCGTTGCAAAGTTCTCACAATCAAGGAAAACAAGTGTGAGCTGTATATCGGAACGCAGTCCTTCTCGAAATTTCTCCTGCTTGCGAGTCTCAGTGTCGACGTCATCTTTAGCATAGCGGGATAATTCGACAAATTTCCTCTGATATTCATCCACAGTCATTGTGCCCTGTGCGAGTTTGCGAAACTCCTGCTTCTTCTGGTCGATCAGTCCTGGAGGAATGTACCGTGCACGAAAAGATGACTGAAATTCCTGCCAAGTGGTTACAGTCTCTACAGACAACATACCCTTGTGGCTTTCCCACCATTGAGTAGCTGGACCCTTCAAGTGGAATGTCGCAAAGGTGACGTAACTGTCAGGAGCAACATTAGCTGACTCCATCTCAAACAGGATGTCACAAAGCCAATCATCAGCATCCATAGGATTGGTGGAGTTGCGGAAAGTGGATGGATTGAGGCGCACGAATTCTGGCAGAGTTATTGGAGCAGAATGTTGCTGAGCATTTTGAGTTGGGAACTGAGCCAATACTCCGGTCATAAACTGACGGTTGAGTTCAAACTGCTGCATCATTGCGGCAATATAGGGTGGAGGTGGAGGATCGTCAGCCATCCTACCAAATTAATAGGGGCAGTTTAGCAAGAAAAACTGCATGTGTATGGAGTTATTCATGATGTATCATGGAGAATGAACAATAAGGCATCAGGTGCATATTAGTAGTCATTACAAACATACAAAATGATGCACGGAGTTGGACACAAACGGCGGTAGGAGTACGGAAATGCACGCAGCTAGACAAGCTAGGCGGCGCGCAGGCACGCGATGAGGAATACGACAACGTGACATAGCAAAGGCTACCTCACGTCGGAGAAAACTGCTGGAGCGAGGATTCTGCAAGTGACAACATAGGGTGCCCTCGATAAAAGGATCCTGCAAGCAGAACCTGGCCCACAATCTTGAAGCAAGGGGGATATTTTCAGAACTTCGGGTGGATGTGATCACGCGAACCTAATGTTGGAGTTAGTAAAATTTTAACCCAAAAGGAAGAGAAATCAGAGTCCCAGAGTATAGACGAGAAATAAAAGATCCTAATACCACCCAGTTGGCGACGTGGGCCCGTAAGCCACACAGCCATGTTAGTAAAACAGTTTTGGACCACTAGACTCAACTTCGGCCAAGGAGTTGGAAAGGGGGTTCCTACAGGCAGTCGGCTCTGATACCAACCTGTGACGCCCCCGGCTTAATCGTGCGCTAATCATACATGCAAATGCACATAATCAAGCCTAAGGACTCACTTGAAGATATCACAACACAACTCTAAAACATAGATAAAGGCATACAAGCATTATATTACAAGCCAGGGCCTCGAGGGCTCGAATACATAAGCTTGATGCCAAACAAGCATCAGCAGAAGCGTTAGATATCTAAGTACAGACATAAGACAGAGAGAAAAGCCTTTAACAAGGCGGGACAAAACAAAAGCTACGATCGAAAGGCGCAGGCCTCCTGCCTAGGACCCTCCGATCCTACTCCTGGACGTCGGCCAGCTCGTAGAAGTAACCACTCTTGAGATGGTAGTAGTAGTCATCGGCGGGGTAGTTGTCTCAGGGGCTCCGTCATCTGGTTGCATCAAATGGATATGGGGGAAAAAGAAAGCAAAGCAACCATGAGTACTCATCCGAAGTACTCAGCAAGCAAGGATCTACACTACATATGCAACATTATCAAAGGAAGGTTGTATATGTGGACTGGGCTGCAGAAATGCCAGAGTAGAGAGAAAGCCTAATCCTATCGAAGACTAGCATCTTCGAGCATCTTGCAGCATTTAGAAGAGTACAGAATAGCATAGTATAAAGTAGTAATAGTCATCATCCTCACCCAGAGATCCTTTCTTGACTCCCTGCGAGAAAGCAATCCCAGAGCCATAGTAGTAGTGTTATCAACCTCGCTCAGAGATCCTTCCTCGACCCCTGCGAGAAAGCGATCCCGGAGCCATCATATCTAGTTATCATCACAGGTATACAGTTCTAGTTGTATCGATCGGGATACAACTCCGAGTGTCCTTTGCCGTGGGACCGGCTATCGATAGATGTTTTCTTCCGTGCAAGGGTGCACCAACTTACCCACCATGCTCGCTTAACTCCGTCCGGACACACTTTCCTGGGTCATGCCCGGCCTCGGCCAAACGATACACCGCAACCCTACCTACAGCTCAGCAGAGAGGTCCATGTCGGTCTATATCCTAAGCGCTCAGGGGTCTTGGGCCATCGCCCTGTGCCCTCCGGGTCATTGCGCACACGGCAAATCTCGGTACCACCCCTCAGGATGGCGCCAGCCCAGCCGTGCCGCATGCTGAACTGGACGTCTGACAGAGCTTTTGGCTGATGCATACGATGCAGAGTGCCCATAACTTTTCCCACGTGATGGTTAGTGCTATCAGGCCAGAGGCTTGCTCAGATCAAATATCCAAATCGTTAGTGGATTAGGGGCTTGCGGTAACGAGCAGAGACTCACATCGATGTGACCCCATCGCGCCGTCTCGAGGACTTGCGGCAAGGGCTAAGAATGCCCGGCCACGCCTCGTATTTATCTCTCGGGCACCCTCCAGGTCAACCCATCTCCACATCACTCGTGGGTACCCCTCAGGGTCGACCCGCCTTTTCAAGTAATAGTAGTAAGGTCCAAGTATCCGTGTGTCCATAACATTAGGGAATCCGAGGTATCACCCTCGTTGGATTCCTACTCGATGTATCCGTCAGGGTGAACTTAGGAGGAATCACCCTCGAGGTTCACACTTGAGGTGTTGCACGATGGCGTCGTTATCGGAAGTGGTGAAGGAGGAATCACCCTCGATGGCCACGACCGAATAGCTACTCTACAGAGTTAACATCAGAAGTGCTAAACAAGGTATCACCCTCGGCACTCGATGGTAACGCTGTAGTGTCGTACAACTAGGGGGGTGATGTGCGGTGCTGGGGCCTGGTCGTCGAGTCTTTCGATGATCCAGCGGGGCAACTGAGACAAGTGGGGGGTCACTGGGGTCTCTATCCAGCCTATACTAAGTAGTTTAGGATAAGCAGGTAAGGTATCAATAGCAGGTTACAATTAACAGGCTATGCATCAGAATAGGTAAAGTAGTAGCAGCAGCAATTCTAATGCAAGCATAAGAGAGAAGAGAATAGGCGATATAGGCATGTTCAAAAGGGGGTGCTTGCCTGGTTGCTCGGCGGCAAAGGGAAGGTCGTCAGGGTCGTCGATCTCCGGAGCTGCGTCGGTCTCGGGAACTGCGTCGGTACCGGGTCTACCGAGAGAGAAGAGGGGGAAGAAACAGATAAATACACAGCAATCATTTGCAACACAGAGCATGCTATGTTATCGTGCAGTGCAGGGTTGCCTAAAGACATATCTAAATCACATTAGTTATTTTAGGATTTAAGTTGGATTTATTAACCGGTGTATATGCACTATTCACCTAACGGAAACGAGCAAAAAGTTACAGGTTCACCTCCGTAGAGGGTCCCGTCACGGAAACAGACGGCGCGGTCAGCTTCGTCTCGTCGTTCTGATCAACTTTCATGTAGAAAGTTTTTCGATCTGAGCTACGGTTTATTTTCTACGATTTTCTAAAGATTTTAACATTTTTTGGAATTATTTTTATTATTTAAATTAACATTATCCGAAACAGTATGGGATGATGTCATCAGAACATCATGATGATGTCAGCAGTCAACAGGACGGCTGACCAGGTCAAACCTGACAGGTGGGACCCACCTGTCATTGACAATGGGTCTTAACAGTGTTTAAACTAATACAAATTAGTTAACTAAGGATAGGGGCCCACATGTCAGTGCTTACTTAGGTTAGCTAATTAACTTTAATTAATTTAATTCATAATTAGGGGGTGGGCCCCATCTGTCAGTGACTGGCGCTGCCCAGTCAGCGTTGACTTCGGTCAACGGGGCCAGCCCGGGCCACTGGTCAGTGACCCAGGGTGGCCCCGCCCTGGCCACGACGGCAGGCCGCGCCAGAGTTGCTCCGGTGAGCCAAAACAGCGGCGGCGCGCACGGGAGATCGCTGGAAATCGCGCACAGGGCACGGATCGACGCGCGGAGGAGCTCTACGGGTAGCTGGGAGTCGACCGCGTCCAACGGTGGCCTCAGAAGGGTCAGGGAGGGACAGTAGCGACAGCGGCGCTGGATCGAGCGGCGGCCGGAATTCGGTGAGGTGCAGGCGCGGGCAAACGGCGACGGAAATGAGAGAGAAGAGCGGGGATCGAGAGAGGAGCTCACAACGGAGTCGAGGACAGCTTGGGGATGGTCGCAGCCGAGCAAATCGACGGTGAGGTCGATGCGGCGGCCGGAGAGGGGAACGAGGCGACGGCGACGTAGGAGATCTCCCTGGCTCTAGCTGTGCGGCTCAGGTGATGAAGCGGTAACCGGCGCGGCTTCCAGGCACCGTCTTCGGACGCGGGGTCGCCGAAGATCGCGCGGACGACGAGCGAACGATGACGGCTCCATTCGGTAGTGAAAGAACCGAGAGGGAGAGAGCTCAAGGGAGGGAGAGGAGTGGCCAGGGGTTCCAGGGGAGCAGTTGGGGCTCCCTTATCCCCATCGTCGACGCTGGGGAGGCACGCGTCGAGGCAGCGGCGGTCGAAGGGGGGCTCGGCCATGGCGCAGGCAACACACGAGGGAGAGAGAGCGGGAGGGGAGAGAAAGAGGCCGGCTGGGCTGTGCCAGGCGCACTGTGCACTTAGGCCCAGTCCCCGGTAGTAGTTTTAGGCCTTTTTCTATTTTCTGTTTTAACTTTTATTTATTAACAGAGAGAGAAAGGGAATTATTTGGGCAACTATTTCACTTAGGAAAAATTTGGGAGGTGTCCCGTTAAATCCCTGGTGTTTTTAGACAGTGCCACAAAAAGTTTGGGGGCCAATGAAATTTATTTGGAATTTTCATAAATGCAAAAGCATTATAAAGTGCTGAAATGGCATTGTTTTAAATGCTACTGCTCATTTGTGCAAATGAATGATGTTGTTTTTCTTAACCACAATTGGTTCTGGAATATTTGCTAGAAGGTGACATTTTTCCAGCAGTTTTTGATCAACTTTATTTTGCACTTGATTTTGAATTTGAATTCTGAGAGGAATTTGAAATGAGAGAATTATCCAACATGATTATCATTGCAAAGCATAGTAGCTTAGCATCATCATGATGGATTACTGTGCCACCATTACATAGAGGTGTTACATCTGTTACCTACAATTTCAGTGCTTGCAGAAATTACCTTGCTGAAAACAGCTTGTCATTTCCTTCTGCTCCTCATTGGGTTCGACACTCTTACTTATTGAAAGGACTACGATTGATTCCCTATACTTGTGGGTCATCAATGAGCAAAAAGGACTCAAGGGAGGAGAAGCGTCGGCAAGACAAGGAAGATCAAATGAACACCTTCATGGAGATCCAAAGGAGGAGGCTTGAGATGGAGGCGGAGAAGCAAGCCAAGATGCTTGAGATGGAGGTGGAGAAGCAAGCCAAGATGCTCGAGATCGAGGCCGCCAATGCCAAGACCAAGGCGAAAGAAGTGGTGCTCGCGAGCATGATGACGGGGGTGGAGTTCATGAAGGTGGACCTCAACACCGTGTCGCCGAGGAAGAGGCCATGGTTCGAGAAGATGTAGGCCGACATGCCCAAGTTTGACAATGAGTGATCCATGGTGGCGAGCTCCATCCCTTTTTTGTATGCCGGCAAGTGTGCTGGCATGACCACGGTCGAGATGGCGTGGTCGAATTTCCGCCCCTTTTTTGCGCTGGTATGTGTGTCGGCCGCTGGCAAGTGCGCCAGCATGAACTGTGTGGTGTTTATTTTGAAGGATGGCATTGTATGCCGGCAGCTGGCATGGTGCTAGCATGAACTTTGGGCGACGGCATGGCTGCTGGCATGATCTATTGCCGCGAGCCTTTCAAATTTCTGTGCGGACATGAAATGGGTCGCGGGCATTGGGTGCACCGCCGACCCAAAAGAACAACAGAGAGGACGCCGAGCGGGCGGCCGTCCCAAACGGACAAAAAGCGGACGAAACCGCCATCCATTTGGGTCGGCGTGTTGGAGTTGCTTTTAAGAGCATCTCCAGTCATTCGGCATCCCAGGGACGTGAAATATCGTCGCTTGGGGGCCAACCGGCGGTTATTTCGGCATGGGTGGGCTCGGGTTCCCAGCCGACCCCCCAAAGTTCGCCCCCCAGCCGCCGATTTCATCCCAAAGTCGGCGTAAATTGGCCCAAATTCGGCGTTCGTCGGCACAAATTCAACATAAACTAACTTTTATCACATAGTTCATCACAGAAATCAATACATATCAAATAGTTCATGGAAGCAATCTCATAATTCAAACATAAATTAAAACTCATAATTCATCACACGTCGAACTAGGCGTTGCCCTTGAGCCTCCATAGGTGCTCCACCAGATCATGTGATGTCTACTACGCAACTTGTTCTTGTAGACTTGTGTTGGGCCTCCAAGCGCAGAGTTTTGTAGGACAGTAGCAATTTTCCCTCAAGTGGATGACCTAAGGTTTATCAATCCGTGGGAGGTGTAGGATGAAGATGGTCTCTCTCAAACAACCCTGCAACCAAATAATAAAAAGTCTCTTGTGTCCCCAACACACCAAATACAATGGTAATTTGTATAGGTGCACTAGTTCGGCGAAGAGATGGTAATAAAAGCGTAGTAATGATAGTAGATATTGATTTTTATGATAGGAACAATAAAAAACAGCAAGGTAGCAAGTAACAAAAGTGAGCACAAACGGTATGCAATGCTTGAAAATGAGGCCTAGGGTCCGTATTTTCGCTAGTGCAATATCTCAACAATGCTAATCTAATTGGATCACATAACCATCCCTCAAAGTGCGATGAAGAATCACTCCAAAGTTCTTATCTAGCGGAGAACATTAGAAGAAATTGTTTGTAGGGTACGAAACCACCTCAAAGCTATTCTTTCCGATCAATCTATCCTAGAGTTCGTACTAAAATAACATCAAGCTATTCTTTCCTATCGATCTAACCAAGAGTTCGTACTAAAATAACACCATATGATACACATCAACCAACTCTAATGTCACCTAGATACTCCAATGTCACCGCGAGTATCCGTGAGATGATTATACGATATGCATCAAACAATTTCAGATTCATAATACTCAATCCAACACAAAGAACCTCAAAGAGTGCCCCAAGATTTCTACCGGAGAAACAAGGACAAGAACGTGCATCAACCCCTATGCATAGATTACCCCAATGTCACCTCGGGAATCCGCGAGTTGAGTGCCAAAACATATCTCAAGTGAATCAATATAATACCCCATTGTCACCACGGGTATTCATATGCAAGACATACATCAAGTGTTCTCAAATCCATAAAAGTATTCAATCCGATAAAACGAAATCTCAAAGGGGAAACTCAATTCACAACAAGATAGAGAGGGGAAAACACCATATGATCCAACTATATTAACAAAGCCCGCGATACATCAAGATCGTGACATCTCAAGAACACGAGAGAGAGAGAGAGAGAGAGAGATTAAACACATAGCTACTAGTACAAACCCTCAGCCCCGAGGGTGGACTACTCCCTCCTCATCATGGTAGCTGCCAGGATGACGAAGATGGCCATCGGTGATGATTTCCCCCTCCGGCAGGGTGCCGAAACGGGCTCTAGATTGGTTTTTCATGGCTATAGAGGCTTGCGGTGGCGGAACTTCTGATCTAGGGTTACCCCTGATGGTTTCTCTATTTATAGGATTTTTTGGCGTCGGTTTCATGCGAAGATGGGCCTCAAGGTGAGCACAACCCACCGGGGCACGGGCAAGGGCCCAGGCGCGCCCCGGTGTATTGTGCCCTACTCCTTCACCTTCTGGTCCTTCCACGAAGCTTCGGGGGTCTCTTTTGTTCCAAAAAAATCATCAAAAAGTTTCAGCTCATTTGGAGAACTTTCATTTCTGCACAAAAAACAACACCACGGTAGTTCTGCTGAAAACAGCGTCAGTCCGGGTTAGTTCCATGCAAATCATACCAAAACCATATAAAATTATTGTAAACATGGCATGAATAATTCATAAATTATAGATACGTTGGAGACGTATCAGCATCCCCAAGCTTAATTCCTACTCGTCCTCGAGTAGGTAAATGATAAAAGAAATAATTTATGAAGTGTGAATGCTAGCAAAGTGCACAAGTTTGATCAATGATAATTTCAATCACTTTTCCTAGCATCATAACAACAATTCTTTCTCATAAAACTTCTCATGTTAAAGTAGCAATTGAAAACAGAATTTTTTTAATGTGGAATGCTACCTATCATATTTATCATATACTCTTTTCTTTTGTAGCATGGACATTTGGACTTGAATGATTCAAAGCAATAGTCTATAATTTGACATGAGGACATCAATACTCAAGCATATCAACAAGCAACCATGTCTTTCAAAATATCAACAGTAAAGAAAGCTATCCCTAGCCCATCATGCCCAATCATTGATCCATTCATGAAACACACTCGCATATTAGCTACATCCAATGCTCGAGTACGATCATAGTGCCCCTTAGTTGGTGCTTTATAAGAGAAGATGGAGACTCAAATAAAAAATAAAAATTGCATAAAGTAAATAGATAGGCCCTTCGCAGAGGGAAGTAGGGATTTGTAGAGGTGCCAGAGCTCAAAGCTTAAATTGAGAGATAAAAGATTTTGGGAGGCATACTTTTCCTGTCAATGAAAATGACCGAGTAATTCCCAACACTTTCCATGCTAGATATATCATAGGCGGTTCCCAAACAGAAAATAAAGTTTATTCTTTTTTCCACCATTCTTTCACAATCCATGGCTAGCCGTATCCACGGGTGCCCTCCATACCAACACTTTCCAAGGAATTTATTATTTGACAACATAAAGTAAATTCATTTTTCATTTCGGGACTGGGCATCCCTAATACCTTTGCCGTACTCTCATGCAATGACAAGTGAATAAACACTCATCTTGAGAATAACACATCTAGCATGGAAAATATTGGCCACCCCCTGCCGCTTCATGAGCGGTACGAGCACACAAAAAGGAAATTATTTTGAAATTTTAGAGATGGCACATACAAATTTGCTTAGAACGGCACGGGAATACCTCATATAGGTAGGTATGGTGGACTCATTTGGCACAACTTTGGGTTTAAGAATTTGGATGCACAAGTAGTATTCCCACTTAGTACAAATGGAGGCTAGCAAAAAGATTGAGAAGCAACCAACCAAGAAACGAAAATTCTCATAAACGAGCATTAAACATAACTAACACCGAATAATGCACCACAAGTAGGATGTAATTTCACTGCATAACTATTGACTTTCGTGCTTGGATAGGGAATCACAAATCTTAACACCAATATTCTTACTAAAGCATAATTACTCACCAACATGAATCACATATTATTATCTCCATATCGCAAGGAATCAAACTTATCATATCCAATGATCTATATGAAAGTTTTTCTTATATCCTTCTTGGATATCCATCACTTTGGGACCAATTTCATAGCTTGTGAAAATTTTCATCACTATTATCAACTCTCAAAATAATATAAGTGAAGCATGAGAGTGTTCGACAAACTACTCCAAAAAGATATAAGTGAAGATCATGCGAGTAGTTAAGTAAATGGGTAGATATTTGAGAACTCTCTTTTATTTAAAAACTTTCAGATCTAAGTATTTTATTAAAACAGCAAGCAAAACAAAACAAAATGACATTCTAAGAATAGCACACATCATGTGAAGAAGCAAAAACTTAGGCTCAACCGATACTAACCGATAGTTGTTCATGAAGAAAGGTGGGATGCCTACCGGGGCATCCCCAAGCTTAGATGCTTGAGACTTCTTGGATTATTAACTTGGGATGCCTTGGGCATCCCCAAGCTTGAGCTTTTGTGTCTCCTTAATTCCTTTTATATCACGGTTTCCCTAAATCTTAAAAACTTCATCCACACAAAACTCAACAAGAACTCGTGAGATAAGTTAGTATAAATCAATGCAAAAACCTTATCATTCTCTACTGTAGCAAATCACTAAAATTATTATTCAACATTGCATAGTAAATGCCTCTGCATATTTAATACTTCCATCCTCAAATAGAATCATTAAACAAGCAAACATATGCACACAATGCAAACATAACAGCAATCTGCCTAAACAGTACAGTCTGTAAAGAGTGCAATATTCTTCATACTTCCCTAACTCCAAAAATTCTGAAAATTTACCCCACTGTATAAAATTTATTATTTCTTACTGTGCAAAAAATTTCAACATTTTATCACATTCTGACTTTTTCTGGATAATTATCGCAACAGCGATAAACTTTCTGTTTTGAAACAGCAACTCATATACTTGCAAAATAAGTATGGCAAAGGCTATACCTGACATTTTTATTGAAGTAAAAGATGAAAAACATTACTCTAAATAACAGCAAGCAAATAAAAATAAAATAAAATGATTCTCCAAGCAAAACACATATCATGTGACGAATAAAATTATAACTCCAAGTGAGGTTACCGATAATGTCGGAGACGAAAGAGGGGATGCCTTCCGGGGCATCCCCAAGCTTAGTTGCTTGGATCTTCCTTGAATATTGCCTTGGGGTGCCTTGGTCATCCCCAAGCTTAGAGTCTTGTCACTCCTTATTCTCCTCATATCGATATCTCACCCAAAACTTGAAAACTTCAATCACACAAAACTTAACGGAACTTCGTGAGATGGGTTAGTATGATAAAGACAAATCATTCACTTTGGTAATGTCAAAGACAAGATTCATAATTGTTCTCACACAATGCCTACTGTACTCTACAATTTTCACAATTTATATTAAGCAATATAAGCCATAGAAACTAGAAAACAAGCAAATTATGCATTGAAAACAGAATCTGCCAAAAACAGAATAGTATGTTAATATCTGAATTAAGGTCATACTTATGTAACTCAAAAAATTGTGAAAAATTAGAAGAACGTATAAAATTAGTATACTCATCAACTGTAAAAAATTCAGAATTTTCCACGTTCCAATAAAAGACAGTAATTTCTGCACTGGACGCAAAAGTTTCTGTTTTTGCACAGAATCAAGTCAACTATCATCCACACTATCCCAAAGGCTTTACTTGGCACTTTATTGAAACAAAAGCTATAAAACAAGATCACTACAGTAGCCTAACCATGTGAACACACAAAAACAGTAGGTAAAAGTGTTGGGTTGTCTCCCAACAAGCGCTTTTTCTTTAATGCCTTTTAGCTAGGCATGATGATTTCAATGATGCTCACATAAAAGTAAAGAATTGAAACATAACGGGAGCATCATGAAGCATATGACTAGCACATTTAAGTCTAACCCACTTCCTATGCATAGGGATTTTGTGATCAAACAACTTATGGGAACAAGAATCAACTAGCATAGGAAGGCAAAACGAGCAAAACTTCAAGATTTTCAACACATAGAGAGGAAACTTGATATTATTGCAATATGTAAAAGCATATGTTCCCCTCTCACAATAATTTTCAGTAGCATCATGAGTGAATTCAACAATATAATTATGACAAAAAGCATTCTTTTCATGATGCATAAGCATAGAAATTTTGTTACTCTCCACATAAGCAAATGTATTCTCATCAATAGTAGTGGGAGCAAACTCAACAAAATAACTATCATGTGATTGAAAATTAAAATCATGATGACAAGTTTCATGGTTATCATTATTCAATATAGCATACATGTCATCACCATAATTATCATAGATAGGAGGCATGCTTTCATCATAATAAATTTTCTCATCAAAACTTGGGGGACTAAAAATATCATCTTCATCAAACATAGCATCCCCAAGCTTGTAGCTTTGCATATCATTAGCATCATGGATATTCAAAGAATTCATACTAGCAACATTGCAATCATGCTCATTCAAGGATTTTTTGTCAAACATTTTATAGAATTCTTCCTCTATCAATTGAGCACAATCTTCCTTTCCATCATTTTCACAAAAGACATTATAAAGATGAACAATATGATGCAACCTCAATTCCATTTTTTTTGTAGTTTTCTTTTATAAACCAAACTAGTGATAAAACAAGAAACTAAAAAAATTCAATTGCAAGATCTAAAGATATACCTTCATGCACTCACCTCCCCGGCAACGGCGCCAGAAAAGAGCTTGATGTCTACTACGCAACTTATTCTTGTAGACTTGTGTTGGGCCTCCAAGCGCAGAGTTTTGTAGGACAGTAGCAATTTTCCCTCAAGTGGATGACCTAAGGTTTATCAATCCGTGGGAGGTGTAGGATGAAGATGGTCTCTCTCAAACAACCCTGCAACCAAATAATAAAAAGTCTCTTGTGTCCCCAACACACCAAATACAATGGTAATTTGTATAGGTGCACTAGTTCAGCGAAGAGATGGTAATAAAAGCGTAGTAATGATCGTAGATATTGATTTTTATGATAGGAACAATAAAAAATAGCAAGGTAGCAAGTAACAAAAGTGAGCACAAACAGTATTGCAATGCTTGACAATGAGGCCTAGGGTCCGTACTTTCGCTAGTGCAATATCTCAACAATGCTAATCTAATTGGATCACATAACCATCCCTCAAAGTGCGATGAAGAATCACTCCAAAGTTCTTATCTAGCGGAGAACATAAGAAGAAATTGTTTGTAGGGTACGAAACCACCTCAAAGCTATTCTTTCCGATCAATCTATCCTAGAGTTCGTACTAAAATAACATCAAGCTATTCTTTCCGATCGATCTAACCAAGAGTTCGTACTAAAATAACACCATATGATACACATCAACCAACTCTAATGTCACCTAGATACTCCAATGTCATCGCGAGTATCCGTGAGATGATTATACGATATGCATCAAACAATTTCAGATTCATAATACTCAATCCAACACAAAGAACCTCAAAGAGTGCCCCAAGATTTCTACCGGAGAAACAAGGACAAGAACGTGCATCAACCCCTATGCATAGATTACCCCAATGTCACCTCGGGAATCCGCGAGTTGAGTGCCAAAACATATCTCAAGTGAATCAATATAATACCCCATTGTCACCACGGGTATTCATATGCAAGACATACATCAAGTGTTCTCAAATCCATAAAAGTATTCAATCTGATAAAATGAAATCTCAAAGGGGAAACTCAATTCACAACAAGATAGAGAGGGGAAAACACCATATGATCCAACTATATTAACAAAGCCCGCGATACATCAAGATCATGACATCTCAAGAACACGAGAGAGAGAGAGAGAGATTAAACACATAGCTACTGGTACAAACCCTCAGCCCCGAGGGTGGACTACTCCCTCCTCATCATGGTGGCCGCCAGGATGATGAAGATGGCCACCGGTGATAATTTCCCCCTCCGGCAGGGTGCCGGAATGGGGTCTAGATTGGTTTTTCATGGCTACAGAGGCTTGCGGTAGCGGAACTTCTGATCTAGGGTTACCCCTGATGGTTTCTCTATTTATAGGATTTTTTGGCGTCGGTTTCACCCAAAGATGGGCCTCGAGGTGAGCACAACCCACCGGGGCACGGGCAAGGGCCCAGGCGCGCCCCGGTGTCTTGTGCCCTACTCCTTCACCTTCTGGTCCTTCCACGAAGCTTCGGGGGTCTCTTTTGTTCCAAAAAAAATCGTCAAAAAGTTTCAGCTTATTTGGAGAACTTTCATTTCTGCACAAAAAACAACACCACGGTAGTTCTGCTGAAAACAGCGTCAGTCCGGGTTAGTTCCATGCAAATCATACCAAAACCATATAAAATTATTGTAAACATGGCATGAATACTTCATAAATTATAGATACGTTGGAGACGTATCATCATGCTGCAGTTCTTGATGCACCTGTGGGTCTCGGATCTCCTGACGCATATTGAGGAAGGCAACCTATGATGCCGGTAGCTGGTGATCAACTTGGGCAAGAGGACCCTGCCTGTAATATGGTTCGGTGTCGAATACTGGCTCTCCCTGCTTGCTCTCAATGATCATGTTGTGCAAGATGACATAGCAAGTCATGACTCTCCACATTTGATCTTTCGACCAGGTCAGAGCGGGGTACCGGACAATAGCAAATCGAGATTGGAGCACACTAAATGCCCACTAGACATCCTTCCTGCAAGCCTCCTGACACTTGGCAAAGTAGGAGTTCTTGCCTCCTGGCACATGGTTTGAGATAGTCTTCACAAATGTGGACCATCTCGGATAGATGCCATCTGCTAGGTAGTATCCCTTGTTGTAGTGGCGCCCATTGACCTCGAAGTTCACCGGAGGAGCATGACCTTCAACAAGCTTGGCAAAGACATTCGAGCACTGCAGTACGTTGATGTTATTGTGAGTTCCTGGCATACCAAAGAAGGAGTGCCAAATCCGGAGGTACTGTGTGGCCACTGCCTCAAGTACCACACTGCAAGCTCCTTTGGCGCCTTTGTACATCCCCTGCCAAGCAAATGGACAGTTTTTCCATGCCCAATGCATGCAGTCGATGCTTCCAAGCATCCCAGGAAATCCTCTTGCTGCATTTTGTGCTAGGATCTGAGCAGTGTCTTCAGCATTGGGTGATCACAAGTACTTTGGCCCAAACACTGCCACCATTGCCCTGCAGAACTTGTACAAACACTCAATGGTGCTGGACTCGGCCATGCGTCCATAGTCTTCCAGTATATCATCGGGAGCTCCGTATGCAAGCATCCTCATAGCTGTCATGCACTTCTGGAGTGAGGTGAATCCAAGTGTGCCGGTGCAATCCTTCTTGCAAATGAAGTAGCTGTCAAACTCCCGGATGGAAGTCACAATCCCGAGGAAGAGCTTTCGGCTCATCCGATAACGGTGCCGAGATACTTTCTCACCATGTAGTGGAGCGTCGGCGAAGTAGTCGGCATAGAGCAAGCAATAGCCCTCCAGTCGATGCCTCTGCTTGCTCTTACGGCGGCCCGACGCCGAGCCACCTCGCCGCGGCTTTGCATTGCTTGCAAATAGGCCGGCCAGAGCGGCGAGGACCATGAGGTGCTCTTCGTCCTGGGTGTCGGCCTCGGCTTCCTCCTCCAGCAGCGCCGCGAACGCCTCCTCGTCATCGGAGTCCATCGCCGAACAAGCAAAACACCGAACACTTGGCGGACGTGGTAGGCGCGCAGCCGTCGGTATCCCCTGTCGCCGTGGCTGGAGCGCTGGAAAGCTCGCCCAGGAGAGGGATGGAGGCTGCTCGACGAAACCCTCTCTTTCCGGCGGGGAAATGGCCTTTCTAGCGGCGGGCCAGCGGTTGTGGGCAGGTGGACGGCACCGGGATCGGCATGGCGGCAAAAGGGGAAGTGCCGTCCTACAACGCGCGGGGGCGAATCTGGGTGGGGAAAAGTCGTTTTCGCCTGACAGTGGTGGCCCACGCGTCGGTTTTCCTTCCGCCGGAGCCCCCAAGCGCCCCCCCAGTGCACTGGGTTCGGCCTGGGGTCGCTGGCCAAAAAATGGGCCGAACCGGCGGAATTTGGCGTCCTGGGGGGCGACTGAGGTTTTTTCGGCGCCGGCGGAAAAAAAAAACGCGTCCTGAGGGCCTGTTTGGTGGTGCGAGTGGAGATGCTCTAAGCACAATTCATGGACTTCACCCCACCTGGCAAATTAATCTCTTATTTTTAACACAGTACAGACGCAAGCGCTCATATACACGCGCATACACTCACCCCTATGAACGCACACACGCACATCCTACCCCTATGAGCACCTCCGAAAGATTGAGCCGGCATATCATCTTGAAATTTACGAAGTCATCGTAGGCACCTCGTCGTCGACGGGAACGTCTCCTCCCACTGAATGCGCATCGCCGAAAATCCTGAAATAAATCCAGAAATAAATGCGAGCACCAGGATTTGAACCCTGATGGGCTGGGATACCACAGTCTCTCTAACCATCCAATCACATGTTTAAGGATGGCAATTTTACCCATGGGTACGGGTACCAGCGGATACCGTACCCGCATGGGCAGGGTATGGGCACAATTTTATACCCGCAGGTAGTACTCATACCCTACCCGTTAAGTCATGGGTAGGGCACGGGTATAGCCTTTTACCCATGGATATACCCATACCATACCCGTTTATACTGGCATGTGAACCTTATTCACACATGTAACTATGTTAAAGTTATGAACCTATGTTAAAGTTGTCACCAATTGTCAATTTGAATTGACATAATTGTCATGTACTCAACTATCTATTCTTGAGTGGAGATCAATGTTTTTTTGTCAAATGCATGTGTTATAGATGAATGTAAAATTATAAATAACTTGTGTACTGTTTGATCTATCCGTTGGGTACCCAATGGGTATGGGTACCCATCGGATATGGGTACGGATAAAGTTTTATACCCATGGGTATAATTTTGTACCCATTGACTACATGGTATGGGTATGGTATTGCTCTGCCCGCCCCACTACCCTACCATTGCCATCCTTACACATGTTGGTTCGCTGGCAAATTAATGTCTGACCTGGTTTTTCACCCGAGCCAAACCAAATACGACCAGTCGACCAGGCACGGATGGCTCGGTGCCGTTGTACGTGTGCCTACGCTGTGTCACGGGCTGTGCAACTTCAGCCGGGCATCCGCACCTTCCAGAAACGTACGTGTCAACCCTCCTGGCCGAGCCCGCATCCCTGGCCGCCCTCACCCCCACGTACTCACGCTCCCTGACAGGCCAGACCGGCCCGGCCCGCGCCCCACCCGTCAGCGTGCCACCACCGTCGCCGTACTCCGCCTCCGTCCCGTGCACGCAAGGCACCCGGGGGCGCCGAAAGCGACGGGGGGCGCGACCGCGTGAGCTTTAAACCCGCCCGGCCTCCTCGCCGCACTGCCCACCGCCGCTCGCCGAGCTCACCCGCGCCGGAGCCAGACTAAAACCTCGGGGGAGTGAGTGCGCGGATCGAGAGGCTCTAGGGTTTGGGTGGGGGACTGGAGGCGCGGAGCGAAAGGGGATAGCGGTTGGTGGCTTGGCGCGGAGGGGTTGGGGATTTGGATGGTCGCGGCGGCGCGGCGCTGGAGTAGTAGTACCGGTGCCGCTCCTCCTCCGCCTACCACCCATGGGAAGGTCGTTCCGGGACTCGCTCAAGCTGCTCGAGGCCGACATCCAGCACGCCAACTCGATGTGAGCTCCCCGCCCTCCCACACCTTCCTTCCTGCTGCTCCCGTATACAAATTTGTTGTTTGATTGACCTTTGATTTGAGCTGGGTGGGGGTGTTGCGCTGTTACCAGAGCCTTCTGCGTCTGATCCATCAGGTCTGCAGTGGGTTGGCCTGTTGGTGCTGCTGCGATGTCGTCGCAAATGTGACGCGCTGTTTTGGCCTGTGTCGCGATTAATCCGTTGCACAAGTGTTTAATCATCCGTGGAGAGCTTATTTACAGATCATTATCGTTGCCGTACACACCTTGGTTGGTTAATTTGATTGTTATGCCAAGTATATATGCTTCCAGTTTTGAGTTTTGACACTCCAGGATTATTGCTCCAATTTTGATTGACGGCATATACTTAGCGCTTTAGTTTTTATATGTTAATTGTACTTAGATTTCTGTGAAGGACTGAAGACGCAGCTGCTTTCATTGACACGTGTCTGACAAATGTACTGCCTTCTGACCGAAGCCATCATCATTGGCCTTGAAGCACTAGTAGAATATAGGAACAGCACTTTCTGAGCTCTCGTCATCAAATCCCTCTTGTTGGTGTACGATGCAATTCTTCTCAAGTGACAATGTGGTGGTGGCTTCTTCATCATTATCACCATTGAAATTTTTTCCGGATATCTTCATGGAAATTGTTGTCCACAATATCATTTCGCCAACTAGCTACGCAATTATGCATCATGGATTTAGTTATCATGCTTTGTTTACTATCCACAGCATCAGTTGCTCTGGATGAATTCACTAGTAAGGGTTCCCTACAGCTTTAGAACCTGGTCAGGAAACAATAATACGTTTATCATGTACCATTTTAACACGTGGTGTAGGAATGCTTTCGACTCCTCTGGGCCTCCGACTGATTAAAGAGGCTACTGTTGCCTTAGTTAGGCACTTGCGTACAAGGCGTAGTTTTCAGAATTTAGTTGTAATCTCGAAAAGATTGACCTCCAATGGTGTTCTTTAATATTGAGTATAGGGACTGCTAGCTCTAGTTACAGCCTAGGTACAGAAGCATATCCTTAATCAGTTGTCTTCTAACTTCAACCGTGTTGCTGTACCTCATATGATGCAACTGAAATGATTTAAGAATGTAAGTATTAAACTACTTTTTTCTTACTATGGAGAGTAACATGGCAGGCAGTTTATTTGAGGAAATCACCAGGAGCAGTGCCCTTTTTTATTTATTTTTGATATGGTGTTCCTGGTACACACACACATATGTGTTAACACGTTGAACCACAGAAATATTCTATGCCTTGATGTCATTTCTGGCCATTAACAACACATTTGCTGCCTTAATTTGGAAACAAGACTTGTTATTCTCTGATAAAGTTGGTCAATGAAGTTCTGGAGTGGTCTTGTTTTTGTAGGGATATCATGATTATCCTAATTTCTTGTGCTTTCATGATCTATATTACAGCATATAGCTTTGCCTTATCTGTAAGACCATGAAATGTAATGAACAGAATTGTGAATTTTTTGTGTAAGTTGAGATTTTAGTATAGTTTGTTTATTCCCTTCTTGCATCAAGAATGCATTGCTCAAATTTTTTTTTTGGTAAAAACTGCAGTGCTTCTGAATTCCGAAGGGAATATGATGGTGCCTGCCTTCAGATGAGGATGTCATACTGTCCGGCTGCACACCTTTTCCTTTTTCTTGTGCAGTGGACCGACTGCAACCTTGCTGGTGCTCTTGGGCTGTTGAGAATTCTCATCTACAAGGTACTCAAGTATCATAGTCAGGTTTCTTTCTGCTATTATTTTGTTGTTGTTGAATTGCAGCCATGATTAACATCATTATAATCTTAAATCTGCAGGTTTATGCTGATGGGACGACCACCATGTCCACTCATGAAAGGAAAGCGAGCATTAGGGAATTCTATGGTACAGTATAATTTTTTTCTGCAACTGTTTCACGCATTTATTTTCTTTGACTGGTTTGTTCATTACGTCTCTATTTTTCATTATTTTTTGGCAGCTGTAATTTACCCTTCTCTGGCGCAATTACATGAAGGAATTAATGAGGTGGAGGACAGGAAACAAAAAGCGATTTGTATAGAGAGGTATAGAAGACGAGAGGAGGATCACAAAAGGGTGATCTCAGAGATTGATGATAATATAGAGGAAGAGTGTGGCATATGTATGGAAATAAACAACAAAGTTGTCCTTCCAACTTGTAGCCATGCTATGTGCATTAAATGCTACCGTGACTGGTACCTATCTTTTCTCTTCTCTCTGTATTGTCGAGCAAAATTCAGTATCAGAAAACATTTGGCTTTTGTCCTTGATAATAAAACACTTTTGCATGATCAAGATGAAATGATAGGTCCTCAGGATTGATATGTAAGCTGGTTGCATTGCCAACTTGTAATTTTACAATCAATCTGAAAAACAGACACCAGCATGGTCACCTAGGAAATAATTGGGTCCTTTTGTGCTTGCACGAAATCATTTATCTTTGTGGAATATTGATCCTAAAGCATGATACCAAGGGCTAATGAATATTTTACCTTTCAAACTGCTGTGGTCAGCTTGATTATGCCGTTATCATGCAACTAGGTCATCTTTTATGAGCTTGCTCTTTGGTCTTCATAGGAGGCTATGTGGGCATCTAATTGTAATGGAACCCCACCCTGTTTAAAGTCACCTCGTTGACTAGATGTTTGCTTTCTTTAGAAGGAATAGATATTTGCTTTGAGCTGGCTTACATGCTCCTTCTAATTATTGTTCTGTATGATTAATTAATCAGAATATTAGACTTTGGTATATAAAGTAGAAATGGGAATTAATCGGACATGGGATCTTTCCGAGACAATGTACATCAACTTTGTCCAGAAATTGGCCTTCCCAATTTTTATGTTCATTGCCTTGCAAGAAGAAATTAAGAAATGAATCTTGCAGATTTGTATCGCATGATTAATTTAACCTCATTGGAGAAAGGGCATGCTGGTTTGAGTAAAGCTCGGGACAGCCAAAGGTTTGATATATGAGTTTAGAACAATATAGGAGACCAAGTCCATCTAAGATAGATTTCTCTCATCTCAGACCAAAGGATACTGGAGACAGCAGCTCTCACCTGGTTTGCTTAGATTATGTCCTGTCATCTCCTGCTTGCATTTGGATTTAGATTTTCTTTCCCGGAGTTGGAAGAAACACCAGGCCTTGAGGATTTCAAATGGTGTGCACAATAACTAGATTTGGTGTGAGCTCATTTCTCACGTAATGAAAACATAATCCAAGATCAGTTACACTTCCTTTGCTGTATTAGGACAGAGTAGCTTGAGCATTCATTGAATCGAAATAAGAATCAGCTTTAAAAAGAAACACACTCAATTGTATTTTTTTTTGCGGGGTCACACTCAATTGTATTTGGTTCTGAACATGTCACAATCTGACAATCAACTTTCTACATGATCCATTCAGTTTCTTTAAATACACACCTATTGTTCTAAGTGTGGTCTCCCTCCCTGCAGGAGATCAAGATCCCAGTCCTGCCCGTTCTGCCGCGACAGCCTCAAGAGGGTCAACTCCGCCGACCTCTGGATATACACGGATAACAGGGACATAGTCGACATGGCGACGGTCAGAAGAGAGAACCTGAGGCGTCTCTTCATGTACATAGATAAGTTGCCCACAGTGATCCCTGAATCTGTTTTTGAGGTATATGATTCCCACGTAAAGTGACCCTGTGCTCGGCTCGGCGCTGCGCCAATTGTTCATCAGTTGCGTTCTGCTAGTGCTGCAGACATTACCAATTGTTCGTCAGTGGGGTGCTGCTAGTGCTGTAGACATTTGTGGAGCCCTGGGCGCCGGCTGCGAGCTTATGAACGCTCTGAGCAGCTCGCAGGGGAGGCTCTGTATGTATGTGAGGTACTCCTATATATGTAAATTATTGTCAGTTGTATCCACACGGCCTGTGTGATGATGTGTTAGGAGTCTAACGCCTTGGGCATGTAAGTAATGGATCATATATTTTTTTGCGGGCATGTAAGTAATGAATCATTGATTCTTAAGCATTTCGTCTGAGCTTGTTTTGGGGAATGCCATTCTGGAAGAATATGCTCTGTTCGATGTTTGCACTGAAGGCATGAATCTGTGATGCTTAGCTTTCGTGATGAATGGAATCAGTCGAACAACCGCCGTTGCAGGAGGTCGACACTCGTCACAAGCAGAGGGTCGCTGGAGTGTCAGCTCTGGTACTGTCGCCTGAAGTGGATGTCTCATTTGTTCCACGCCCGTCCTCCGTGGCTCCATTTCTTGTCATGTTTTACACGCGGGAGCAGAGCCTGAGACTGCTTTCGGGATGGAAATCATCCACCAGCCTCGGTTTTGGCTCGCGGCCAACTGAAATACGGACCATCCACCGTGGCAATCAGGCATGGGCAACGGTTAGAACTGCCACCGCGGTTCGAAACGTGCGTTTGGTTTTAGCCTCTAGCCCTTCTTTCTCTTCTCCCCGCACAAAGGTGGATACGGTTTCTATCTCTTCTCCGGCAAAGACCTCCTTTCTGTTTCTCCGGCAAAGACCTTTTTTTTTTTTTTGGAAAACTTCCGATCTAGTATTCATCTTTAATCATAGTAGTACAACGAATACTAGAAATACCAAAATTACATCCAGATCCGTAGACCACCTAGCGACGACTACAAGCACTGAAGCGAGTCGAAGGCGCGCCGCTGTCATCGCCCCTCCCTCGCTGGGAAGTCGTCGTGCTAAGGCCTCATAGGACCAGCGCAACAGAACAACAACCACCGCCGATGAAGAGTAGCATAGATCAAAAAAATCCAACCTAAAGAAATAAGAACAAAGACGAACTACGAACAGATCCGAGTAAATCCACCAAAGACAGATTTGCCGGAGACACACTACACGCCCACCAACGATGCTAGAAGCACCACCGGAACGGGGCCTAGGCGGGGAGAATCTTATTCCATCTTCAGGGAGCCGCCGCTATCTCGTCTTCCTGAGCAGGACACAAACCCTAACAAAACTCAAAGAAATATTTTAAAACGGAGCCCTCCCTCCGCTCCCATGTCCCTAAGGCCACCGGAGACGACGTGGACCGACGACGGCGCCGGCGGGAGGCAAAGAAACCCTAGCTTTTTAGGGGAGGCAGCGGCTGTAGGGGACTAGGCGTCCCCGGCGAAGACCCCTGCTCCTTTTTTTGATAAACTTCTTCTCCTTTATTCATTCATAAGTAAAGTAGCATCGTTTACAAGTAAAGAGATAACCTCATCAGGGGCGTTATCCATCCAAACACTCGGAGAAGAAAACCTAGCTAACCTTGCTAGTTCATGAGCTACTCGATTATGTTCCCTATTACGGTGATCATAAGTGACATGGGAAAAACCTAATGACATGAAATAACAGTCATCTATAATGGATGAAGTGACCGAATAAGAGTAGCCTTGGCTCAACGCATTCACCACCTCCACGCTATCCGAATTCACTTCAATCTTACTGCATCCGACGGTATTAGCAAGATTCAAACCAAACCTCACTGCAATTTCTTCTGCTGTGAACGAGTCGAAGCAAAGGTCCATCTTTTCATTAGCAGACGTTATAAATTTCCCCCTATGGTCCCAGATAACTGCTCCAAATGTTGCTGCGAGTGTGTCACTATCAAATCCCGCATCAACGTTTAATTTCACGTAACCATACTTTGGTTTCGGCCAAGCATCTGATCGGACGTGAGCCGTTGGGCTATAAGAGATGGTATAATTTGCTACTAAGCCTCTCACTGACATATTGATTTGACATGCGCTTTGAGTTTCTTCATCATGTGTCAATTTTTGCCTTTCATACCACAAATACCAAGCCGTCGTTGCCATTGTTTCTCTGAACTTCGGCAAGCCCAACACTTGGATTTGTTGTTCTGGAAGGCACAAAAGATGTGCCAACACAAACTCACCTGCCTTGTCAACTTTCAGTGCCTGTTTGATAACAAGCTCAAGACCGAGCATCTTCCACACGCCCATTGCCAATTTGCATTCGAACAACATATGTCTTATGTCATCAGGCCCCTGGTTACAGGCTGGGCAACTCGGATTTATTTTCAAGTGCTTATTAGCCAGGATAGATCGACAGCGAATAGCACTCCGGAGCACGCGCCACATAAATATTTTTATCTTTGCTAGGCAGACTAAGTTCCATACCAAGGCCCATGTATAAGATGGGTTTGAAGTTCCAGTCGTTGATTCCAACTTGTGCCCAAATTGAAATTCCCATTCTGTATGGTATGCAGATCGCACCGTGAAAGACCCCTGCTCCTCATTTGATGTGTGCTCTCTTTTCGTGTGTCCCAATGGCGATGTTGAGGTGGCAACAACATCGTGGCGGTGAAATAAGCCCCTCAACTTCCTCCTCGTCCCAGTGGTGTTTGCTCCAACACCAGCGGCGGGCTTGTGAGGGCGTGATCACATGGATCTGGGTAGCCAGATCCATGGGGTGACCTGATGGTGTCGATGTGTCAGCTAGAAGGTGTTAGATCTGGGCGAGCGTCAACATGGTATGGGTGTGTCTCTTTGTTGGTGTCCTGGATTAGGGGGTGCTTGCCACGTCGGCCCGTCAGTGATGGGCCGAGCTGAGGACCCATTGAAGATTGTTAGCATGGCAATGTCAGCCCTAGCCCATGGCGTGATCAAGATGAAGATCTCCAGAAGACTTGGCGTTCACTTCAAGCGTACTTAAACCGGTATGCTTATCTCTAAAGATTGTAACCATCCATTTGTAAAACCCTAGGTACCCCCGGCGTCTATATAAGCCGTGGGGTTTAGTCTGTAGAGACGGGTATACTCATTCATGAGGTTTAGAGCTTAGACAAACTCATAAGATCTCAAGGTAGATCGATCTGTACTTTATACCCCATCGCAATCAATATATAAGAAGCATGACATAGGGTTTTACCTCATCAAGAGGGCCCGAACCTGGGTAAAATATCGTGTCCCTACTCTCTCTATTACCATCTAGCTTTGATCACCAAGCTTGGGACCCCTACCCGAGATCTGTCGGTTTTAGCATCGACATTGGTGGCCCATGCAGGTCCCGCCGGGTGATCGTATGAGCTCGATGGAGGATCTACGGATCGACATCAACACCGGCTATGGGGACATCTTCGTCCCCGGCCAGCTCTTTGTCTTCATCAGCATCACACTGCTCGCCGACACGACAGGCTGTTTAGGCCAGATAGAGGATTTCCCTCTGGACCAAGCCATCTGGCTCAACAACCCGAAAAATGCCACGGATCGTCGCGGCAAGATCACCTCTTTAGGACAGATGTCAGATCGTCCCATGGATGCCGTCGCCTACGCCTCGGATTCGATCTCGGAGCGGGCGCTCGGTATAGCTGCTCACAGATCCAACCTCAATCCCGGATCCGAACACTCTCTCATCGTCCCAGGCATTGAGCCTATCCTTTAAAAACTCTGGGGCAACCTTTTGCGGCACCTCATCTACAGTCCAGCTCGGCACTGCCTGCTGTCGGAAGATAGGCGAAACCGACCTTCTTGCCTTCGCCGAGATGTTGTGCCAGATCCGAGATCTTAGGATCTCGAACGGGCAAACCTGGACCATGATCATATCATATCTAGATCCGAGGTGTCGAATTTCTTGCCCCATCTACCACCCACTTAGTCGCCACGATCGAAGATTTAACCAACGCACTAGACTATGCCTTCAAGGAGAACATTGACATGGAAGAGGACGTCGACGATATGTCATATACAACGTCACCTCTAACATCTGGTTATACCAGGAACTGGCAGCCACCTCTACCTTCGACGTCTACATGGTAGACACTCCCAAGGATAAAAGGGAGGAAAAAAGGGGAGGAGCCACCCAAATGCCGGTGCCGGTGCCGCTGTAATAAAGGTGCAGGCATTGGCGATGCTAGCCAAGAAGCCACTGATAACGGCGATGCCACCGATAATGGCCATACCTTTGATGGCGCCAATGACCAGGACGCAGGCTATAACGCCGACAAAGGCCCCATCGATGGTACTACGCCCAATGGGGACGATGATGATCCCGAGGACATCGACTATTACCCAGAGTCCGAGGAAGATTGTCGGGCCTGTTTCTAAAATAAATCACAGAATAGCCCCAAGTCACACCAGCCCCAAGATCAGAACAACTGGTGGACTTCCTTGATATAGATATCCAGTACAAACATAATATTACATCGGGTTGAGCCAGAGTGCTCAACAATTTATTAAAAACTTGCAATATATGGTGGTGGCAGAATATGACAGTGGTGTGACGATAGTACAACACCGATACAATAAAATAAAGCCAAGCGTCAGTGTGAGGCTTGACTATTTTATTTTTGAAGCAAAAGCACTGCGGATGATACATGTGGTAGACTCCAAGACCACAGTTGACTGACTGGGAACACCTCTAAGCGTCGGGCTCGCTAGCGCAATCTTTCTCCACAAGCTCGTCCTCGTCCAGGTCTGGCCAAATTAACAAGCCAGGGACAAGCTTGTGAGTACGTTGGAATGTACTCGCAAACATTAAGAACGAAAGATATACTAATGCATATGCTCATGACGGGCTATATTATATGCATGTGCTGACCGGGAATAAATTATGGCATGATAAACATTAGCATGTGCCGAAGAATGTGTTGGAAATATGCCCTAGAGGCAATAATAAAATGGTTATTATTATATTTCCTTGTTCATGATAATTGTCTGTTATTCATGCTATAATTGTGTTATCCGGAAATCGTAATACATGTGTGAATACATAGACCACAACATGTCCCTAGTAAGCCTCTAGTTGACTAGCTCGTTGATCAATAGATGGTTACGGTTTCCTGACCATGGACATTGGATGTCATTGATAACGGGATCACATCATTAGGAGAATGATGTGATGGACAAGACCCAATCCTAAGCCTAGCACTAGATCGTGTAGTTCGTTTGCTAAAGCTTTTCCAATGTCAAGTAACTTTTCCTTAGACCATGAGATTATGCAACTCCCGGATACCGTAGGAGTGCTTTGGGTGCACCAAACGTCACAACGTAACTGGGTGGCTATAAAGGTGCACTACGGGTATCTCCGAAAGTATCTGTTGGGTTGGCACGAATCGAGACTGGGATTTGTCACTCCATGTAACGGAGAGGTACCTCTGGGCCCACTCGGTAGGACATCATCATAATGAGCTCAATGTGATCAAGGAGTTGTTCACGGGCTGATGTGTTACGGAAACGAGTAAAGAGACTTGCCGGTAACGAGATTGAACAAGGTATCGAGATACCGACGATCGAATCTCGGGCAAGTATCGTACCGATAGACAAAGGGAATTGCGTACGGGATTGATTGAATCCTCGACATCGTGGTTCATCCGATGAGATCATCGAGGAGCATGTGGGAGCCAACATGGGTATCCAGATCCCGCTGTTGGTTATTGACCGGAGAGTCGTCTCGGTCATGTCTGCGTGTCTCCCGAACCCGTAGGGTCTACACACTTAAGGTTCGGTGACGCTAGGGTTATAGAGATATTAGTATGCGGTAACCCAAAGGTTGTTCGGAGTCTCGGATGAGATCCTGGACGTCACGAGGAGTTCCGGAATGGTCCGGAGGTAAAGATTTATATATGGGAAGTCCTATTTTGGCCACCGGAAAATGTTCGGAATTTTTCGGTATTGTACCGAGAAGGTTCTAGAAGGTTCCGGAGTGGGGCCCACCTGCATGGGGGGACCCACATGAACGTGGGTAGTGGGGGCAAGGCCCCACACCCCTAGTCAAGGCGCACCAAGATTCCCCCTTAGAAGGAATAAGATCATATCCCGAAGGGATAAGATCAAGATCCCTAAAAAAGGGGGATAACAATCGGTGGGGAAGGGAAAGGATGGGATTTCTTTCCTTCCACCTTTGCCAACGCCCCAATGGACTTGGAGGGCAAGAAACCAGCCCCCTCCACCCCTATATATAGTGGGGAGGTGCATGGGAGAAAGAGCACAGCCCCTGGCGCCTCCCTCTCCCTCCCGTGACACCTCTTCCTCCTCCAGTAGCGCTTGGCGAAGCCCTGCTGAAATCCCGCTGCTTCCACCACCACACCGTCGTGCTGCTGGATCTCCATCAACATCTCCTCCCCCCTTGCTGGATCAAGAAGGAGGAGACGTCTCTGCTCCGTACGTGTGTTGAACGCGGAGGTGCCGTCCGTTCGGCGCTCGGTCATCGGTGATTTGGATCACGACGAGTACGACTCCATCAACCCCGTTCTCTTGAACGCTTCCGCTCGCGATCTACAAGGGTATGTAGATACACTCCCCTCTCACTCGTTGCTAGATGACTCCTGTTGGAAATATGCCCTAGAGGCAATAATAAAATGGTTATTATTATATTTCCTTGTTCATGATAATTGTCTGTTATTCATGCTATAATTGTGTTATCCGGAAATCGTAATACATGTGTGAATACATAGACCACAACATGTCCCTAGTAAGCCTCTAGTTGACTAGCTCGTTGATCAATAGATGGTTACGGTTTCCTGACCATGGACATTGGATGTCATTGATAACGGGATCACATCATTAGGAGAATGATGTGATGGACAAGACCCAATCCTAAGCCTAGCACTAGATCGTGTAGTTCGTTTGCTAAAGCTTTTCCAATGTCAAGTAACTTTTCCTTAGACCATGAGATTGTGCAACTCCCGGATACCGTAGGAGTGCTTTGGGTGCACCAAACGTCACAACGTAACTGGGTGGCTATAAAGGTGCACTACGGGTATCTCCGAAAGTATCTGTGGGGTTGGCACGAATCGAGACTGGGATTTGTCACTCCATGTAACGGAGAGGTACCTCTGGGCCCACTCGGTAGGACATCATCATAATGAGCTCAATGTGATCAAGGAGTTGTTCACGGGATGATGTGTTACGGAAACGAGTAAAGAGACTTGCCGGTAACGAGATTGAACAAGGTATCGAGATACCGACGATCGAATCTCGGGCAAGTATCGTACCGATAGACAAAGGGAATTGCGTACGGGATTGATTGAATCCTCGACATCGTGGTTCATCCGATGAGATCATCGAGGAGCATGTGGGAGCCAACATGGGTATCCAGATCCCGCTGTTGGTTATTGACCGGAGAGTCGTCTCGGTCATGTCTGCGTGTCTCCCGAACCCGTAGGGTCTACACACTTAAGGTTCGGTGACGCTAGGGTTATAGAGATATTAGTATGCGGTAACCCGAAGGTTGTTCGGAGTCTCGGATGAGATCCTGGACGTCACGAGGAGTCCGGAATGGTCCGGAGGTAAAGATTTATATATGGGAAGTCCTATTTTGGCCACCGGAAAATGTTCGGGATTTTTCGGTATTGTACCGAGAAGGTTCTAGAAGGTTTCGGAGTGGGGCCCACCTGCATGGGGGGACCCACATGAACGTGGGTAGTGGGGGCAAGGCCCCACACCCCTAGTCAAGGCACACCAAGATTCCCCCTTAGAAGGAATAAGATCATATCCCGAAGGGATAAGATCAAGATCCCTAAAAAGGGGGGATAACAATCGGTGGGGAAGGGAAAGGATGGGATTTCTTTCCTTCCACCTTTGCCAACGCCCCAATGGACTTGGAGGGCAAGAAACCAGCCCCCTCCACCCCTATATATAGTGGGGAGGTGCATGGGAGAAACAGCTCAGCCCCTGGCGCCTCCCTCTCCCTCCCGTGACACCTCTTCCTCCTCCAGTAGCGCTTGGCGAAGCCCTGCTGAAATCCCGCTGCTTCCACCACCACACCGTCGTGCTGCTGGATCTCCATCAACCTCTCCTCCCCCCTTGCTGGATCAAGAAGGAGGAGACGTCTCTGCTCCGTACGTGTGTTGAACGCGGAGGTGCCGTCCGTTCGGCGCTCGGTCATCGGTGATTTGGATCACGACGAGTACGACTCCATCAACCCCGTTCTCTTGAACGCTTCCGCTCGCGATCTACAAGGGTATGTAGATACACTCCCCTCTCACTCGTTGCTAGATGACTCCATAGATTGATCTTGGTGATGCGTAGAAAATTTTAAAATTCTGCTACGTTCCCCAACAGAATGAATATAGAAATTTTAGTGACAAACAAAGAAAGTTAATGGAACATCGGGCGCTGGACCGCCAGAAAAATTCCAAGAAAAATGCCAAACGGGTGTCTAAAAGCGACGCCTCGAGAGGTCTTGAAAAGAATTGCCAAACGAGTGTTTGAAAGCGACGCCTCGAGAGGTCTTGAAAAGAAATGCCAAATGGGTGTCTGAAAGCGACGCCTCGAGAGGTCTTGAAAATAAAATTGAGTATCCAGGTAGTCTAGCCATCCCAAGTGATACTCAGAAAAGAAAAGAAAACTGAGTGCACGGGTAGTCTGGCCATCCCAAGTGACACTCAGTAAATTCAAATAAGAGAAATGGGTTAGTCCATAATAACAATAATATTTATAGCAATAATATTCATGATAACAAAGATATCCATGATAGCATTAGTGGTGACAATAATTATCCAGCAAAATGAATCATGCTCAATTTAGTAATTTCCTCCAAAGACCAACACCGGGACCGATACTTGACCCTTCCCAGCCAACGTCTTTGGTCGTGGACAAGGCTATTCGAATAGATGTAACTCTGCAGAGGTTGTACTCTTTACCCACATGCATGGGATTTCTTTAGCCAACACCTAGACACTGACTAATTCCTATTACGGTCTTTGGGTTGAAAACACACCTGACCAGTACTCACCAGGTTAACTATCCGGATGCCAGGAATCACCCAAAGCATCATTTAAGAAAAACTCTAAGCCGGGGAGACCATCGTCTCGAATAGCATGTGATCACTATTAATACGCGCAGATTACAAGGGGTGCCCCCCTCTCGGCCCAGCCAGATACACCCATGCCCCCTCACCAGATGACTGGCATTAGTCCATGGCCATGGAACCCTCATTATGGCCTCTTTATGTGGTGTGTACACGGAAAGGGGTAGCAACTTACTAAACCCACTCCCCTCGCGGGAAGACAAGTGGTAGCACGATATTTAGCTAGGCTTGACGGAACAAGACTCGATCTAGGTCGGCTCAGGAGGTGATTTTATTATGACTAGCATGTCTCACATGCCACGGTGACACCGTCGTGTCATAACGCGGCCCGTGCCCACCGGCACGTCCAAGGCAGGAGATACACTCCTGGATTTTCACCATATCCACACGTTAGCAAGATTCTTGGTGTATGCAATAGTGCTCAAAATGACATGACCAATGCATGCTCTCACTATTACTACTTATATGGTGCAATTCCAACCTGATGCAATCATGCATGCAATTCACCGTATCCCAAGTTCAAAAATGCTTGCCTTGATCAAAGTAGTCAGAAAGTGAGCCCTCGAAATTCCCGGCAAAGTCCCCATCTTCGTTTTCTGGAAAATAAAAATTCAAATTAATTTTTTTGCAACAGTACAAAAAGTTGTCTCAAAATATTTTCAAATAAATATAAAAAACTAGAGAGAAAAAGAAGAATTTCAAAAAAAGAATCATTTAAAACAGAGTTGTGGTTGAAAAGTTATTAAAGTTTTAAAACCAGGGGCCTTTCTGCAAAAATCCAATAGCCAGCAGGTCCTTGTGCGATTTAAACAGAAAAAACTTCGGGGAAAATACACCTTTCAACGCAGAAAGCGTAAAGCGGCAGAGTACACTTTCTGTTTAAATGGGAAAAGATTAAAACGTTGACGGGTGGGCCCCACCCGTCAGGTTTGAATTCAAACGCGATCGCGCGCGTGTACAGAAGGGATGCGGCGATCACCGGCGTTCCAAGAGGCGGAGATGGTTGGGATGTGCTCGGGGTGGCACTCAGCGTCGGTGGGTGGTGATGGTGGTCGCCGGAGAGCACCAGAACGACGGTGAGGTCGTCTTCGGCGGACGGCTTTGTCGGGTGGTTGCGGATCCCGCCGGAGAGGGCTTCGGTTGTTGAATTGAGGTGCGGGATCGGTTACATGATGGATCAGAGGGCTGCTGACAAAGTTTGGGTGGAGGAGATGGCCTAACGGCGACGAGAGGTTCTCGGGTACTGCGGCGGATCGGGTGTTGGAAATGGAGAAGACGACCTTCTCGAGGTCAAGGGAGTGCTTGGGAGCTCGATTGAGATGGTGTGTGAGTGGTTAGAGTGATGAACGGAGCTCGAGAGGCCCTTTTATTGGTGATCCGAGGAGGTTAGTGGCGGAGCGGATCACGGCGGAATAAATTCTGACCGGCGAGGTGGTTGCTATCGGTGGCGAGGTCGGTGTGAAGTGGATGAGGCCGATGGAGCTCTCTGGAGGTGCCAGCGCGACCGAGTTCGAGCTCTATCGCCTTATCCACGGCGAGGCTCGCGTATGGGTGTGGCGGCGGTGGTCAGCTTCGGTGACTGCCAGGCGGGCTCAAGTGGCTTGGACGGTGAGGCGATGATGCGGTGGAGGCGATACGTGGAGAGGAAGGTAGGTAGGGGAGCAATAGAGAGGAGTGAAGGCGACCGGTGGTCGTGTCGATCCGCTCGGCCGCCGCAGCTGAGGGCGGTGGCAGGTGCACCGGCTAGCCACTTTGCTGTCGGTGGCGAGACACTGACCAGAGGGGTCCTGGTGAACTATTTAAGATGAGAGGAGGCGTGGATGAGGAGGAGATGCGATGGAGTGAAGTGCACGGGGCCGCTTCCCCCATTCTCTGTCTTTTCTGATTTTTTTGACAGTGCTACAGTGTGCACATAAGGTGTATGATGAAATGCCAGAGGGCTCTAGGCATTTTAGGAATTTTTGGGAATTTTTGTGGTGAGGTGCCGATGCATAAAAGAGAGTCCGGCAAAGTTTCAGAATTTTTGGAGCAATTTAAATTGGGCTTTGATCATGGAGTTTGAATTTGGTCCAAATTTGAATTGAATGGAATTTGAAAATTTTAAACTGTGGAACCAAATGTTTTTGGTGGAATGGCTTTTGGGTACTGTCAAATAGATGGAGTAATTTTTGTGGGTGCAAAAGATTTGGAAATAATGTAGTTCCTTTGTAAAGCAAAGAAACTAGGAGTAATATAAATTCCAACTTTGGAATTTATTAAATATAAGAAAAATATTTTTTGTGGAGAGGGAAAGGTGTTGGATACTATCCTAGAGAGTGAGGATGACTAGGAGAATAGTTTAAAAATGACATAATAAATTTTGGGAAATTTTAGAAGTATTTGAAAAGAGTGGAGTGGCCATTTCCTTGGAATACTTTTAAATATTCCCAAAACTTTTCTAAATGAGAAATATTTTTTTGTTCTTTAAAAAATAATTACCCAATTAATAAACCATCCAAATCAGAACCATTTAAAATTTTGAAACCTAATTATGAATTAAAAATGATTTTCAGAACAGAAGAAGGAAAATAGGGCCAAAATAATTCAAAGTATTTTATTTTAAAGAAAATATTTTGAAAATCCAAAGGAAATATTTTGGGGTGTTACAACACCTACCCCCCTAAAGAAAAATCTCGTCCCCGAGATTTCAGCTGTCCCTCAAATAGGTACCGATATTCAGTCCTCAGGTGATCCTCTCTTTCCCATGTTGCTTCTTCCTCGGTATGATTATTACTCCACTAGACCTTGTAAAACTTTATCACACTCTGTCGGGTCCTCCGTTCAGACTCCTCCAAAAAAATTATAGGGCGCTCCTTATATGTAAGGTCTGGTTGGAGACCCAGGTCCTGATGTTGGACTTGTTTGTCCGGATTGCTGACACATCTCCTCAGTTGTGACATGTGAAACACACCATGAACATCTGACAATTCTGCTGGTAGTTCTAGTTGGTAGGCAACCTTGCCTCTCCTTGCAATTATTCTGAATGGTCCAATAAATCGCGGTGCTAGTTTTCCTTTGACATTAAATCTCTGTAGTCCTCTCATTGGGGATACCCTGAGATACACATATTCATCGGGTTCAAAACTGATCTGACGGTGTTTCTGGTCATAATAGCTTTTCTAACGGCTCTAAGGTGCTTTTAGTCTATCTCGGATAAGTTTTACTTTTGTTTCTGCCTCTTTGAGAACCTCCGGGCCGAAGATTCGGCTATCTCCTGTTTCAGACCAATTGAGTGGGGTATGACATCTCCGTCCGTATAGGGCCTCAAAGGGTGACATCTTTAGACTGGCTTGATAGCTGTTTTTGTACGAAAACTCCACGTATGGCAAACTGTCCTCCCAGCTGACTCCATAAGTAAGAACACAAGCTCTCAGATGTCCTCCAATATCTGGTTTACCCATTCAGTATGTCCCCCTGTCTGTGAGTGATATGTCGTACTGAATACCAGCTGCGTTCCTAGGGCTTGCTGCAGGTGATCCCAAAACCTAGAGACAAACTGAGTGTCTCTGTTAGAGACTATGGTCTTGGGTACTCCGTGTAGGCAAACAATTCGAGAGAGGTATAACCTAGCAAGCCTCTACGTCGAATATGTTGTTTTTATCGGAATGAAGTGTGCGACCTTGGTTAACAAATCCGTGATAACCCAGATAGCATCATTGCTGTGTCACGACCTCGGTAATCCGACAATAAAATCCATCCCTATTTCATCCCATTTCCATTCAGGCACTCTGAGTGGCTGTAATAATCTTGCTGGCCTCTGATGTTTTGCCTTTATACGCTGACAGGAGTCACACCGTGCGACATATACAGCTATATCCCTTTTCATCCCATGCCACCAAATTTTTTCCTGTAGATCCTTGTACATCTTGGTTCCTCCTGGGTGAATGGAGTATGGAGTCATGTGGGCTTCTGCCAAAATTTGTTACTTTAGTTCTTCTCTATTGGGCACACACAACCTTTTTCCGTACCATAGGATTCCCTGATCATCAATGGTAAATTCAGATGCCTTGCCTAAATTTACCTTCCTTTTAATTCCTTCAATGTTGGGGTGTCCTTTTTGAGCTTCTTTGATCTAATCTTCTAATGTTGTCTTTACTTCTAGGTGAGCAATAGTTCCTTACATGACTAGAACCATGTTAAGTTTGGCAAATTCCTGATTGAACTCATGTTGCGGGAATTGCACACTGTCGTTGTCGGTGCATGGATTTCGGATGAGGGCGTTCGCCACAACATTCACTTTACCCGGGTGGTAATGAATTCCCACATCATAATCCTTAATTAATTCGAGCCAGTGACGCTGTCGTAGGTTCAGCTCTAGCTGGGTAAAGATATACTTAAGGCTTTTGTGATCCGTGTATATCTCACATCAATTACCAAGAAGATAATGTCGCCATTCCTTGAGTGCATGTATCACTGCTGTTAACTCCAAGTCATGGGTAGGATAATTTTCTTCATGTTGTCGTAGTTGTCTTGAAGCATATGCTACGACCTTTTCCTCTTGCATCAACACACATCCAAGGCCCTTTCTGGAAGCGTCACAATATATTTTGAAATTTTTGTGTACATCTGGCATGGTCAAAACGGGTGCGGTTGTTAATCTCTTCTTTAATTCCTGGAAACTTTTCTCGCATGCTTCAGTCCATTCAAACTTTTTATCTTTCTTGAGCAACTGAGTCATGGGTTTGGCTATGATGGAAAATCCTTCAATAAATCATCAGTAGTAGCCAGCCAAACCAAGAAAACTTCTGACTTCAATCACGTTGGTGGGTTGCTTCCATCCTAAGACATCCTTTACCTTACCCGGGTCCACTGCTATTCCATCCTATGTCAGTACATGTCCTAGAAAACCAACTTCCCGTAACCAAAATTCACATTTCCTGAATTTGGCATAAAGTTAATTTTTTCGTAATTCTTCGAGGACTATCCGAAGATGTTGCTCATGTTCTTCTGGTGTCTTGGAATAAATAAGTATATCATCGATGAACACAACCACGAACTTGTCCAAATATTTCATGAAGACCTTGTTCATGAGATGTACAAAATAAGCAGTAGCGTTGGTTAATCCGAAAGGCATCACAGTGAACTCACATAATCCATATATGGTGGTAAAGACAGTCTTGGGTATGTCTGACGATCGGATTCTTAATTGATGGAAGCTTGATCTCAAGTCTATTTTTGAGAACACTTTGGCTTCAACCAGTTGGTCGAACAAGTCATTGATCCGGGGTAATGGATATTTATTTTTGATGGTAACCATGTTGAGTGCCCTGTAATCAATACATAACCTTAGGGTACCATCCTTTTTCTTGGCAAATAAAACTGGTGATCCCCATGGTGATGAGCTGGGTCGGACATAACCCTTTTCCAACAATTCCTTAATTTGTTTCTTCAACTCAACCAACTCTGTTGGTGCCATTCGATAAGGCTTCTTATAAATGGGTGTTATTCCAGGTGCTAGTTCAATAACAAATTCAATTTCATGATCTGGTGGCATGCTTGGTAGCTCCTCGGGGAATACATCGGGGTATTCACATACCACAAGAACTTTGCTTAATTCTGTCATGTCCACTTGATTTAATTTTCCCTGCGAGGTGGAAATTCTCCTTGTACCAAACTTTACTATTTTCCCTTGACAATTGGTGGGAGTCACTGTACGATTGTAGCAGTCTATAAAACCTTTATTTGTGATCAACCAGTCCATTCCCAGAATAACATCCAGATCGACTGCTTCCAATATAATAAGATTGGCTAGAAACTTGATCCCTTTTATTTCAATGTTCACATCCTTGCAATACCATTATATGTTTTGCTTCAATCCTGGGGACTGAATAACCATTGAATTTTCCAAAGGCGAAAAAGAAAATTGATTCTTCAAGGCAAATCTTTTAGAGATGCATGAATGGGAAGCTCCAGAATCAAATAAAACTGTAGCATTAATTGTGTTGACAGGGAACATACCAAACACGATGTCCGGTGCATTCTGGGCTTCCTCAAATCTCACATGATTAACCTGTCCCTTTCTTTGATTGTTGTTGGGGTTGCTGTGTCGTGGGGCTGCGCTTGTACCGCGGCCATTGTTGTTGGGTTTCGGAGCATTATTCCCCTATTTTGGGCATTGCCTATCATAATGTCCTTCCGCTCCACAAGCATAGCAAGTAATGCCAGGACAGAATATGGTTTCCTTGGCCTGGTTGTTGAAGGTGTTGTGGCTTTGTTGCGGTCGTGGTATTGGAACTGCTGGTCGGGGTGCCACAAGCCTCTGAAATTCATTTCAGGGCCTGTTGTTGTGAACCGGTGCTGATTGGTTCATGCGGCGCTTGCAAATCTCATTTATGCTGTGGTGCTCATTTTCCAGAGTAATAGCCTTGTCTACCAGTGTCTTGAAGTCCGGAAAGGTGTGGACCACCAGTTGGCACTTTAGAGACGGAACAAGTCCGTCGAGAATTTTTTCCATCTTTTTGCTTTCTGTCAGGTATTCATCATTGGCGTACCGGGCCAGCTGAGTAAACTGGCCGGGGTACTAGGTTACCGTTGTACCCCGTTGCTTGAGATCCTCAAACTCTCTTTTCTTTAACTTCATAATGCTGTTGGGAATATGGGCTCCCTGGAAGCTTTCCTTGAATTGCTCACAGGTCATGTTTCCCCCATTGGGATGCATGTGGCATACATTTTCCCACCATGATGCTGTGGTACCAAAAAAATAATGCGGAGCATATGATACCTTTTACTGGTCTGTACACTAGGCTATGACCAATTTCTTTTCAATGTCACGCAGCCAGTCGTCTGCCTCCAAAGGTTTATCTGTGTGAGAAAAGACAGTTGGATTGGTCCTCTGGAGTTCAGATAATTTTGACCTGTGTTGGTGTTGTCCTTGGTGATTCCCCATATTTATTAAGTGATGCATCATTTCTTGGTGTTGTTGCTCGCTTTGTTCATATAGACGATACACTTGTGGAAACACGGAGTCATTGCTTTGCTGACTTGTCTGTCCAGGTGTGAAATTATTTCCCATCTGCGCAAAGCTGTCCTCTGGCGAATTGGGCATAGAACGAGTCCAGGGACGATGCATTTTCTTTCTGGGGTATTTGTGTAACACCGATGAGAAAAGAATTTCAAAGGAGCAAAATAAATTTTTTAAGAGACTAAAAATAAATCCCCCCCAAAACGTAAGTACAACAAGTCATATTATACACGCAGGTTTTAATTATACATGGAAGATTTAATTATACATGCATGATCTCATTATACAATATGCTTACCGTAGCTGTATACTACATGACCGCTTATTTAAACTGGTGCACTGCTCCAACGTCTTAGCGTGTCGCAATCCGAGTCTACTACTCACCATCTTACAAAGAAGAAAGAAACATAAAGTAAATATTTTACAACTATATCCCCATAAAAGCGACTGCGGTGTGGATGCCTCGTCTGCCATCACGGAGTGTCTAGAACATCGTAAGCCCTGCTGAGTGTAAGTCCCAGACGGGGTGCTGAAGACTCGACCTCCTCCTCCTCCTCGGGCATGGTCTCCAGTCGGGCAGTCGTCGATGCCACGCCTGCTCGCGGTGGCACTGTGCTCGTCGGCGGTGAAGCTCTAACGGGGATGGGTGCCACCAAGCGACTAGCCTCATTGCTCAGGGATGAGCGTCGAATCGCGGAACAAGTAGGAGGATCATAAGGTGGAGTCCGAATGCGTGGAGCGCATGGTGAAGGAGAACGGAACTCACTCCTGCGAGGAACCCTCGCACGAGCCAAGTCCATCCGTGCAGCAAGATAGCGTCCACCAGTGAGGTGAAGACTAACTCTAGAGCCATGATGTACTGAATAAGGGGTTTAATCGCCTCGTCCCTTTCTCCCGTGGTGCAAGAGAAAGCATAGTGAATAGTGTATGGAACATGGCATGGAAGATAATAATAGGGACGTGTCTGCATGACTGGAAGGATGTCCCTAAAATGAGCGATGGCTTCACGGGCAGCCATCTGGATAGCATGCCTGTCAGTAGGCATGACACTCCCAACAAAATGATAGTTATGGTGGGGCTCGACGGATCCACCCCGAATATATACCGAGGCATGGTACACGGTCAGGGTGTCCGTGATCCTGTCGGGGTAGATGGTGTACTCCGGACGGCTCGGAGATCTCATCGCGACTCTAGCGATGACAATGAGAAGACGGGGAAATCCTGCAGGCTCGTTGGCAAAAATCAGGGTCGGACAGCTGCCACTAGACATCTACAATAGTAGACAAAAATCCAAATAGTCATATCATAGGTATATGATGACCAAGGAAAATTTGTTACAATGCATGAAATGCATGCTAAAAAATGTTAGGACTGACCCTATTACTAGCGATCACACCTAGGGCTTCCTACAGTCAGCCTTGCTCTGAAACCAAGATTTGTTGGGCCTGTTTCCGGAATAAATCACAGAATAGCCCCAAGTCACACCAGGCCCAAGATCAGAACAACTGGTGGACTTCCTTGATATAGATATCCAGTACAAACATAATATTACATCAGGTTGAGCTAGAGTGCTCAAAAATTTATTACAAACTTACAATATATGGTGGTGGTGGAATATGACAGTGGTGTGACGATAGTACAACACCGATACAATAAAATAAAGCCAAGCGTCAGTGTGAGGCTTGACTATTCTATTTGTGAAGCGGAAGCACTGCGGATGATACATGTGGTAGACTCCAAGACCATAGTTGACTGACTGGGAACACCTGATCTAAGCGGCCGGCTCGCTAGTGCAATCTTCCTCCACAAGCTCGTCCTCCTCCAGGTCTGGCCAAATTAACAAGTCAGGGACAAGCCTGCGAGTATGTTGGAATGTACTCGCAAACATTATAAATAAAAGATATACTGAATGCTCATGATGGGCTATATTATATGCATGTGCTGACCGGGAATAAATTATGGCATGATAAACATTAGCATGTGCCAAAGAATGAATATAGAAATTTTAGTGACAAACAAAGAAAGTTAATGGAACATCAGGTGTTGGACCGCCCGAGAAATTCCAAGAAAAATGCCAAACGGGTGTCTAAAAACGACGCCTTGATAGGTCTTGAAAAGAAATGCCAAACGGGTGTCTGAAAGCGACGCCTCGAGAGGTCTTGAAAAGAAATGCCAAACAGGTGTCTGAAAGCGACGCCTCGAGAGGTCTTGAAAATAAAACTGAGTATCCAGGTAGTCTAGCCATCCCAAGTGATCCTCAGAAAAGAAAATAAAACTAAGTGCACGGGTAGTCTGGCCATCCCAAGTGACACTCAGTAAATTCAAATAAGAGAAACGGGTTAGTCCATAATAACAATAATATTTATAGCAATAATATTCATGATAACAAAGATATCCATGATAGCATTAGTGGTGACAATAATTATCCAGCAAGATGAATCATGCTCAATTTAGTAATTTCCTCCAAAGACCGACACCGGGACCGATACTTGACCCTTCCCAGCTAACGTCCTTGACCGTGGACACGGCTATTCGAATAGATGCAACTCTGCAGAGGTTGTACTCTTTACCCACATGCATGGGATTTCTTTAGCCAACACCTACACACTGACTAATTCCCATTACGGTCTTTGGGTTGAAAACACACATGACCAGTACTCACCAGGATAACTATCCGGAAGCCAGGTATCACCCAAAGCATCAATCAAGAAAAACTATAAGTTGGGGAGACTGTCGTCTCGAATATCACGGGATCACTATTAATACGCGTTGATTACAAGGGGTGCCCCCCTCTCGGCCCAGCCAGATACACCCATGCCCCCTGACCAGATGATACGTCTCCAATGTATCTATAATTTTTGATTGTTCCATGCTGTTATATTATCATTCTTGGATGTTTTACATTCATTTTATAGCAACTTTATATCATTTTTTGGGACTAACCTATTGACATAGTGCCCTGTACCAGTTGTTGTTTTTTGCTTGTTTTATACATCGCAGAATACCAGTACCAAACAAAGTCCAAATGCCACGAAAGTTTTTGGAGATTTTTTTTACCAGAAGAGAACTTGGGAGCCAAGGAAGTACCAAAGGGGAGGCCTGTGGGGCCCATAACCCACCACGGCGCGCCAGAGGCCCCAGGCGCGCCCAGATGGGTGGTGGGGCCCACAGGAGTCCTTTCCACCACCTCTTAGCTCTATAAATCCCCAAATATTCCAGAAACCCTAGGGGAGTCGACGAAACACAATTCCAGCCGCCGCAAGTTCCAGAACCATGAGATCCAATCTAGAGCCCTATTCCGGCACCTTGCCGGAGGGGAACACGATCACGGAGGGGTTCATCATCCTCATTGGTGCTCCTCCGATGATGCGTAGGTAGTTCACCATAGACCTACGGGTCCATAGGCAGTAGCTGGATGGCTTCTTCTCTCTTTTTGATTCTCAATACAATGTTCTCCTTGATGTTCTTGGAGATCTATTTGATGTAATGACTTTTTGCGGTGTGTTTGTTGGGATCCGATGAATTGTGAGTTTATGATTAGATCTATCAATGAATATTATTTGAGTCTTCTTTGATCTCTTATATGAATGATTATTATAGCCTCGTATTTCTTCTCCAAAAATTTGGTTTGGTTTGGCCAACTAGATTGATTTTTCTTGCAATGGGAAGAGGTGCTTTGTGATGAGTTCGATCTTGCGGTGTCCTCACCCAGTGACATAAGGGGTAGCGAGGCATGCATGTATCGTTGCTATTAAGGATAAAAAGATAGGGTCTATTCCTACATGAATAGATCTTGTCTACATCATGTCATCATTCTTATTGCATTACTTCGTTTCTCCATGAACTTAATACACTAGATGCATGCTGGATAGCGGTCGATGTGTGGAGTAATAGTAGTAGATGCAGGCAGGAGTCGGTCTACTAATCTTGGACGTGATGCCTATATACATGATCATTGCCTTGGATATCGTCATAATTATTTGCTTTTCTATCAATTGCCCAACAATAATTTGTTTACCCACCATATGCTATATTCTCGAGAGAAGCCACTAGTGAAATCTACGGCCCCCAGGTCTATTTTCTATCATATTGTTTTCAGATCTATTATTCCAAAAAACCAAAAATACCTTGCTGCACTTTTTCTTTATTTATTTTATTTTGTGTTTTTGCAAGATCTATTTATCCAATCTCGTATAGTTTAATCTATCTTTTTACCTTGGAGGGATTGACAACCCCTCTTACGCGTTGGGTTGCAAGTATTTGTTCTTTGTGTGCAGTTACTGTTTACATAGTGTTGCTTGGTTCTCCTACTAGATTGTTAACCTTGGTTTCATAATTGAGGGAAATACTTACTGTTGCTGTGCTGCATCAGCCTTTCCTCTTCAAGGGAAAAACTAACGTAGATACAAGCAATCAGGAAGAATTTCTGGGGCCGTTGCCGGGGAGACAGGATCAACATCTATCAGGTTCCTAATCACAAATCTCATCTCCTTGATTTACATTATTTGCCAGTTGCCTCTCGTTTTCATCTCCCCCACTTCTAAAACATTTTCAGAAAAACACAAAAATATTTGCCTTCTTTCCTTTTGCCTTTTTGCTCGTTTGCTATCTTTGCTTGTGTTGCCATGTGTCTTCTATTTGCTTGCATCTTCGCTTGCTAAAAATCTATTGATATGGACCCTCATCCACTTGCTAATCTTTTTAAAAGATCCAATTATGATGAACCAATTGCTACTGAGTTGAGTGCACTAGATTATCTTTATGAAATTTTGCTTGAAATTCGTGAATCTGAAAATTGTGATGAAGTGCTAAAAGAGGAAATTTATGAAGTGATTCACGATAGCTCCTTGAATGAAAAGCATGATTGCAATGGTGTTATTATAAATTCTATTAATGTCAATTGTGCTAATAATATGCAAAACCCCAAGCTTGGGGATGCTAATCTTGATATATCCACTACTTGTTGCAATGATCATGATTGGGGTGATAATGTTTCTTATGATCTTGAAAATTTATTTAAGCCTCATGATGAATATGATATTGATATATAATAATGTTTGCAATAATATTGAAAGTGGGTTTGGAAGAGTGTCAACTTTAGGTAAAAATAATCCCACATATTTGGAGAGTGTCCAATCTTACGATTTTTTTTTGATAAAAGTGGGTTTGGAGAGGTCATGACTTTAGTTGATATTAATCCTACTATCTTGGAAGATTATAAAACCTTTATGCATGTGGATCATGAAGAGAAATTTTTATATGATAGCTATATTGTTGAATTTGATTATGATCCTACATTTAATTATTATGAGAGAGGAAAATATGGTTGTAGAAATTTTCATGTTACTAAATTACCTCTCATTATGTTGAGATTTTTAATGTTTTATTCCTCTCCTTTGCATATGCTAGATATTTCTTGTCTTGATAATTTGTTTGCTTATAAAATTCCTACGCATAGGAAATATGTTAGACTTAAGTGTATTTGTCACATGCTTTTTGATGCTCTACTCGTGTTTCAATTTTTATTTTTCATGTGAGCATCATTCATATTACAGGCCTATCTTAATGGCTATAAAGAAAGAGCTTGTTGGGAGGCAACCCAATGAATAAAATAAAATTTTCACTTTTTCTTTCTGTTCTTGTGTGTTTGTACAATTATGCTACTGTTATGATTGTGTTTTTATGTTTTAATTAGTGTTCGTGCCAAGTAAAGCCTTTGGGATCATGTTGGGTGATAGTTGATTTGATCTTGTTGGAAAACAAAAACTTTTGCGTCCAGTAGCAGAATTTTGAAAATTCACAGAAGCGACGAAAACTTCTGAATTTTTTACAAAGATTGATATACAAATTGCCTACTTGTCCTAATTTTTCAGAATTGTTTGAGTTACAGAAGTATGAGTACAATTCGCGTCTTTACAAACTGTTCTGTTTTTGACAGATTCTGTTTTCGTTGCATTGTGTGCTTATTTTGATGATTCTATGGATTGTATCGGGGGGTATAAGCCATGGAAAAGTTAGAATACAGTAGGTATAATGCAATAACAAAATATGATTGGGTTTGCAACGGTACTTAAAGTAAAGATTGGTTTTCTTATACTAACGGATCTCACGAAGGTTTTGTTGATCTTTGTGTGATTGAAGTTTTCAAGTTTTGGGTGAGATCACGATGGATAAAGGAATAAGGAGTGAAAAGAGCCTAATCTTGGGGATGCCCCATGGCACCCCAATGTAATATTCAAGGAGAAACAAGCAACTAAGCTTGGGTATGCCCCGGAAGGCATCCCCTCTTTCTTCTAACGACCATCGGTAATTTTACTTGGAGCTATATTTTTATTCGTCACATATCATGAGTTTTTCTTGGAGCGTCTTGTATTATATGAGTCTTTGCTTGATTTGATTTTTAGTTTGTCACAATCATCCTTACTGGACACACCTTTTTGAGAAAGCCATAATGATGCTATGATTTGTTAGAATTGCTCTATGTGCTTCACTTAAATTTTTTTGAGCTATGGAATTGCTCTAGTGCTTCACTTATATCTTTTTGAGCATGGTGGTGCTTTGATTTTTGAAGAAATACTATCATGCTTCACTTAGATTTATTTGAGACTTAGTAAATCTTTGAAGAAATTCTCTCATGCTTCACTTATATTATTTTGAGAGAAAGAAAAAAAAAATTATGCTCATGTTCTTCACTTAAATTTGCATGAGAGCTTGTTATAAGCAATGGTAATATATGAAATTAGTCCCAAAGTGATAGATATTCAAGAGGGATATATTAAAAACTTTCATGAAAGATCATTGGACAAAATAAACTTGATTCTTTGTAATAGTTTTGAGATATGATGATAGTAATATGTGAGTCATGTTGGTGAGTAATTATGCTTTAGTAAGAATATTTGTTTTAAGGTTTGTGATTCCCTATGCAAGCACGAAAGTCAATAGTTATGCAATGAAATTATATCCTACTTGTGGTGCATTATTCGGTGTTAGTTATGCTTAATGCTTGTTTATGAGAATTTTTGTTTCTTGGTTGGTTGCTTCTCAATCTTTTTGCTAGCCTCCACTTATACTAAGTAGGAATGCTACTTGTGCATCCAAAATCCTTAAACCAAGTTTTGCCATATGAGTCCACCATACCTACCTATATGCGGTATTTCCATGCCGTTCCAAGTAAATTTTTATGTGCCAACTCTAATTTTCAAAATGAATTTCCTTTTTGTGTGCCCGTACCGCTCATGAAGCGACAGGGGGTGTCCAATATTTTTCCATGCTAGATGTGTTATTCTCAAGATGAGTGTTTATTTAATTGTCATTGCATGAGAGTGTGACGGTAATAGGGATACCCAGTCCCGAAATGAAAAAGAAATTTACTTTATGTTATCAAATAATAAATTTCTTGGAAAGTGTTGGTATGGAAGGCACCCATGGATACGGCTAGCCATGGATTGTGAAAGAATGGTGGAAAAAGGAATAAACTTTATTTTATGTTTGGGAACCGCCTATGATGTATCTAGCATGGAAAATATTGGGAATTCTCGGTCATTTTCGTTGACGGGAAAAAGCATGCCTCTCAAAATATTTTTATCTCTCAATTTAAGCTTTGAGCTCTGGCACCTCTACAAATCTCTGCTTCCCTCTGTGAAGGGCCTATCTATTTACTTTATGCAATTTTTATTTTTATTTGAGTCTCCATCTTCTCTTATAAAGCACCAACTAGGGAGCACTATGATCATACTTGTGCATTGGATGTAGCTAATATTCGAGTGTGTTTCATGAATGGATCAATGATTGAGCATGATGGGCTAGGGCTAACTTTCTTTAGTGTTGATATTTTGAAAGACATGGTTGCCTGTTGATATGCTTGAGTATTGAAGTCTTCATGCCAATTATAGACTATTGCTTCAAATCATCTAAAAGTCCAAATGTCCATGTTACAAAAGAAAAGAATATGTGATGAACATGTTAGGCAGCATTCCACATAAAAAATTCTGTTTTTATCATTTACCTACTCGAGGACGAGCAGGAATTAAGCTTGGGGATGCTGATACGTCTCCAACGTATCTATAATTCTTGATTGTTCCATGATGTTATATTATCATTCTTGGATGTTTTACATTCACTTTATAGCAACTTTGTATCATTTTTTGGGACTAACCTATTGACATAGTGCCGAGTGTCAGTTGCTGTTTTTTACTTCACAGAATATCAGTACCAAATGAAGTCCAAATGCCACGAAACTTTTTGAAGATTTTTTTGGACCAGAAGAGAACTTGGGAGCCAGGAAGTACCAGAGGGGAGGCCCGTGGGGCCCACAACCCACCAGGGCGCGCCAAAGGCCCCCGACACACCCAGATGGGTGGTGGGGCCCACGGGAGTCCTTTCCACCGCCTCTCAGCTCTATAAATTCCCAAATATTCCAGAAACCCTAGGGGAGTCGACGAAACACAATACCAGCCGCCGCAAGTTCCAAAACCACGAGATCCAATCTAGAGCCCTATTCCGGCACCTTGCCGGAGGGGAACACGATCACGGAGGGGTTCATCATCCTCATTGGTGCTCCTCCGATGATGCGTGAGTAGTTCACCACAGACCTACGGGTTCGTAGGCAGTAGCTAGATGGCTTCTTCTCTCTTCTTGATTCTCAATACAATGTTCTCCTCGATGTTCTTGGAGATCTATTTGATGTAATGACTTTTTGCGGTGTGTTTGTTGGGATCCGATGAATTGTGAGTTTATGATCAGATCTATCCATGAATATTATTTGAGTCTTCTTTGATCTCTTATATGCATGATTATTATAGCCTCGTATTTCTTCTCCGAAACTTTGGTTTGGTTTGGTCAACTAGATTGATTTTTCTTGCAATGGGAAGAGGTGCTTTATGATGGGTTTGATCTTGCGGTGTCCTCGCCCAGTGACAGAAGGGGTAGCGAGGCACACATGTATCGTTGCTATTAAGGATAAAAAGATGGGGTCTATACCTACATGAATAGATCTTGTCTACATCATGTCATCGTTCTTATTGCATTACTCCGTTTCTCCATGAACTTAATACACTAGATGCATGTTGGATAGCGGTCGATGTGTGGAGTAATAGTAGTAGATGCAGGAAGGATTCGGTCTAGTAATGTTGGACGTGATGCCCATATACATGATCATTGCCTTGTATATCGTCATAATTATTTGCTTTTCTATCAATTGCCCAACAGTAATTTGTTTACCCACCGTATGCTATTTTCTCGAGAGAAGCCACTAGTGAAATCAACGGCCCCCGGGTCTATTTTCTATCATATTGTTTTAAGATCTATTATTCCAAAAAAACAAAAATACCTTGCTGCACTTTTTCTTTATTTATTTTATTTTGTGTTTTTGCAAGATCTATTTATCCAATCTCAGACAATTTAATATATCTTTTTACCATGGAGGGATTAACAACTCCTCTTACGCGTTGTGTTGCAAGTATTTGTTCTTTGTGTGCAGGTACCGTTTACATAGTGTTGCTTGGTTCTCCTACTGGATTGATAACCTTGGTTTCATAACTGAGGGAAATAATTACTATTATTGTGCTGCATCACCGTTTCCTCTTCAAGGGAAAAACCAACACAGTTACAAGCAATCACCAGATGACTGGCATTAGTCCATGGCCGTGGAACCCTCATTATGGCCTCTCTATGTGGTGTGTACCCGGAAAGGGGTTAGCAACTTACTAAACTACACTCCCCTCGCGGGAAGACAAGTGGCAACACGGTATTTAGCTAGGCTTGATGGAGCAACACTCGATCTAGGTCGACTCAGGAGGTGTTGTGTAACACCCCTGTGTAATAAAGCACTGTGCTCTTATGATAAACATGCCAAGTCATCTTCATTTGCAATGCTTCATCACAATGGTTACACATATCAATTCAAATTTCTCTCTGAAATAAATTCAAATTCAAGTGCAAAATAAAGTTGCCCAATAGTTGCTGGAAAAATGTTCATCTCATAGCAAATATTCCATAACATTTATTTGTTAAGGAATACAACATCACTCTTATGCAAAGATGAACAGTAGCAATTAAAACAGAACAATTCCAGCATATTTTAATGCTATCCTATTTATGAAAAATCCAAATGGATTCAAACCTTGGCCAAACTTTTTGAGGCAGAGCAGAATAATGCATTGTAATATTGTGTACCCCTTTCACATTTTTACAAAAGCAATTGACAACTCATTTACTTTTCTACACTTTCTGTAAATAGAAAACAGAAAAAGAAATGGAAAAAGGCCTAAACGACTACTGTGTACTGGGTCTAAGTGCACAGTGCACTCGGCCCAGCCCAGCCGGTCTTTTCTCCCTCCTCTCCCTCTCTCTCCTGTGCGTGTCGGCCGCGCCGTGGCTGGGCGCGCGCGCGCCGACCGAACGGCGACACGGCGACGCCCACCGACGCCGCGAGGGGATAAGGACTCGCCCATCCATCCCTCCTGCCTCCTCAGCGCTCACTCTCCCCTCCTTCCTCTCCCTCTCCTGCGATTTGGAGAAGAGGCCGACGTGGTCGCCGCTGTGCCTCGCTCGTTCGCGCGGCCACAGCCACCGCCTCGCCTCGCCGACCTGTCCGTTCTCTCCGCCGACCTCAGCCACTTCGTCTGCACCAAGCGATGGGAGCCAGAGAACCCTGCATCGCCTGGATCTAGCTGCCCCTCTTCGTTTCGGTCTCCGGCGATCTCCGGCGTTCCCAGCTCCTCTGCGCTCCTAAACTTCCACGGGCCACCTTGAGCCGCTCGGTGCGCCTCCAACCTTGCATCTCTCTCTTTCCCGAGCTCTCTTCCGCGCTCCAGCAACTGCCGCCATGGCCGCCCGAGCTGAGCTCCGCCGTCGAGCTCGCTGCCGTCGCAGCAGTGGCCATCATGGTCCACCGAGCTCGCCATCGCGCTTGCGACGTCGTGTAGATGCCGTAGGAGTAGAGCGCCGCTCGTTTTGGCCCTCGTTCTAACACGCGCGAGTTCGCCGGGGTTCGGCCTCCGCCAAACCTCGCCGTCCGGCCAGTTCCGGCCATCCCCTGGTCCAACCAGTGGCACCACTCGACGCGCGAGTTCCCCAGCTTTCGAAAGCGCCCGACCCCAGCTCAAATGGTGCCCCGTACGTGTTTTCCGAACATCTCCGGCGATCGGCCGCCGCGAAAATGGTCGCCGGCGCAACTCCGGCACCGGCGCTGACCTGGCAGGCGTGGGGTCCACCCCAGTGAGACTGCCAGTGGGTCCCCTGGCCCATTTGACTCCGTTGACCATGGTCAACTACGCGCACTGTTCACCATAGAGGCTGACGTGTGGGGCCCGTTGACTTGATTAGTGTTAAACAGCTAATTAGTTTTTTGTTAATTAGATACTGACACTCACAGTAGGCCCCACCAGCAGTTTGATTAGTCTAACTAATTAGTTTAGCCTCTGGGTCACTGACAGGTGGGCCCCACCTATCAGTTTGACCCAATCAGCTGGTCAGCCGACTGCTGATGCAATGCTGACGTCACGCTGACGTAGTAATTCTTTTCTGTTAATTTAGATAAATCCAGAAAATGATTAAAACTTTAGAAAATCATATAAAATAATCCGTAACCCGGATGAAAATAGTTTATATATGAAAATTGCTCAGAAAAATATGACGAACCCGAATACGCTATCCACATACCCGTTAGATGTCTCCAGCACTGCAAACATGGATCCGTCTCCTCTGATTCATCTATCCGAAAGATGCCAAACGCTGGGAAAACATTCACGGATGTTTTCTCTCTCCGTCAGCAACGTGTAGCATTGCGTTAGGTCACCCCTAGCACCGTGTATTGTCGTGTCATGCTTTGTGTACATATGTTTGCCCGTTATTTATTTGTTTCTCCCTCCTCTTTCTTCTCCGGTAGACCCTGCGACTGCTGCCGATGCCCCTGTGATCGACTACGTCGACGCCGCCCCTTTCTTCTCAATAGAGCTTCCAGGAAAGCACACCCCCTTTGAACATGCCTATATCGCCTATTCTCTTCTCTCTTGTGCTTGCATTAGAATTGCTGCTATTACTGATTTACCTATTCTGATGCATGACCTGATTTTGTAACCTGCTTTTGATAATTACCTGCTTATCCTAAACTGCTTAGAATAGGCTGGTTAGTGAACCCCAATGACCCCACTTGTCCCAGTTGCACCGCTGGATCATCGGAAGACTCGACGACCAGGCCCCAGCACCGCACATCACCCCCCTTAGTTGTATGACACTACAGCGTTACTATCGAGTGCCGAGCGTGATACCTCGTATAGCACTTCTGATGTCAACTCTGTAGAGTAGCTATTTGGTCATGGTCATCGAGGGTGATTCTTCCTTCACCACACCCGATAACGACGTTGTCGTGCAACACCTCAAGTGTGAACCCATCGAGGATGATTCCTCTGAGTTCACCTTGACGGATACATTGAGTAGGAATCCAACGGGGGTGATACCTCAGATTCCCCTGATGTTATGGACACACGGATACTTGGACTTTGCAATTGTTACTTGGAAAGGCGGGTCGACCCTGAGGGGTACCCGCGAGTGATGTGGAGACGGGTTGACCTGGAGGGTACCCGAGAGACAAATACGAGGCGCGGCCGGGCATTCTTAGCCCTTGCCGCAAGTCCTCGAGATGGGGCGACGGGGTCACATCGATCGTGAGTCTCTGCTCGTTACCGCACTACCAAAACACTAACGATTTGGATATTTGATCTGAGTGGGCCTTTGGCCCGATAGCACTAACCATCACGTGGGCATAGTTATGGGCACTCTGCATCATGGCATCAGCCGAAAGCTCTGTCAGACGTCCAGTTCAGCATGGTGGGCCTGTCGGGCCAGTGCCATCCATGATGAGGTGGTGCTCGTCCCGGCTCGTCGCACAACGACCCGGAGTGTACAGGGCGATGGCCCATGACCCCTGAGCGCTTAGGATATAGACCGACGGGGACCTCTCTGCTGAGCTCTAGGTAGGGCTGCAGTGTGTCATTTGGCCGAGGCCGGGCTTGACCCAGAAAAGTGTGTCTGGCCGGAGTTAAGCGAGCGTGGTGGGTAAGTTGGTGCACCCCTGCAGGGAAGAACTAATCTATGCATAGCCGGATCCTCGGTAACGGACACTCAGAGTTGTATCCCGATCGATACAACTAGAACTGGATATAAATGGATACTAGGGCTCTGGGATTGCTTTCTCGCAGGGAGTCGAGAAAGGATCTCTGGCCGAGGTTGATACTTAACGCTACTACTACTTTATACTGTGCTAATCTACACTCTTCTAATGCTGCAAGACCGCTGAAGATGCTAGTCTTCGATGGGTCTAGGCCTTCTCTGTATTTTGGCATTGCTGCAGCCCAGTCCACATATACAGCCTTCCTTTGATAATGTTGCATATGTAGTGTAGATCCTTACTTGCTGAGTACTTCGGATGAGTACTCATGGTTGCTTTGCTTCCTCTTTTTCCCCATATCCATTTGATGCAACCAGATGACGGAGCCTCGGAGTCAGCTGCCCCCACCGACGACTACTACTATCACCCCGAGGGTGGTTACTACTTCGAGTTGGCTGACGACCAGGAGTAGGTTCAGAGGGTCCCAGGCAGGAGGCCTACGCCTTTTTGATCGTAGTGTTTTCTTTTGCCCCGCCTTCTTAAAGGCTTATCTGTTTTATCTTTTATATCTGTACTCAGATATCTGATGCTTCCGCTGACGCTTGTAAGCGAGCTTATGTATTCGAGCCCTCAAGGCCCCTGGCTTGTAATATAAAGCTTGTATGACTTTATTTATGTTTTAGAGTTGTGTTGTGATTCCTTCAAGTGAGTCCTTAGGCTTGATCGTGTGCATTTGCGTGTATGGTTAGTGCACGATTAAGTCGGGGGCGTCACATGTTGTTATTATGACTGGCATGTCTCACATGCCACGGTGACACCGTCGTGTCATAAGGCAGCCCGTGCCCACCGGCACGTCCAAGGCAGGAGATACACTCCTGGCTTCTCACCATATCCACACATTAGCAAGATTCTTGGTGTATGCAATAGTGCTCAAAATGACATGACCAATGCATGCTCTCACTATCTCTACTCCTAATGGAGCAGTTGGTAGGATTGCGTCTAGTTTTTTTCGTCCCACCACTTTTTTCCGGTTTTTTTTCGGCTGGTTTTTTTTACCCTCCCCCCATCCCAACCCACGCACGAACTGCTCCCCTCCCTCTTCTCACGCGAGCGGATCCTCTCCCCGGTACTCTCGCACGCGCTAGGGTTCCTGCGCCACCGCCACATAGGAGCTTGTCGACCAGCCCAGCGTCCTGCTGCTCCGCGCCTCGCTTCCCTCGTCGCTCGCCTTCGGACTCCTCGCTTCCCTCAGGCGATCCGTCGCTTGTCCGCAAGCCAAGCCGCCGCCTCTCTGCCGAGAAAAACGGCTCCCGATCTCCGCCGTGGTCGACCAACAGCCCATCGTGCCTGCTCCATCGCCTCGTCAGGCGCCGGCCGTCTGCTTTGCCGCCTCACCGCCTGATCTGTCGCGTCGCCGCCTGCTCTGTCGCCTTACCTCGCGCCGGCCGCCTTATCCCCCTTGTCTCGCCGCTTCTCTCCGTCCGCACTAGGAGATCAAGAGGGAAGGGATCCCCTTTTCTACAAAGCCCGTGCCTTGCTGGCTTCGGTGGCGGCGCTCAATGACCTGCTCCTCGTCCTCGAGCACCTCCTCCAGACCTCGAGCTCCGGCGGCGACGGCGTGGGAAAGACGACCAGGGCATGGGGAAGACGAAGACTTTCTCCACACACATGCCACTGCCTCATGCTCGTCTTGCTCCTTGAGTTGGTGGGCTGATGATGGAGGACCTGCACTCTTCGCTCCACCGGCACCGCCACTGCCGCTTCTGCTTCTGCTCCCCGCTCGCCCACGGTGCAGGTCTGTCTTCTGAATTTATAGGTGATGTCTGTCTATTGAAGCAAGCAGGTGAGCTGATTTTGTGCAGCGATTGGAGGAGGAATGGAGTATTGCAGAGGATTGGATGCTGCTTCCGTTGGTGCAGGTGAGCCATGGAGTATTGCGAGTACAAGTATAGTACTGACAAAATTCACTTAGCCATGGAGTACTTGAGATGAACATACAGTATAAATTCAGTTTGACTTGCACTTTGTGTGCTTTCAGTATTGGTGAACATACAATATAGATTCAATTAGCCTTGCACTTTGTATGCTTTCAGTATTGGTGAACATACAGTATAAATTCAGTATGAACAGTATTGGTGATAATTGAATTCAGATGGGAACATCCTCAGGCCCCTGTTCTTATTCTTATTGTGTAATTTTACTCTTTACACTTTATTCTTTGGTTACTTCAAGTGAGTAACTACAATAACTTCAAGTGGGTAACTCCATTTACTGATTTTTTACATTACATTAACCATGATATTTGTTCCTCTGTTCTGGTCATAATTATAATCTGATTGCTGAACCCTTGATCATTCTCATAATGTTTACATGATGCACTAACATTGATGCCCTGATGTTTCATCTTCCTTGACACTAACAATCAGTGTGTCTCACAAAAATAACAGAAAACCTGACAATGTAGTGACTATAGTGAAACATAAGATCTGTACTACTCCTATGATTTGTAAATGAAGAGATAATCCAGAATGAACCATAGTAGCATCTCTACCAAAACTATTCCTTTCTCATCTCTAGAATGAAAAGAAGAAGAAGAAGAAGTACAGAAGTTGCTCTTTCTGAACTTTTCATTGATATGATTAATTGACACAAGTTGCTCTTTCTGACAAACATTTCAATACATGATTTGAATTTCCAGAATTTGAATGCAACAAGAGCATCCAAAATCTGGAGCAAACAATGTTTGAAAATTTCCAAACTTGTGTTGAAAAGTTAACTGAATTTTTTGTATCAACATTGCAACATTTCAGCATGACAACTCAACTCAACTCTATTCAGTAAATTAAATGGCATATTGCAATATTTCCAAAGATTTAGTTAACTTCTGTTAACATTCAGTTAACTGAAGAACATGTTTATCTAGACCAAGAACATTCAGTTAACTTCTTTGACATTGGAGGTGAACACATTCAATTAACTTTTTTGCAACATTTATGCAGAATACCTGATCAATTGTGTTTGAAATTAATGAACAAGCGCAATTTACAGAAATTGGAGCCCGGGTTCTTCCTCTCACCGGTAGCAGCACGAGCAGGGGATTAGTGTTTGAAATTAGGGTCTTCTAAATGTTGTTTCCTTGTTGCTGAAGACAGGTGACTCTGAGGAATGTAGGTAGGCTGGCAATGTTGCTGAGGTTGAGAGGGAGGGCCCACCACCTTTTCTGATTAATGTTGTTTAGGTTTAGAGATGGTCCTAACACTAATCCCCTTACACCCAAAAGAAAAACATCCTAATCTAATGTTATCTCACCTAAAAGAAAAGCATCCTAATCTAATGTTATCTCTGATTTCTTTTGCAAATGTTATTGTTCATAATTCCCGAGCTTGTGTAACGTCTTTGTTTTATTGGTGTCCATTGGGAGAATTCTTATGCATGATTGCGTCTTCAGACTGCAAATGTAGCTGGTGCACTCCGGGAGGCGAAAAATAAACTTGAGAAGAAGTTGGATGATCTTACTTTGTAAGACTTACTCTCGAAAGGAGAATGCGGGTATATTTTTCTCTGTCTTCATTGCTTTTATGTTTATTGTGTTCCCTTTATTTTTGATGTGCTACCCCGCATGTCGTAGTTTGAGATAGTTCTGCTTGTTCCTGCCAGTATAAGGACAAATACAATTTCGCCTACGAAACTTCCATTCTTTTCCTAGAGTGTCTTCTTCTTTCCCATGTAGGTCACGTGCCTAGATTGCTTGCTAGATCTTGCTAACTCAACCACTTGATGTTAACTTTGTATGTATCTGCCTAGATTGCTTGCTAGACCTTACTAACTGGGCCATTTGATGGTAAAGTGAAGTACAATCAGGCTTGTTGACTCTACTCTACATGTATGCCTACATTACTTACTAAGTATATCTTACTGCATATGGTAATTTGTTGCCAGCTGTCCAAAGGTTTTGATTTTGGATTATGTCAAGTTCAATTCAGATTTTAATTTTGTTTACACCTCCTTTTGTATTGACAATGTGTGCGGCATTTAAACGATGACTGTGTGAAAATTCATAGACATTGCAAGACATGGAAAGGATTGGACTTTGATTTTTATAATTAATTAAAGGTATAGGTAAGGCTTCGTATGTTCTAATTTGGAGTTGCACTGCAGCCACAACAATGGGAGCTTGTGTGACGCCCTCGGCTCAATCGTGCACTAATCATACACGCAAATGCACACGATCAAGCCTAAGGACTCACGGGAAGATATCACAACACAACTCTAAAACATAAATAAAGTCATACAAGCTTTATATTACATGCCAGGGCCTCGAGGGCTCGAATACATAGCTCGATGGCATACAAGCGTCAGCGGAAGCATCAGATATCTGAGTACAGATATTAAAAGAGAAACAGAAAGGCCTTTAGAAAGGCGGGGCAAAATAAAACACTACGATCGAAAGGCGCAGGCCTCCTGCCTGGGACCCTTTGATCCTACTCCTGGTCGACGGCAAGCTCGTAGTAGCATCCACCCTCGGGGTAGTAGTAGCGATCGTCGGCGGGGACAACTATCTCAGGGGCTCCATCATCTTGGTCACGACAAACTGATATGGGGAGAAAAGGAAAACAAAGCAACCGTGAATACTCAGAAGTACTCAGCAAGCAAGGATCTACACTACATATGCAACATTTTCAAAGGGAGGCTGTATATGTGGACTGGGCTGCAGAAAAGCCAGAATAGAGAGAAGGCCTAGTCCTATCGACGACTAGCATCTTCAGAGGTCTTACAGCAATAGAAGAGAGTAGAACAGTACTATATAAGGTAGCAGTAATGATATCAACGTCACCTAGAGATCCTTTCTCGACTCCCTGTGAGAAAGCAATCCCAGAGCCATACAGTCATCAACCTCATCCTGAGATCCCTTCTCAACTCCCTGCGAGAAGCAATCCCAGAGCCATAGTATCCAATTCTATTTGTATCAATCGGGATACAACTCCGAGTATCCGTTACCGTAGGACAGGCTATCGATAGATGTTTTCTTCCCTGCAGGGGTGCACCAACTTACCCACCACGCTCGCTTAACTCCGGCCGAACACACTTTTCCGGGTCATGCCCGACCTCGGCCAAACGACACACCACAGCCCTACCTAGAGCTCAGCAGAGAGGTCCCCACCGGTCTACATCCTAAGCGCAAGGGGGTCTTGGGCCATCGCCCCTCGCCCTCCGGGTCGTTGCGCACATGGCTCAGATCCAAGCACCACCTCTGTCGTGAATGGCGCCAATCACTCCATGCCGCACTGCTGAACTGGATATCTGACAGAGCTTTTAGCTGATGCATACGATGCAGAACGCCCATACTATGCCCACGTGGTGGTTAGTGCTATCGGGCCAGAGGCCCACTCGAATCAAATATCCAAATCATTAGTACCTTGGGGTGCGGTAACGAGCAGAGACTCACGATCGATGTGACCCCGTCGCCCCGTCTCGAGGACTTGCGGCAAGGGCCAAGAATGCCCGGCCACGCCTCGTATTCTCACTCGGGCACCATCCAGGTCAACCCGTCTCACAAAAGACTGTCGGGAACTCAGGTCCACCTCTACTGGGCGGTACCGCCTGTCCCTCCAGTCCTGCAGTTAAAGTAACTCCCTCGGGTCGCCCTAGGGGCCGACCCATTTCTAACAGGGTGCAGGGGTAAAGTCACAGTAGCGGTGTGTCCATAACATCAAGGGAATCCGAGGTATCACCCTCGACGGGTACCCACTCGATGTAACTGTCAAGGTGAACGTAGGAGGATTCACCCTCGATGGGTTCACACTTGATGTGTGGCACGACCGCGTCGTTATCGGAAGTGGTGAAGGAGGAATCACCCTCGATGACCACGACCAAATAGCTACTCTACAGAGTTAACATCAGAAGTGCTACACGAGGTATCACCCTCGGCACTCGATAGTAACGCTGCAGTGTCGTTTCAACTAAGGGGGGGGGGGGGTGATGTGCGGTGCCTGGTCTTCAATCCCGTTGATCGGGTCTTCTGATAATCCAGCGGGGCAGTCGGGACTAGTGGGGTCACTGATAGTTCTCTACCCAGCATATACTAAGCAGTCTAGGTTATGCAGGTAATTATCAACAGCAGGTTACAATAAACAGGCTATGCATCAGAATAGGTAAAGCAGCAGCAGCAACAATTCTAATGCAAGCATGAGAAAATAGAATGGGCGATATCGGTATGCTCAAGGGGGGGCTTGCCTGGTTGCTCGGCGGCAAGGGCAAGGTCGCAATGGTGGCGTCGGGCTCCTGAGTTGCGTCGGTCTCGGGGACGACGTCGGTGTCAGGGTCTACCGAGAGAGAAGAGGAGGAAGAAACAGTATAAATACACAGCTAACAAGTGTCACACAAAGTACAACATGACAATATGCAGCGCCGGGTGTATCCTAACGTATGGTTGCACGTTACCGAGGAAGGGGGAATCCATCCGGGAATGTTTTCTCGGTTCCGGACATATGTCAGACAGATGACTGGAGGGGAATGGTTCCATGTTCGGGTAGTTAGGGACGTGTGATGGACGAACGGACTGCGTATTCGGATTCGTCTCGTCGTTCTGAGCAACTTTCATGTACAAAGTTTTTCGATCTGAGCTACAGATAATTTATATGAATTTCTAAAGATTTAGACATTTGGAATTGTTTTAATTCAGCAAAATCATTATTACACCAGCCTGATGTCATGCTGACATCAGCAGTCAACTTTGACCGTTGACTGGTCAAACTGACTAGTGGGTCCCACCTGTCATTGACTAGTCAGCCCTAATTAACATCTTAACTCTTAATTACCTAGTTAGTTAACTAATCTTTAGTTAGTTTATCTAAACAGAATTAATTAACTTAATTAACTAATTAATTAGTACTTTTAATTATTTTTATTTTTATTTTTATTATTTTTAAATGTTCTGGGCATGGGGCCCCTGTGTCAGTGGCCCAGGGCCACACGCGCGCACACACACACACACGGCCGGGGAGGAGGGCGAGGTCCTGGCCGGTGCATGGCGGCGGTCAGCGGCGCGAGCGCCGGCGACCACGGCGAGGCGGCCGGTCAGTGGCAGGCGCAGGAGGAAGTCAGTGGCTGGGCGGAGCAGAGCCGCAGCGGCAGCGGCGACCGCAGAGCAGCAGCAGCACGCGGTGAGGGGGAGGCGAGCGCATGTGGTCTGTGTCTGGAGCGACGACGGGGATGGGGCAGAGGAGGGAGAAGGAGCAGGCGCGGCGGGCTGCGGCGGGCTGCGGCGGCAGCCGCAACAGAGGGCGGAGCAGGGCCACGGCGGGCGCAATGCGTGCGTGCGCATGGCGGGCGTTGGCCGTGGGCGCAGGTGGTGGGCGCGGATGCGCGGGCGCGGTGCGGCGACGCGGCTCGCGAGCGCGCGGTGCAGTAGTAGCAGAGCCGTGCAGCGTGGGGAGGCGGGCGCGCGCGCAGTTGTGTGGGCAGGGGAACAAGGAGGCCAAGCCTCGGCGAGCGAGCGAGCTGCGACGACGACAGGGAGTGGGGAACCGGGAGGGGGGATGACGTGCGCGACGCGGGATCTCGCCCCCGGTGTGGATGCACGGGTCGGCGAGGCTCGATGGCGACCAGCGGGGAGGAGGTCGGGGACACGTCGCTGGCGAGGAGGAGACGAGGAGGACGACGGGGCGACGCCGGGCACGGGCGACAGCGCCGATCCAGATCGGGTCGTGGGGGGGGGGAGCGAGTGGGTTGGGGGTAGGTTAGGGTTTGGGTGCGGGCAGGCTATGTAGGCCGGCTGGGGGGAGTGGCCGGCTGGGCCGGCCTGTTGGGCTGGTTGGCCCAGTGGGGGGGGAGGGGGTTCTGTTTATTTTTATTTTTATCTTTTCTTATTTGTCTTTCTGTTTTGCAAATCATTTGGGCACTAAATGGTTTTTGTAAAATATGAGACCTAGCCCATAAATCACAGTGCATTGCACGCCACTGCAATAAAATGGTTTTGAGTACAAAGGTTTTCATTTGGGATTTTATTTAATTAAAAAGGTATTAAATAGTGCTGTTTTACTGCTGTTTGAGTTAGTTAATTAATTTCGTGAATGTTGGTTATAATTTTAGAATAGTCTCTGCAATATTTGTTATTTAATGAACATTTTAGTTTCTAGGTTTGGACAACTTTTATTTGCACTTTTAGTTTGAATTTCCATTTGAATTTGAATTCGAAAAGAGATATGATACCAATGATGATTAATCATTGTTGATCATGATGACATGGCATAATCAAAAGGGTGATTACTGTAGCTAACCTCTGGGGGTGTTACAAATCTCCTCCACTAATAAGAATTCTCGTCCCGAGAATTAAGGGGTAGAGTAAGGGGGAAAGTTCTGGTTACGAAATTCTATCGAGTCTTCTCGGTCAGCAAACGCTCTGATCAAGGATGGGTAACTTGAATAGACCTAAGGGTACGATCGACGGCAATTAGTTTTGTCGAGAACCATCTCATGTCCAAAATGACGTCTGAGCTGGAAAGATAATTAAAAGGATCAACTGACGATTGCGTGCATTCGCACTCATGTTGAATCAATAAGATCAAAAATGACGGTGTCAAAGGATACTAATGAATATTTCCAGACATATGGGAAGCATCCATAAGCAGACAAGTATTTACAGAGCAATAAGCTGCTAAGGACTTTCGGAAGATCGAATAGTATTCCAATGTATCTTGTGAATCATATGAACAAGGGGGAAGAACGGATACTCGGTAAGTGCGAGGAATTATCCATAGGGGGTATTCATGAGGCCAGATATGCAAGGCAGTAAGCTCACCTATGGAAACTATTGGGTATACCTTCTACCTTAGATCCGAAGGCAAGATCTTTGTTGCCAAGAATGGATCCTTTCTGGAGAAAGAGTTTCTCTCGAAAGAAGTAAGTGGGAGGAAAGTAGAACTTGATGAGGTACCCCCTCTTGAACCGGAGAGTAGCGCAGCTCAGGAAGTTGTTTCTGTGGTGCCTGCACCGACTAGAGAGGAAGTTAATGATGATGATCATGAAACTTCGGATCAAGTTGCTACTGAACTTCGTAGGTCCACGAGGACACGTTCCGCACCAGAGTGGTACGGCAACCCTGTCCTGGAAATCATGTTGTTAGACAACGGTGAACCTTCGAACTATGAAGAAGCGATGGCGGGCCCAGATTCCAACAAATGGCTTGAAGCCATGAAATCCGAGATAGGATCCATGTATGAGAACAAAGTATGGACTTTGGTGGACTTGCCCGATGATCGGCGAGCCATAGAAAATAAATGGATCTTTAAGAAGAAGACTGACGCGGATGGTAATGTGACCGTCTATAAGGCTCGGCTTGTCGCTAAGGGTTATCGACAAGTTCAAGGGGTTGACTACGATGAGACCTTCTCACCCGTAGCGAAGCTGAAGTCCGTCCGAATCATGTTAGCAATTGCCGCATTCTATGATTATGAAATCTGGCAAATGGACGTCAAAATGGCATTCCTTAATGGTTTCCTTAAGGAAGAATTGTATATGATGCAGCCGGAAGGTTTAGTCGATCCTAAGAATGCTGACAAGGTATGCAAGCTCCAGCGCTCCATCTATGGGCTGGTGCAGGCATCTCGGAGTTGGAACATTCGCTTTGATGAAATGATCAAAGCGTTTGGGTTTATACAGACTTATGGAGAAGCCTGTATTTACAAGAAAGTGAGTGGGAGCTCTGTAGCATTTCTCATATTATATGTGGACGACATATTGTTGATGGGAAATTATATAGAACTTTTGGAAAGCATAAAGGCCTACTTGAATAAGTGTTTTTCAATGAAGGACCTTGGAGAAGCTGCTTACATATTAGGCATCAAGATCTATAGAGATAGATCGAGACGCCTCATTGGTCTTTCACAAAGCACATACCTTGACAAGATATTGAAGAAGTTCAATATGGATCAGTCCAAGAAGGGGTTCTTGCCTGTATTGCAAGGTGTGAGATTGAGCACAGCTCAACGCCCGACCTCGGCAGCAGAAAGAGAAAAGATGAGTGTCATCCCCTATGCCTCGGCCATAGGCTCTATTATGTATGCCATGCTGTGTACCAGACCTGATGTGAACCTTGCCATAAGTTTGGTAGGGAGGTACCAAAGTGATCCCGGTATGGAACACTGGACAACGGTCAAGAATATCCTGAAGTACCTGAAAAGGACTAAGGATATGTTTCTCGTTTATGGAGGTGCCGAAGAGCTCGTCGTAAAGGGTTACGTCGACGCTAGCTTTGACACAGATCTGGATGACTCCAAGTCACAAACCAGATACGTGTATATTTTGAATGGTGGGGCAATCAGCTGGTGCAGTTGCAAGCAAAGCGTCGTGGCGGGGTCTACATGTGAAGCGGAGTACATAGCTGCTTCGGAAGCGGCGCAGGAAGGAGTCTGGATGAAGGAGTTTATCACCGACCTAGGAGTGGTTCCCAATGCGTCGGGCCCGATGACTCTCTTCTGTGACAACACTGGAGCTATTGCCATTGCCAAGGAGCCCAGGTTTCACAAGAAGACCAAGCACATCAAGCGCCGCTTCAACTCCATTCGTGAATATATTCAATATGGAGATATAGATATTTGTAAAGTACATACGGATCTAAATGTCGCAGATCCGTTGACTAAACCTCTTCCACGAGCAAAACATGATCAGCACCAGAACTCTATGGGTGTTCGATTCATCACAATGTAACTAGATTATTGACTCTAGTGCAAGTGGGAGACTGTTGGAAATATGCCCTAGAGGCAATAATAAAATGGTTATTATTATATTTCCTTGTTCATGATAACTGTCTATTGTTCATGCAATAATTGTATTAACCGGAAACCGTAATACATGTGTGAATACATAGATCACAGCATGTCCCTAGTAAGCCTCTAGTTGACTAGCTCGTTGATCAATAGATGGTTATGGTTTCCTGACCATGGACATTAGATGTCATTGATAACGGGATCACATCATTAGGAGAATGATGTGATGGACAAGACCCAATCCTAAGCATAGCACAAGATCGTATAGTTCGTTCGCTAGAGCTTTCTAATGTCAAGTATCATTTCCTTAGACCATGAGATTGTGCAACTCCCGGATACCGTAGGAATGCTTTGGGTGTATCAAACGTCACAACGTAACTGGGTGACTATAAAGGTGCACTACAGGTATCTCCGAAAGTGTCTGTTGGGTTGGCACGAATCGAGACTGGGATTTGTCACTCCGTATGACGGAGAGGTATCTCTGGGCCCACTCGGTAATGCATCATCGTAATGAGCTCAATGTGACTAAGGAGTTAGCCACGGGATCATGCGTTACGGAACAAGTAAAGAGACTTGCCGGTAACGAGATTGAACAAGGTATAAGGATACCGACGATCGAATCTCGGGCAAGTAACATACCGATGGACAAAGGGAATTGCATACGGGATTGATTGAATCCTCGACATCGTGGTTCAGCCGATGAGATCATCATGGAACATGTGGGAGCCAACATGGGTATCCAGATCCCGCTGTTGGTTATTGGCCGGAGAGATGTCTCGGTCATGTCTGCATGGTTCCCGAACCCGTAGGGTCTACACACTTAAGGTTCGGTGACGCTAGAGTTGTTATGGGAAATTGTATGTGGTTACCGAAGGTTGTTCGGAGTCCCGGATGAGATCCCGGACGTCACGAGGAGTTCCGGAATGGTCCGGAGGTGAAGAATTATATATGGGAAGTCCAGTTTCAGTCACCGGAATGGTTTCGGGGGTTATCGGTATTGTACCGGGACCACCGGAAGGTGTCCGGGGGTCCACCGGGTGGGGCCACCTGCCCCGGTGGGCCAAGTGGGCTGAGCAAGGGAGGGAACCAGCCCCTGGTGGGCTGGTGCGCCCCCCCAAGGGGCCCAAGGCGCCTAGGGTTGGAAACCCTAGGGGGTGGGGGCGCCTCCCACCTTGCTTGGGGGGTAAGTTTCCCCCCCTTGGCCGCCGCCCCCCCCCTTAGATGGGATCTAAGGGGGCCGGCCCCCTCTCCCCTTCACCCTATAAATAGAGGGGGGGTGGGAGGGCAGCAGCACCCCTTCCCTGGCGCATCCCTCCCCCTCTCCAACACCTCCTCCTCCGCCGTAGTGCTTGGCGAAGCCCTGTCGGAGAACCACAAGCTCCACCACCACGCCGTCGTGCTGCCGGAGCCCTCCCTCAACTTCTCCTCTCCTCTTGCTGGATCAAGAAGGAGGAGACGTCCCCGGGCTGTACGTGTGTTGAACGCGGAGGCGCCGTCCGTTCAGCGCTAGATCGGATCTTCTGTGATTTGAATCGCTGCGAGTACGACTCCATCAACTGCGTTCTTGTAACGCTTCCGCTTAGCGATCTTCAAGGGTATGAAGATGAACTCCCTCTCTCTCGTTGCTAGCATCTCCGAGATTGATCTTGGTGATACGTAGGAATTTTTTTGATTTACTACTACGTTCCCCAACGGTGGCATCATGAGCTAGGTCTATGCGTAGATTCTTTGCACGAGTAGAACACAAGTAGTTGTGGGCGATGATTTGTTCAATTTGCTTACCGTTACTAGTCCTATCTTGATTCGGCGGCATTGTGGGATGAAGCGACCCGGACCGACCTTACACGTACGCTTACGTGAGACAGGTTCCACCGACTGACATGCACTTGATGCATAAGGTGGCTAGCGGGTGTCTGTCTCTCCCTCTTTAGTTGGATCGGATTCGATGAAGAGGGTCCTTATGAAGGGTAAATAGCAATTGGCATATCACCATTGTGGCTTTTGCGTAGGTAAGAAACGTTCTTGCTAGAAACCCATAGCAGCCACGTAAAACATGCAACAACAATTAGAGGACGTCTAACTTGTTTTTGCAGGGTATGCTATGTGATGTGATATGGCCAAAAAGGATGTGATGAATTATATATGTGATGTATGAGATTGATCATGTTCTTGTAATAGGAATCACGACTTGCATGTTGATGAATATGACAACCGGCAGGAGCCATAGGAGTTGTCTCAATTTATTGTATGACCTGCGTGTCAATGTAAAGGCCATGTAATTACTTTACTTTATTGCTAACCGTTAGCCATAGTAGTAGAAGTAATAGTTGGCAAGACAACTTCATGAAGACACGATGATGGAGATCATGATGATGGAGATCATGGTGTCATGCCGGTGACGATGGTGACCATGCCGCGCCTCGAAGATGGAGATCAAAAGCGCAAGATGATATTGGCCATATCATGTCACTTTATGATTTGCATGTGATGTTTATCATGTTTACATCTTATTTGCTTAGAACGACGGTAGCATAAATAAGATGATCCCTCACTAAAATTTCAAGAAATGTGTTCCCCCTAACTGTGCACCGTTGCGAAGGTTCGTTGTTTCGAAGCACCACGTGATGATCGGGTGTGATAGATTCTAACGTTCGCATACAACGGGTGTAAGCCAGATTTACACATGCGAAACACTTAGGTTGACTTGACGAGCCTAGCATGTACAGACATGGCCTCGGAACACGAGAGACCGAAAGGTTGAACATGAGTCGTATAGTAGATGCGATCAACATGGAGATGTTCACCGTTGATGACTAGTTCGTCTCACGTGATGATCGGACATGGCCTAGTCGATTCGGATCATGTATCACTTGGATGACTACAGGGATGTCTATCTGAGTGGGAGTTCATTAAATAATTTGATTAGATGAACTTGATTATCATGAACTTAGTGTAAAAAAAATTGTCTTTACAATCTATCATGTAGATCAAATGACCCACGCTAATGTTGCCCTCAACTTCAACGCGTTCCTAGAGAAAACCAAGCTGAAAGACGATGGTAGCAACTATACGGACTGGGTCCGTAACTTGAGGATCATCCTCATAGCTGCCAAGAAAGCATATGTCCTTGAAGCGCCGCTAGGTGACGCACCCATTTTCCCAGCAACTCAAGACATTATGAACGCCTGGCAGTCGCGTAGTGATGATTACTCCCTGGTTCAGTGCGGCATGCTTTACAGCTTAGAATCGGGGCTCCAATAGCGTTTTGAGTACACGGAGCATATGAGATGTTCCAAGGGCTGAAAATGGTTTTCCAAGCTCATGCCCGAGTCGAGAGATATGAAGTCTCTGACAAGTTCTACAGTTGTAGGATGGAGGAAAACAGTTATGTCAGCGAGCATATACTCAAAATGTCTGGGTTGCACAACCGCTTGTCTCAGCTGGGAGTTAATCTTCCAGATGATTCGGTCATTGACAGGATCCTCCAGTCGCTTCCACCTAGCTACAAGAGCTTTGTGATGAACTACAATATGCAAGGGATGGAGAAGTCCATTCCCGAGTTATATTCAATGCTGAAATCAGCGGAGGTGGAAATCAAGAAGGAACATCAAGTGTTGATGGTGAATAAGACCACTAGTTTCAAGAAAGGCAAGGGTAAGAAGAACTTCAAGAAGGACGGCAAGGGAGTTGCCGCCCCCGGCAAGCCAGTTGCCGGGAAGAAGCCAAAGAATGGACCCAAGCCTGAGACTGAGTGCTTTTATTGCAAGGGAAATGGTCACTGGAAGCGGAACTACCCCAAGTACTTAGCGGATAAGAAGGCCGGCAATACCAAAGGTATATATGATATACATGTTATTGATGTGTACCTTACCAGCGCTCGTAGTAGCTCCTGGGTATTTGATACCGGTGCGGTTGCTCACATTTGTAACTCAAAACAGGAGCTGCGGAATAAGCGGAGACTGGCGAAGGACGAGGTGACGATGCGCGTCAGGAATGGTTCCAAGGTCGATGTGATCGCCGTCGGCACGCTACCTCTACATCTACCTTCGGGATTAGTTTTAAACCTCAATAATTGTTATTTAGTACCAGCTTTGAGCATGAACATTGTATCAGGATCTCGTTTGATGCGAGATGGCTACTCATTTAAATCCGAGAATAATGGTTGTTCTATTTATATGAGAGATATGTTTTATGGTCATGCCCCGCTGGTCAATGGTTTATTTTTATTGAATCTCGAACGTGATGTCACACATATTCATAGTGTGAATGCCAAGAAATGTAAGGTTGATAATGATAGTCCCACATACTTGTGGCACTGCCGCCTTGGTCACATTGGTGTCAAACGCATGAAGAAACTCCATGTAGATGGACTTTTGGAGTCTCTTGATTATGAATCATTTGACACGTGCGAACCATGCCTTATGGGCAAAATGACCAAGACTCCATTCTCTAGAACAATGGAGCGAGCAACCAACTTGTTGGAAATAATACATACTGATGTATGCAGTCCAATGAGTGTTGAGGCTCGCGGTGGCTATCGTTATGTTCTCACCCTCACTGATGACTTAAGTAGATATGGGTATGTCTACTTAATGAAACACAAGTCTGACACCTTTGAAAAGTTCAAGGAATTTCAGAGTGAGGTAGAGAATCAACGTGACAGGAAAATAAAGTTCTTACGATCAGATCGTGGAGGAGAATATTTGAGTCACGAGTTTGGCATGCACTTAAGGAAATGTGGAATTGTTTCACAAGTCACGCCGCCTGGAACACCTCAGCGAAATGGTGTGTCCGAACGTCGTAATCGCACTCTATTGGATATGGTGCAATCTATGATGTCTCTTACCGATCTACCACTATCATTTTGGGGTTACGCTTTAGAGACTGCCGCATTCACTTTAAATAGGGCACCGTCTAAATCCGTTGAGACGACACCGTATGAATTATGGTTTGGGAAGAAACCTAAGCTATCGTTTTGAAAGTTTGGGGATGCGATGCTTATGTCAAGAAACTTCAACCTGAAAAGCTCGAACCCAAATCGGAAAAATGCGTCTTCATAGGATACCCTAAGGAAACTATTGGGTATACCTTCTACCTTAGATCCGAAGGCAAGATCTGAAGGCGCCTAGGGTTGGAAACCCTAGGGGGTGGGGGCGCCTCCCACCTTGCTTGGGGGGTAAGTTTCCCCCCCTTGGCCGCCGCCCCCCCCCCTTAGATGGGATCTAAGGGGGCCGGCCCCCTCTCCCCTTCGCCCTACAAATAGAGGGGGGGTGGGAGGGCAGCAGCACCCCTTCCCTGGCGCAGCCCTCCCCCTCTCCAACACCTCCTCCTCCTCCGTAGTGCTTGGCGAAGCCCTGTCGGAGAACCATAAGCTCCACCACCACACCGTCGTGCTGCCGGAGCCCTCCCTCAACTTCTCCTCTCCTCTTGCTGGATCAAAAAGGAGGAGACGTCCCCGGGCTGTACGTGTGTTGAACACGGAGGCGCCGTCCGTTCGGCGCTAGATCGGATCTTCTGCGATTTGAATCACTGCGAGTACGACTCCATCAACCGCGTTCTTGCAACGCTTCCGCTTAGCGATCTTCAAGGGTATGAAGATGCACTCCCTCTCTCTCGTTGCTAGCATCTCCTAGATTGATCTTGGTGATACGTAGGAAATTTTTTGATTTACTACTACGTTCCCCAACACTACACTACATATGCAACATTTTCAAAGGGAGGCTGTATATGTGGACTGGGCTGCAGAAAAGCCAGAATAGAGAGAAGGCCTAGTCCTATCGAAGACTAGCATCTTCAGAGGTCTTGCAGCAATAGAAGAGAGTAGAACAGTACCATATAAGGTAGCAGTAATGATATCAACCTCACCTAGAGATCCTTTCTCGACTCCCTGCGAGAAAGCAATCCCAGAGCCATACAGTCATCAACCTCGTCCTGAGATCCCTTCTCAACTCCCTGCGAGAAGCAATCCTAGAGCCATATTATCCAATTCTATTTGTATCAATCTGGATACAACTCCGAGTATCCATTACCGTAGGACAGGCTATCGATAGATGTTTTCTTCCCTGCAGGGGTGCACCAACTTACCCACCACGCTCGCTTAACTCCGGCCGGACACACTTTTCCGGGTCATGCCCGACCTCGGCCAAACGACACACCGCAGCCCTACCTAGAGCTCAGCAGAGAGGTCCCCGCCGGTCTACATCCTAAGCGCAAGGGGGTCTTGGGCCATTGCCCCTCGCCCTCCGGGTCGTTGCGCACATGGCTCAGATCCAAGCACCACCTCTGTCGTGAATGGTGCCAATCACTCCATGCCGCACTACTGAAATGGACGTATGACAGAGCTTTCGGCTGATGCATACGATGCAGAACGCCCATACTATGCCCACGTGGTGGTTAGTGCTATCGGGCCAGAGGCCCACTCGAATCAAATATCCAAATCGTTAGTACCTTGGCGGTGTGGTAACGAGCAGAGACTCACGATCGATGTGACCCCGGCGCCCCGTCTCGAGGACTTGCAGCAAGGGCCAAGAATGCCCGGTCACGCCTCGTATTCTCACTCGGGCACCATCCAGGTCAACCCGTCTCACAAAAGACTGTCGGGAACTCAGGTCCACCTCTACTGGGCGGTACCGCCTGTCCCTCCAGTCTTGCAGTTAAAGTAACTCCCTCGGGTCGCCCTCGGGGCCGACCCGTTTCTAACAGGGTGTAGGGGTAAAGTCATTGTAGCCGTGTGTCCATAACATCAAGGGAATCTGAGGTATCACCCTCGACGGATACCCACTCGATGTAACTGTCAAGGTGAACGTAGGAGCATTCACCCTTGATGGGTTCACACTTGATGTGTTGCACGACCGCGTCGTTATCGAAAGTGGTGAAGGAGGAATCACCCTCGATGACCACGACCAAATAGCTACTCTACAGAGTTAACATCAGAAGTGCTACACGAGGTATCACCCTCGACACTCGATAGTAACGCTGCAGTGTCGTTACAACTAAGGGGGGGTGATGTGCGGTGCCTGGTCTTCATTCCCGTTGATCGGGTCTTCTGATAATCCAGCGGGGCAGTCCGGACTAGTGGGGTCACTGATAGGTCTCTACCCAGCATATACTAAGCAGTCTAGGTTATGCAGGTAATTATCAACAGCAGGTTACAATAAACAGGCTATGCATCAGAATAGGTAAAGCAGCAGCAGCAGCAATTCTAATGCAAGCATGAGAAAATAGAATGGGCGATATCGGTATGCTCAAGGGGGGGGGGCTTTCCTGGTTGCTCGGCGGCAAGGGCAAGGTCATCAATGGTGGCGTCGGGCTCCTGAGTTGCGTCGGTCTCGGGGACGACGTCGGTGTCAGGGTCTACCGAGAGAGAAGAGGGGGAAGAAACAGTATAAATACACAGCTAACAAGTGTCACACAAAGTACAACATGACAATATGCAGCGCCGGGTGTATCCTAACATATGGTTGCACGTTACCGAGGAAGGGGGAATCCATCCGGGAATGTTTTCCCGGTTCTGGACATATGTCAGACAGGTGACCGGAGGGGAACGGTTCCATGTTCGGGTAGTTAGGGACGTGTGACGGACGAACGGACTGCGTATTTGGATTCGTCTCGTCGTTCTGAGCAACTTTCATGTACAAAGTTTTTCGATCTGAGCTACGGATTATTTTATATGAATTTCTAAAGATTTAGACATTTGGAATTGTTTTAATTCAGCAAAATCATTATTACACCAGCCTGATGTCATGCTGACATCAGCAGTCAACTTTGACCGTTGACTGGTCAAACTGACCAGTGGGTCCCACCTGTCATTGACTAGTCAGCCCTAATTAACATCTTAACTCTTAATTACCTAGTTAGTTAACTAATCTTTAGTTAGTTTATCTAAACAGAATTAATTTTAATTTTATTTTTATTAATTTTTTAAACGTTCTGGGTGTGGGGCCCCTGTGTCAGTGGCCCAGGGCCACACACGCACACACACACACACGACCGAGGAGGAGGGCGAGGTCCTGGCCAGTGCGCGGCGGCGGTCAGCGGCGCGAGCGCCGGCGACCACGGTGAGGCGGCCGGTCAGTGGCAGGCGCAGGAGGAAGTCAGTGGTTGGGCAGAGCTGCGGGCGCAGCTAGGCGGAGCAGAGCCGCAGCGGCAGCGACCACCGCAGAGCAGCAGCAGCGCGCGGTGAGGGGGAGGCGAGCGCGCGCGATCGGTGTCTGGAGCGACAACGGGGACGGGGCAGAGGAGGGGGAAGGAGCAGCCGCAGCAGAGGGCGGAGCAGGGCCACGGCGGGCGCAACGCGTGTGTGCGCATGGCGGGCGCTGGCCGTGGGCGCAGGTGGTGGGCGCGGATGCGCGGGCGCTGTGCGGGGACACGGCGCGCGAGCGCGCGGTGCAGTAGTAGCAGAGTCGCGTAGCGTGGGGAGGCGCGCGCGCAGTTGTGCGGGCAGGGGAACGAGGAGGCCAAGCCTCGGCGAGTGAGCGAGCGGCGACGGCGACAGGGAGTGGGGAACCGGGGAGGGGGGAAGACGTGCGCGACGCGGGATCTCACCCCCGGTGTAGAAGCACGGGTCGGCGAGGTTCGATGGCGACCAGCGGGGAGGAGGTCGGGGACGCGTCCGCCGCGCGAGGGGACGAGGAGGAACGACAGGGGGAGAGGAGGGCACGCCCGCCGTTCTCGGTACGGACAGCTCCTATCCATCATCTGGGTCGTTTGTTTTTTTGTTGGTGTTTTTCGTCTCTATTCTTTTGTTGGTTTGGTATTTTAGGTTTTGGGTGCGGGCAGGCTATGTAGGCCGGCTGGGGGAGTGGCCGCGCGGCCGACCTGTTGGGCTGGTTGGCCCAGTGGGGGGGGGGAGGGGTTCTGTTTTATTTTTATTTTATCTTTTTCTTATTTTTCTTTTCTGTTTTGCAAATCATTTGGGCACTAAATGGTTTTTTTGTAATATGAGACCTAGCCATAAATCACAGTGCATTGCACGCCACTCATAAAAATGGTTTTGAGTACAAAGGTTTTCATTTGGGATTTTATTTAATTAAAAAGGTATTAAATAGTGCTGTTTTACTGCTGTTGAGTCAGTTATTTAATTTAGTGAATGTTGGTTATAATTTTAGATAGTCTCTGCATATTTTGTTATTTAATGAACATTTTAGTTTCTGGGTTTGACAACTTTTATTTGCACTTTTAGTTTGAATTTCCATTTGAATTTGAATTCGAAAAGAGATATGATACCAATGATGATTAATCATTGTTGATCATGATGGCATGGCATAATCAAAAGGTGATTACTGTAGCTAACCTCTGGGGGTGTTACAAATCTCCTCCACTAATAAGATTCTTCTCGTCCCGAGAATTAAGGGTAGAGTAAGGGGGAAAGTTCTGGTTACAAAATTCTATCGAGTCTTCTCGGTCAGCAATGCTCTGATCAGGATGGGTAACTTGAATAGACCTAAGGGTACGATCGACGGCAATTAGTTTGTTCGAGAACCATCTCATGTCAAAATGACGTCTGAGCTGGAAAGATAATTAAAACGATCAACTGATGATGCGTGCATTCGCACTCATGTTGAATCAATAAGATCAAAAATGAGGCGTGTCAAAGGTTACTAATGAATATTTCCAGACATATGGGAAGCATCCATAATGCAAGCAGACAATATTTACAGAGCAATAAGCGCTAAGGACTTTCGGAAATCGAATAGTATTGCAATGTATCTTGTGAATCATATGAACAAGGGGGAAGAACGGATACTCGGTAAGTGCGAGGAATTATCCATAGGGGGTATTCATGAGGCCAATATGCAAGGCAGTAAGCTCAAAGGACAGTCGGAATGATGAGAGCAGTTTGGGGCATCTTTAATAACAAGACCAAAGGGGATTGAGTGTAAGAGTGGCAAGTGAATGTAGTTATCACGAAGGAAATATCAGCGGTCGGGATATCAAAAGCGGAGGGCACAAAGTCTCGAGAGAACATCAGAGGTATCTTTGGAATCTCTGGTGCACCAAGTAATCATCTGGAGTAAGGGCTCTCCGGGAGGAAGTAGTTACGAGAACCTAGAGTCGGCGTAGTAAAATCATTTAACCCAAATAAATAGAGATCAGAGTCCCAGAGTAAAGGTTGAGGAGTAAAGATCCTAATACCACCCAGTTGGCGACGTTGCCCGTAAGCCACACAGCCAAGTTAGTAAAACAGTTTGGAACACTAGACTCAACTTCGGCAAGGAGTTGGAAGGGGGGATCCTACAGGCAGTCGGCTCTGATACCAACTGTGACGCCCCCCCGGCTCAATCGTGCACTAATCATACCACCAAATGCACATGATCAAGCCTAAGGACTCACGGGAAGTTATCACAACCACACTCTAAAACATAAATAAAGTCATACAAGCTTTATATTACAAGCCAGGGCCTCGAGGGCTCGAATACATAGCTCGATGGCATACAAGCGTCAGGGGAAGCATCAGATATCTGAGTACAGATATTAAAAGAGAAACGAAAGGCGTTTAGAAAGGCGGGGCAAAATAAAACACTACGATCGAAAGGCGCAGGCCTCCTGCCTGGACTCGGCCATAGGCTCTATTATGTATGCCATGCTGTGTACCAGACCTGATGTGAACTTGCTAAGTTTGGTAGGGAGGTACCAAAGTGATCCCGGTATGGAACACTGGACACGGTCAAGAATATCCTGAAGTACCTGAAAAGGACTAGGATATGTTTCTCGTTTATTGGAGGGTGCCGAAGAGCTCGTCGTAAAGGGTTACGTCGACGCTAGCTTGACACAGATCTGGATGACTCAAGTCACAAACCAGATACGTGTATATTTTGAATGGTGGGGCAATCAGCTGGTGCAGTTGCAAGCAAAGGTCGTGGCGGGGTCTACATGTGAAGCGGAGTACTAGCTGCTTCGGAAGCGGCGCGAGGAAGGAGTCCTGGATGAAGGAGTTTATCAACCGACTAGGAGTGGTTCCCAATGCGTCGGGCCCGATGACTCTCTTCTGTGACAACACTGGAGCTATTGCCATTGCCGAGGAGCCCAGGTTTCACAAGAAGACCAAGACATCAAGCGCCGCTTCAACTCCATTCGTGAATATATTCAATATGAGATATGATATTTGTAAAGTACATACGGATCTAATGTACGCAGATCCGTTGACTAAACCTCTTCCACGAGCAAAACATGATCAGCACAGAACTCTATGGGTGTTCGATTCATCACACATGTAACTAGATTATTGACTACTAGGCAAGTGGGAGACTGTTGGAATATGCCCTAGAGGCAATAATAAAATGGTTATATTATATTTCCTTGTTCATGATAAGTCTATTGTTCAGCAATATTGTATTAACCGGAAACCGTATACATGTGTGAATACATAGATCACAGCATGTCCCTAGTAAGCCTTAGTGACTAGCTCGTTGATCAATAGATGGTTATGGTTTCCTGACCATGGAAGCTAGATGTCATTGATAACGGATCACATCATTAGGAGAATGATTGATGGACACAAGACCAATCCTAAGCATAGCACAAGATCGTATAGAGTCTCGCTAGAGCTTTCTAATGTCAAGTATCATTTCCTTAGACCATGAGATTGTGCAACTCCCGGGATACCGTAGGAATGCTTTGGTGTATCAAACGTCACAACGTATACTGGGTGACTATAAAGGTGCACTACAGGTATCTCCGAAAGTGTCTGTTGGGTTGGCACGAATCGAGATTGGGATTTGTCACTCCGTATGACGGAGAGGGACTCTCTGGCCCACTCGGTAATGGCATCATCGTAATGAGCTCATTGACTAAGGAGTTGCCACGGGATCATGCGTTACGGAACAGTAAAGAGACTTGCCGGTAACGAGTTGAACAAGGTATAAGGATACCGACGATCGATCTCGGCAAGTACATACCGATGGACAAAGGGAATTGATAGGTGATGAATCCTCACATCGTGGTTCAGCCGATGAGATCATCATGGAACATGTGGGAGCCAACATGGTATCCAGATCCGCTGTTGGTTATTGGCCGGAGAGATGTCTCGGTCATGTCTGCATGGTTCCCGAACCGAGGGTCTACACACTTAAGGTCGGTGACGCTAGAGTTGTTATGGGAAATTGTATGTGGTTTACCGAATGTTTGTTCGGGAGTCCCGGATGGATGAGATCCCGGACGTCACGAGGAGTTCCGGAATGGTCCGGAGGTGAAGAATTATATTGGGGAATCCAGTTTCAGTCACCGGAATGGTTTTCGGGGTGGTTATCGGTATTGTTTAACGGGACCACCGGAAGGTGTCCGGGGGTCCACCGGGTGGGGCACACCTGCCCCGGTGGGCCAAGTGGGCTGAGCAAGGGAGGGAACCAGCCCCTGGTGGCGCTGGGCGCCCCCCCAAGGGGCCCAAGGCGCCTAGGGTTGGAACAACCTAGGGGGTGGGGGCGCCTCCCCACCTTGCTTGGGGGTAAGTTTCCCCCCCTTTGGCCGCCGACCCCCCCCCCTTAGATGGGATCTAAGGGGGCCGGCCCCCCTCTCCCCTTCACCTATAATAGAGGGTGGGTGGGAGGGCAGCAGCACCCCTTCCCTGGCGCATCCTCCTCCCTCTCCAACACCTTCCTCCTCCGCCGTAGTGCTTGGCGAAGCCCTGTCGGAGAACCACAAAGCCTCCACCACCACGCCGTCGTGCTGCCGGAGCCCTCCCTCAACTTCTCCTCTCCTCTTGCTGGATCAAGAAGGAGGAGACTCCCCGGGCGTACGTGTGTGTTGAACGCGGAGGCGCCGTCCGTTCAGCGCAGATCGGATCTCTGTGATTTGAAGCGCTGCGAGTATGACTCCATCAAACTGCGTTTTGTAACGCTTCCGCTTAGCGATCTTCAAGGGTATGAAGAGTGAACTCCCTCTCTCTCGTTGCGTAGCATCTCCGAGATTGATCTTGTGTGATACGTAGAATTTTTTGATTTACTACTACGTTCCAACGGTGGCATCATGAGCTAGGTCTATGCGTAGATTCTTTGCACGAGTAGAACACAAGTAGTTGTGGGCGATGATTTGGTTCAATTTGCTACCGTTACTAGTCCTATCTTGATTCGGCGGCATTGTGGGATGAAGCGACCCGGACCGACCTTACACGTACGCTTACGTAGACAGGTTCCACCACCGACTGACATGCACTTGATGCATAAGGTGGCTAGGGTGTCTGTCTCTCCCCTCTTGTTGGATCGGATTCGATGAAGAGGGTCCTTATGAAGGTAAATAGCAATTGGCATTCACCATTGTGGCTTTTGCGTAGGTAAGAAACGTTCTTGCTAGAAACCATGCAGGCCACCGTAAAACATGCAACAACAATTAGAGGACGTCAACTTGTTTTTGCAGGGTATGCTATGTGATGTGATATGGCCCAAAAAGGATGTGATGAATTATATTGTGATGTATGAGATTGATCAGTTCTTGTAATGGACATCACGACTTGCATGTTGATTGATGATATGACAACCGGCAGGAGCCATAGGAGTTTGTCTCAATTTATTGTATGACCTGCGTGTCAATGTAAAGGCCATGTAATTACTTTACTTTATTGCTAACGTTAGCCATAGTAGTAGAAAGTAATAGTTGGCAAGACAACTTCATGAAGACACGATGATGGAGATCATGATGATGGAGATCATGGTTGTCATGCTGGCGGTGACGATGGTGACCATGCCGCGCCTCGAAGATGGAGTATCAAAGCGCAGATGAGTATTGGCCATATCATGTCACTTTATGATTGCATGTGATGTTTATCATGTTTACTCTTATTTGCATAGACGACGGTAGCATAATAAGATGATCCCTCACTAAAATTTCAGAAATGGGTTTTCCCCTAACTGTGGCACCGTTGCGAAGGTTCGTTGTTTCGAAGCACCACGTGATGATCGGGTGTGATAGATTCTAACGTTCGCTACAACGGGTGTAAGCCAGATTTACACATGCGAAACACTTAGGTTGACTTGACGAGCCTAGCATGTACAGACATGGCCTCGGACACAGAGAGACCGAAAGGTTGAACATGAGTCGTATAGTAGATGCGATCACATGGAGATGTACCGTGATGACTATTTCGTTCACGTGATGATCGGACATGGCCTAGTCGATTCGGGTCAATGTATCACTTGGATGACTACAGGGATGTCTATCTGAGTGGGAGTTCATTAATAATTTGATTAGATACTTGATTATCATGAACTTAGTGTAAAAAAAAATTGTCTTTACAATCTATCATGTAGATCAAATGACCCACGCTAATGTTGCCCTCACTTCAACGCGTTCCTAGAGAAAACCAAGCTGAAAGACGATGGTAGCAACTATACGGACTGGGTCCGTAACTTGAGATCATCCTCATAGCTGCCAGAAAGCATATGTCCTTGAGCGCGCTAGGTGACGAGCACCCATTTTCCCAGCAACTCAAGACATTATGAACGCCTGGCAGTCGCGTAGTGATGATTACTCCCTGGTTCAGTGCGGGCATGCTTTACACCGTTACGAATCGGGGCTCCAATAGCGTTTTGAGTACAGGAGCATATGAGATTGTTCCAAGGGCGAAAATGGTTTTCCAAGCTCATGCCCGAGTCGAGAGATATGAAGTCTCTTGACAGTTTCTAAGTTGTAGGATGGAGGAAAACAGTTTATGTCAGCAGCATATACTCAAAATGTCTGGGTTGCACAACCGCTTGTCTCAGCTGGGAGTTATCTTCCAGATGATTCGGTCATTGAAAGGATCCTCCAGTCGCTTCCACCTAGCTACAAGAGCTTTGTTAACTGACAATATGCAGGGATGGAGAAGTCCATTCCCGAGTTATATTCAATGCTGAAATCAGCGGAGGTGGAAATCAAGAAGGAACATCAAGTGTGATGGTGAATAAGACAACTATTTCAAGAAAGGAAGGGTAAGAAGAACTTCAAGAAGGACGGCAAGGAGTTGCCGCCCCCGGCAAGCCAGTTGCCGGGAACAGAAGCAAAGAATGGACCCAAGCATGAGACTGAGTGCTTTTATTGCAAGGGAAATGGTCACTGGAAGCGGAACTACCCCAAGTACTTAGGGGATAAGAAGGCCGGCAATAACCACAATTTTTTACCAAAGGTATAATGATTATACTGTATTGATGTGTACCATTACAGCGCTCGTAGTAGCCTCCTGGGTATTTGATACCGGTGCGGTTGCTCACATTTGTAACTCAAAACAGGAGCTGCGGAATAAGCGGAGACTGGCGAAGACGACGGTGACGATGCGCGTCAGGAATGGTTCCAGGTCGATGTGATCGCCGTCGGCACGCCTACCTCTACTCTACCTTCGGATTAGTTTTAAACCTCAATAATTGTTTTATTAGTACCAGACTTTGAGCATGAACATTGTATCAGGATCTCGTTTGTGCGAGATGGCTACTCATTTAAATATCCGAGAATAATGGTTGTTCTATTTATGAAGAGATATGTTTTATGGTCATGCCCCGCTGGTCAATGGTTTTTTTTATTGAATCTCGAAGTGATTCACACTATTCCTAGTGTGAATGCCAAGAAATGTAAGGTTGATATGATAGTCCCACATACTTGTGGCACTGCCCGCCTTGGTCCATTGGTGTCAAAACGCATGAAGAAAACTCCATGTAGATGGACCTTTTGGAGTCTCTTGATTATGAATCATTTGACAGTGGCGAACCATGCCTTATGTGGCAAATGACCAAGACTCCATTCTCTAGAACATGGAGCGAGCAACCAACTTGTTGGAAATAATACATACTGATGTATGCAAGTCCCAATGAGTGTTTAGGCTCGCGGGCTATCGTATGTTCTCACCTCACTGATGACTTAAGTAGATATGGGTATGTCTACTTAATGAAACACAAGTCTGACACCTTGAAAAGTTCAAGGATTTCAGAGTGAGGTAGAGAATCAACGTGACAGGAAAATAAAGTTCTTCGATCAGATCGTGGAGAGAGAATATTTGAGTCACGAGTTTTGGCATGCACTTAAGGAAATGCGGAATTGTTTCACAAGTCACGCCGCCTGGAAACACCTCAGGAATGGTGTGTCCGAACGTCGTAATCGCACTCTATTGGATATGGTGCAATCTATGCTGTCTCTTACCGATCTACCACTATCATTTTGGGGTTCGCTTTAGAGACTGCCGCATTTCACTTTAATAGGGCACCGTAAATCCGTTGAGACGACACCGTATGAATTATGGTTTGGGAAGAAACCTAAGCTATGTTTTGAAAGTTTGGGGATGCGATGCTTATGTCAAGAACTTCAACCTGAAAAGCTCGAACCCAAATCGGAAAAATGCGTCTTCATAGGATACCCTAAGGAAACTATTGGGTATACCTTCTACCTTAGATCCGAAGGCAAGAATCTGAAGGCGCCTAGGTTTGGAACCCTAGGGGGTGGGGGCGCGCCTCCCACCTTGCTTGGGGGGTAAGTTTCCCCCCCTTGGCCGCCGCCCCCCCCCCCTTAGATGGGATCTAAGGGGGCCGGCCCCCTCTCCCCTTCGCCCTACAAATAGAGGGGGGTGGGAGGGCAGCAGCACCCCTTCCTGGCGCAGCCCTCCCCCTCTCAACACCTCCTCCTCCTCCTAGTGCTTGGCGAAGCCCTGTGGAGAACCATAAGCTCCACCACCACACCGTCGTGCTGCCGGAGCCCTCCCTCAACTTCTCCTCTCCTCTTGCTGGAATCAAAAGGAGGAGACGTCCCGGGCTGTACGTGTGTTGAACACGGAGGCGCCGTCCGTTCGGCGCTAGATCGATCTTCTGCGATTTGAATACACTGCGAGTTACGACTCCATCAACCGCGTTCTTGCAACGCTTCCGCTTAGCGTCTTCAAGGGTTAGAAGATGCACTCCCTCTCTCTCGTTGCTAGATCTCCTAGATTGATGGTGATACGTAGGAAATTTTTTGATTTACTACTACGTTCCCCCAACACTACACTACATATGCAACATTTTCAAAGGGAGGCTTATATGTGGACTGGGCTGCCAGAAAAGCCAGAATAGAAGGAAGGCCTAGTCCTATCGAAGACTAGCATCTTCAGAGGTCTTGCAGCAATAAAGAGAGTAGAACAGTACCATATAAGGGTAGCAGTAATGATATCAACCTCACCTAGAGATCCTTTCTCGACTCCCTGCGAGAAAGCAATCCCAGAGCCATACAGTCATCAACCTCGTCCTGAGATCCCTTCTCAACTCCCTCGAGAAGCAATCTAGAGCCATATTATCCAATTCTATTTGTATCAATCTGGATACAACTCCGAGTATCCATTACCGTAGGGCAGGCTATCGATAGATGTTTTCTTTCCTGCAGGGGTGCACCAACTTACCCACCACGCTCGCTTAACTCCGGGCCGGACACACTTTTCCGGGTCATGCCCGACCTCGGCCAACGAAACACACCGCAGTCCCTACCTAGAGCTCAGCAGAGAGGTCCCCGCCGGTCTACATCCTAAGCGCAAGGGGGTCTTGGGCCATTGCCCCTCGCCCTCCGGGTCGTGCGCACATGGCTCAGATCAAGCCACCACTCTGTCGTGAATGGTGCCAATCACTCATGCCGCACTACTGAAATGGAACGTATGACAGAGCTTTTCGGCTGATGCATACGATGCTAGAAACGCCATACTATGCCCCGTGGTGGTTAGTGCTAGCGGGCCAGAAGCCCACTCGAATCAAATATCCAAATCGTTAGTACACTTGGCGGTGTGGTAACGAGCGAGACTCACGATCGATTGTGACCCCGCCGCGCCCCGTCTCGAGGACTTGCAGCAGGGCCAAGAAGCCCGGTCACGCTCGTATTCTCACTCGGGCACCATCCAGGTCAACCCGCTCCAAAAGACTGTCGGGAACTCAGGTACACCTCTATGGGCGCGGTACCCCGTACCGCCTGTACCACTCCAGTCTTGCAGTTAAAGTAACTCTCGGGTCGCCCTCGGGGCCGACCCGTTTCTAACGGTGTAGGGGTAAAGTCATTGTCCCGGGTGTCCATAACATCAAGGGAATCTGAGGTATCACCCTCGACGGATACCCACTCGATGTAACTGTCAAGGTGAACGTAGGAGCACCACTTGATGGGTTCACACTTTGATGTGTTGCACGACACGCCGTCGTTATCGAAAGGGTTGAAGGAGGAATCACCCTCGATGACCACGACCAAATAGCTACTCTACAGAGTTAACATCAGAAGTGCGTACACGAGGTATCACCCTCGACACCCGATAGTAAGCGGCAGTGTCGTACAACTAAGGGGGGGTGATGTGCGGTGCCTGTCTTCATTCCCGTTGATCGGGTTCTTCTGATAATCCAGCGGGGCTTCCGGACTAGTGGGTCACTGATAGGTCTCTACCCAGCATATACTAAGCAAGTCTAGGTTATGCAGGTAATTATCACAGCAGGTTTTACAATAAACAGGCTATGCATCAGATCAGGTAAAGCAGCGCAAGCAATTCTAATGCAAGCATGAGAAAATAGAATGGCGATATCGTATGCTCAAGGGGGGGGGGCTTCCTGGTTGCTCGGCGGCAGGGCAAGGTCAATCATGTGGCGTCGGGCTCCTGAGTGCGTCGGTCTCGGGGACGACGTCGGTGTCAGGGTCTACCGAGAGAGAAGAGGGGAAGAAGAAACATATAAATACACCAGCTAACAAGTGTCAACCCAAAGTACAACATGACAATATGCAGGCGGGTGTATCCTAAATATGGTTGCACGTTACACGAGGAAGGGGGAATCCATCCTGGAATGTTTTCGCGGTTCTGGACATATGTCAGACAGGTTACCGGAGGGGAACGGTTTCCATGTTCGGGTAGTTAGGGACGTGTGAGGACGAACGGACTGCGTATTTGGATTCGTCTCGTCGTTCTGAGCAACTTTCATGTACAAATTTTTCGATCTGAGCTACGGATTATTTATATTGAATTTCTAAAGATTTAGACATTGGAATTGTTTTTATTCAGCCAAAATCATTATTACAACCAGCTGATGTCATGCTGACATCAAGCAGTCAACTTTGACACGTGACTGGTCAACTGACCAGGGGTCCCACCTGTCATTGACTAGTGCCCTCAATTAACATTTAACTCTTAATACCTAGTTAGTTAACTAATCTTTAGTTAGTTTATCTAAACAGAAATTAATTTTAATTTATTTTTATAATTTTTTTTAAAAACGTTCTGGTGTGGGGCCCCTGTTTCATGGCCGGGCCCACACACGCACACACACACACACGACGAGGAGGAGGGCGAGGTCCTGGCATCCGAGCGGCGGCGTATCGGCGCGGCGCCGGCGACCACGGTGAGGCGGCCCGGTCAGTGGCAGGCGCAGAGGAATCGGAAAGTCAGTGGTTGGGCAAGCTGCGGGCGCAGCTAGGCGGCGCAGAGCCGAGAGGAGTCGACAGGAGCAGAAGCAGCTCGCGGCGGTGAGGGGGAGGCGAGCGCGGCGACGGATGTGTCTGGAGCGACACGGGACGGGGCAGAGAGGGGGAGGAGCGAGGAGCACCGCAGCAGAGGGCGGAAGCAGGGCCACGCGGTGACGCGGGGCAGACGCGGGATCTGGGGCGGTGCGGGAGGGCCGGGGGACAAGGGCGTCGGGGACTGGGAGGGACGCGCGAGTGTGGGCGGGGAAAGATGAGGAAGCCCGGAGTGGGCGAGTAGGGTTAGACGTAGACAGAGGGCCGGAGGGTAGAGGGGGAGGAGTTGCGCCCGGCGAATGGTGAGGGAAGTGGTGAACTACGAGGATGGACAAAGCTCGCGGCTGAATGAGGTGAAGCGAGCGGCGACGGCGACAGGGAGTGGGGAAACCGGAGGGGAGGGAGGGAAGACCGTGCGCGACGCGGGATCTCACCCCGTTTGTTTTGTAGAGCACGGGTTCGGCAGGTTCGATGGACAGGGGGGAGTGTCGGGGACCGTCGCCGGCTAGAGTGAGACGAGGAGGACGACAGGCACGCCGGGGCGGGCGACACGCGATCCAGATCGGGCGTGGGGGGGGGGGGAGAGGAGCTAGTGGGTTGGGGGTAGGTTGGGTTTGGGTGCGGGCAGCTAGGTGGCGGCTGGGGGGAAGTGGCCGGCTCGGCCGAGCCTGTTGGCTGTTGCCAGTGGGGGGGGGGGAGGGGGTTACTGTTTTTATTTTTATTTTATCTTTTTTATTTTCTTTTCTGTTTTGCAATCATTTGGGCACTAAATGGTTTTTGTAAATATGAGACCTAGCCCATAAATCACGTGCTTGCACGCCACTGCAATAAATGGTTTTGAGTACAAAGGTTTTCATTTGGGATTTTATTAATTAAAAAGGTATTAAATAGTGCTGTTTTTACTGCTGTTTGAGTCAGTTATTTAATTTAGTGAATGTTGGTTATATTTTAGAATAGTCCCCTCTGCATATTGTTATTAATGAACATTTTAGTTTCTGGGTTTGGACAACTTTTATTTGCACTTTTAGTTTGAATTTCCATTGAATTTGAATTCGAAAAGAGATATGATACCAATGATGATTAATCATTGTTGATCATGATGGCATGGCATAATCAAAGGGTGATTACTGTAGCTAACCTCTGGGGGTGTTCAATCTCCTCCACTAATAAGAATTCTCGTCCCGAGAATTACGGGGTAGAGTAAGGGGGAAGTTCTGGTTACAAAATTCTATCGAGTCTTCTCGGTCAGCAATGCTCTGATCAAGATGGGTAACTTGAATAGACCTAAGGGTACGAATCGACGGCATTAGTTTGGTCAGAACCATCTCATGTCCAAAATGACGTCTGAGCTGGAAAGATAATTAAAACGATCAACTGAGATTGGCGTGCATTCGCACGTCATGTTGATCAATAAGATTCAAAAATGACGGTTCAAAGGTTACAATAATGAATATTTCCAGACATATGGGAAGCATCCCTAATGCAAGCAGAAAGTTATTTACAGAGCAATAAGCTGCTAAGGACTTTCGGAAGATCGAATAGTATTTCAATGTATCTTGTGAATCATATGAACAAGGGGGAAGAACGGATACTCGGTAAGTGCGAGGAATTATCCATAGGGGGTATTCATGAGGCCAGATATGCAAGGCAAGTAAGCTCAAAGGACGTCGGAATGATAAGAGCAGTTTGGGGGCATCTTTATAACAAGACCAAAGGGGATTGAGTGTAAGAGTGGCAAGTGTATGTAGTTATCAGAAGGAAATATACGCGGTCGGGAATAGCAAAAGCGGAGGGCACAAAGTCTCGAGAGAACATCAGAGGGTATCTTTGGAATTTCTGGTGCACCAAGTAATCATCTGGAGTAAGGGGCTCTCGGGAGGAAAGTGAGTATTACGAGAACCTAGAGTCGGCGTTAGTAAATCATTTAACCCAAATAGAATAGAGATCAGAGTCCCCACAGAGTAAAGGTTGAGGAGTGTAAAAGATCCTAAACCACCAGTTGGCGACGTTGGCCCGTAAGCACACAGCCAAGTTAGTAAAACAGTTTGGAACCTAGACTCAACTCGGCCAAGGAGTGGGAGGGGGGGATCCTACAGGCAGTCGGCTCTGATACCAAACTTGTGACGCCCCGGCTCAATCGTGCACTAATCATACACGCAAATGCACATGATCAAGCCTAAGGACTCACGGGAAAGTATCACAACCCACAACTCTAAACAAATAAAGTCATACAAGCTTTATATTACAAAAGCCAGGGCCTCGAGGGCTCGAATACATTTAGCGCGAGGCATCAAGCGTCAGGGGGAAGCATCAGATATCTGAGTACATATATTAAAAGAGAAACAGAAGCGTTTAGAAAGGCGGGCAAAATAAAACACTACGATCGAAAGGCGCAGGCCTCCTGCCTGGACCCTCCGATCCTACTCCTGTCGACAGCAAGCTCGTAGTAGCATCCACCCCCGGGGTAGTAGTAGCGATCGTCGGCGGGGATCTGTCCTCAGGGGCCCATCATCTTGGTCACGACAACTGATATGGGGAGAAAAGGAAAACAAAGCACCGTTGAATACTCAGAAGTACTCAGCAGCAAGGATCTACACTACATATGCAACATTTTCAAAGGGAGGCTGTATATGTGGACTGGGCGATCCGAAAAGCAGAATAGAGAGAAGGCCTAGTCCTATCGAAGACTAGCATCTTCAGAGGTCTTGCAGCAATAGAAGAGTGAACAGTACCATATAAGGTAGCAGTAATGATATCAACCTCACCTAGAGATCCTTTCTCGACTCCCTGCGAGAAAGCAACCCAGAGCCATACGATCATCAACACTCGTCCTGAGATCCCTTCTCTACTCCCGTGAGCAAAGCAATCCCAGAGCCATAGTATCCAATTCTATTTGATCAATCGGGATACAACTCCGAGTATCCGTTACCATAGGACAGGCTATCGATAGATGTTTTCTTCCCTGCAGGGGGCAACCAACTTACCCCACCCCCTCGTAACTCCGGCCGAACCACTTTTCGGGTCATGCCCGACCTCGGCCAAACGAACACCACTGCAGCCCTACCTAGAGCTCATCAGAGAGGTCCCACACCGGTCTACATCCTAAGCGCAAGGGGGTCTGGGCCTCGCCCCCGACCCTCCGGGTCATTGCGCACATGGTCGATACCAAGCACCACCTCTGTCGTGAATGGCGCCAATCACTCATGCGGACTGCTGACTTGGATTGTCTGACAAGCCTTTCGGCTGATGCATACGATGCAGAACGCCCTACTATGCCACGTGGTGGTTAGTGCTATCGAGCCAGAGGCCCACTCGAATCAAATATCCAAATTGTTAGTACCTTGGGGTGCGGTAACGAGCAGAGACTCATGATCGATGTGACCACCGTCGCCCCTCTCGAGGACGTGCGACAAGGTCCAAGAATGCCCGCCATGCCTCGTATTCTCACTCGGGCACCATCCAGGTCAACCCGTCTCACAAAGACTGTCGGGAACTCAGGTCCACCTCTACTGGGCGTGGTACCGCCTGTCCCTCCAGTCCTGTAGTTAAAGTAACTCCCTCGGGTCGCCCTCGGGGCCGACCCGTTTCTAACAGGGTCGGAGGGTAAGTCTAGTAGCCGTGTGTCCATACTCAAGGGAATCCGGTATCACCACCTCGACGGATACCCACTCGATGTAACTGTCAAGGTGAACGTAGGAGGAGGATTCACCCTCGATCGGTTCCACACTTGATGTGTTGCACGACCGCGTCTTATCGGAAGTGGTGAAGGAGGAATCACCCTCGATGACACGACAAATAGCTACTACAACGATTTAACATCAGAAGTGCTACACGAGGTATAACCCTGGCACTTGATGTAGTAACGATGCAGGTGGGACAACAAATAAGGGTGGGGGGGGGTGATGTGCGGTGCCGGGGCTTGGTCTTCATCCTGTTCTCGCGGTCTTCGATAATCCAGCGGGGCAGTCGGGAAAGTGGGGTCATGATAGGTCCTCTACCCAGCATATAACTAAGCAGTTAGGTTATGCAGGTAATTATCAACAGCAGGTTTACAAATAAAGGCTATGCATCAGATAGGTAAGAGAGAGCAGCAATTCTAATTCAAGCATGAAAAATAGAATGGGCGATATCGGTATGCTCAAGGGGGGGGGTGGGGGCTGCCTGGTTGCTCGGCGGCAAGGGCAAGGTCATCAATGGGGCGTCGGGCTCCTGAGTTGCGTCGGTCTCGGGGATGAGGTCGGTGTTAGGGTCTACCGGAGAGAAGAGGGGAGAATGAAACAGTATAAATACACAGCTAACAAGTGTCACACAAAGTACAACATGACAATATGCAGCGCGGGTGTATCCTAACGTATGGTTGCACGTTACCGAGGAAGGGGGAATCCATCCGGGATGTTTTTCCCGGTTCCCGGACATATGGTCAGACAGATGACTGGATGGGGGAACGGTTCCATGTTCAGGTGTAGGACGTTGGACGGACGAACGGACTGCGTATTCGGATTCGTCTCGTCGTTCTGAGCACTTTCATGTACAAAGTTTTTCGATCTGAGATCTAGATTATTTAATAGAATTTCTAAGATTTAGACATTTGGAATTTGTTTTAATTCAGCAAAATCTTATTACCCCGCCTGATGTCATGCTGACATCAGCAGTGAACTTTGACCGTTGACTGGTCAAAACTGACTAGTGGTCCCCACCTGTCATTGACTAGTCGGCCTAATTAACATCTTAACTCTAATTACCCTAGTTAGTTACTAATCTTTAGTTAGTTTATCTCTAAACGAATTAATTAACTAATTAACTAATTATTAGTACTTTTAATTATTTATTTTTATTTTATTATTTTTTAAACGTTCTGGGCGTGGGCCCTTTGTCAGTGGCCCAGGGCCACACGCGCGCACACACACACACGACCGGTGGAGGAGGGCGAGGGTCATGGCAATGTTGCGCTGGAGGAGGTCAGAGGAGCGAGCGGACGGCAGAACACGGAGAGGAGGACCTTGTAGATCCCCACCGGTAAGTGGAAGGCGAAGGGGAAGGAGTGGCTGGGCGCGAGCTGAGGGAGAGGAGGGAGGTAAGAAGAGAGAAGAGGAGAAAGAAGAGAGCCAGAAGAAGAGACGCCGCCGGGGAAGTGGGAGACGAGAGCGAGCCAGCAGCGGGCGCGAGCGAGCTGCGACGACGACAGGGAGTGGGAACCGGAGGGGGGAGGAGTGCGCGACGCGGGATCTCGCCCCCGGTGTGGATGCACGGTCGGCGAGGCTCGATGGCGACCATCGGGAGGAGTCGGGGACCGTCGCTGGCGAGGAGGAGACGAGGAGGACGACGGGCGACGCGGGCACGGGCGACAGCGCCGATCCAGATCGGGTGTGGGGGGGGGGAGCGAGTGGGTTGGGGGTAGGTTAGGGTTTGGGTGCGGGCAGGCTATGTAGGCCGGCTGGGGGGAGTGGCCGGCTGGGCCGGCTGTGGGCTGGTGGCCAGTGGGGGGGGGAGGGGGTGGGGTTCTGTTTATTTTTATTTTATCTTTTCTTAGTTTTTTTTCTGTTTTTGCAAATCATTTGGGCACTAAATGGTTTTGTAAAATATGAGACCTAGCCCATAAATCACAGTGCATTGCACGCCACTGCAATAAAATGGTTTTGAGTACAAAGGTTTTCATTTGGGATTTTATTTATTAAAAAGTATTAAATAGTGCTGTTTTACTGCTTTTGAGTAGTTAATTAATTTCGTGAATGTTGGTTAATTTTAGAATAGTCTCTTGCATATTTGTTATTAATGAACATTTTAGTTTCTAGGTTGGACACTTTTATTTTGCACTTTTAGTTTGAATTTCCATTTGAATTTGAATTCGAAAAGAGATATGATACCATGATGATTAATCATTGTTGATCATGATGACATGGCCTAATCAAAAGGGTGATTACTGTAGCTAACCTCTGGGGTGTTACAATCTCCTCCACATAAGAATCTCGTCCCGAGAATTAGTGGGGTAGAGTAAGGGGGAAAGTTCTGGTTACGAAATTTTATCGAGTCTTCTCGGTCAGCAAACTTGATCAAGGAGGGTAACTTGAATAGACCTAAGGTACGATCGACGGCAATTAGTTTGTCGAGAACCATACTCATGTCCAAAATGACGTCTGAGCTGGAAAGATAATTAAAAGGATCAACTGACGATTGCGTGCATTCGCACTCATGTTGAATCAATAAGATCAAAAATGACGTGTGTCAAAGGATACTAATGAATATTTCCAGACATAGGGAAGCATCCATAAGCAGACAAGTATTTACAGAGCAAAAGCTGCTAAGGACTTTCGGAAGATCGAATGTATTCCAATGTATCTTGTGAATCATATGAACGGGGGAAGAACGGATACTCGTTGTAAGTGCGAGGAATTATCCATAGGGGGTATTCATGAGGCCAGATATGCAAGGCAGTAAGCTCACCTATGGAACTATTGGGTATACCCTTCTACCTTAGATCCGAAGGCAAGATCTTTGTTGCCAAGATGGATCCTTTCTGGAGAAAGAGTTCTCTCGAAAGAAGTTAAGTGGGAGGAAAGTAGAACTTGATGAGGTCCCCCTCTCTTGAACCGGAGGAGTAGCGCAGATCAGGAAGTTGTTTCTGTGGTGCCTGCACCGACTAGAGAGGAAGTTAATGATGATGATCATGAAACTTCGGATCAAGTTGCTACTGAACTTCGTAGGTCCACGAGGGACACGTTCCGCACCAGAGTGGGTAGGCAACCCTTCCTGGAAATCATGTTGTTAGACAACGGTGAACTTCGAACTATGAAGAAGCGATGGCGGGCCCAGATTCCAACAAATGGCTTGAAGCCATGAATCGACGATTAGGATCCATGTATGAGAACAAAGTATGGACTTGGTGGTGGACTGCCGATGATCGGCGAGCCATAGAAAAAAATGGATCTTTAAGAGAGAAGACGCGGATGGTAATGTGACCCGTCTATAAGGCTCGGCTTGTCGCTAAGGGTTATCGACAAGTTCAAGGGGTTGACTACGATGAGCCTTCTCACCCGTTAGCGAAGCTGAAGTCCGTCCGAATCATGTTAGCAATTGCCGCTTCTATGATTATGAATTGGCAAATGGACGTCAAAATGGCATTCCTTAATGGTTTCCTTAGGAAGAATTGTATATGATGCAGCCGGAAGGTTTAGTCGAATCCTAAGAAGCTGACAAGGTATGCAAGCTCCAGCGCTCCATTCTAGTGGCTGGTCGGGCATCTCGGAGTTGGAACTTCGCTTTGATGAATGATCAAAGCGTTTTGGGTTTATACAGGACTATGGAAGCCTGTTTACAAGAAAGTGAGTGGGAGCTCTGTAGCATTCTCAATATATGTGGACGACATATTGTTGATGGGAAATTATAATAGAACTTTGGAAAGCATAAAGGCTCACTGAATAGTGTTTTTCAATGAAGGACCTTGGAGAAGGCTACATAAATTAGGCATCAAGATCTATAGAGATAGATCGAGACGCCTCATTGGTCTTTCACAAAGCACATACCTTGACAAGATATTGAAGAGTTCAATATGGTCAGTCCAGAAGGGGTTCTTGCCTGTATTGCAAGGTGTGAGATTGAGCACAGCTCAACGCCGACCTCGGCAGCAGAAAGAGAAAAGATGAGGTCATCCCCTATGCTCGGCCATAGGCTCTATTATGTACTGCCATGCTGTGTACCAGACCTGATGTGAACCTTGCATAAGTTGTGGTATAGGGAGGTTACCAAAGTGATCCCGGTATGAACACTGGACAACGGTCAAGAATATCCGAAGTACCTGAAAAGGACTAGGATATGTTTCTCGTTTATGGAGGTGCCGAAGAGCTCGTCGTAAAGGGTTACGTCGACGCTAGCTTGACACAGATCTGGATGACTCCAAGTCACAAACCAGATACGTGTATATTTGAATGTGTGGGCAATCAGCTGGTGCAGTTGCAAGCAAAGCGTCGTGGCGGGGTCTACATGTGAACGGAGTACTAGCTGCTTCGGAAGCGGCGCAGAGGAAGGAGTCTGTGAAGGAGTTTATCAACCGACCTAGGAGTGGTTCCCAATGCGTCGGGCCCGATGACTCTCTTCTGTGACAACACTGGAGCTATTGCCATTGCCAGGAGCCCAGGTTTACACAAGAAGACCAAGCACATCAAGCGCCGCTTCAACTCCATTCGTGAATATATTCAATATGGAGATATAGATATTTGTAAAGTACATACGGATCTAATGTGCAGATCCGTTGAACTAAACCTCTTCCACGAGCAAAACATGATCAGCACAAGAACTCTATGGGTGTTCGATTCATCACATGTAACTAGATTATTGACTCTAGTGCAAGTGGGAGACTGTTGAAATATGCCCTAGAGGCAATAATAAAATGGTTTTATTATATTTCCTTGTCATGATAACTGTCTATTTTCAGCAATAATTGTATTAACCGGAAACGTAATACATGTGTGAATACATAGATCAAGCATGTCCCTAGTAAGCCTCTAGTGACTAGCTCGTTGATCAATAGATGGTTATGGTTCCTGACATGGACATAGATGTCATTGATAACGGATCACATCATTAGGAGAATGATGTGATGGACAAGACCCAATCCTAAGCATAGCACAAGATCGTATAGTTCGTTCGCTAGAGCTTTCTAATGTCAAGTATCATTTCCTTAGACCATGAGATTGTGCAACTCCCGGATACCGTAGGAATGCTTTGGTGTATCAAACGTCACAACGTAACTGGGTGACTATAAAGGTGCACTAAAGGTATCTCCGAAAGTGTCTGTTGGGTTGGCACGAATCGAGACTGGGATTTGTCACTCCGTATGACGGAGAGGTATCTCTGGGCCCACTCGGTAATGCATCATCGTAATGAGCTCATTGGACTAAGGAGTTAGCCCGGGATCATGCGTTACGGAACAAGTAAAGAGACTTGCCGGTAACGAGATTGAACAAGGTATAAGGATACCGACGATCGATCTCGGCAAGTAACATACCGATGGACAAAGGGAATTGCATACGGGTTGATTGAATCCTCGACATCGTGGTTTAGACCGATGAGATCATCATGGAACATGTGGGAGCCAACATGGGTACCAGATCCCGCTGTTGGTTATTGGCCGGAGAGATGTCTCGGTCATGTCTGCATGGTTCCCGAACCGCGAGGGTCTACACACTTAAGGTTCGGTGACGCTAGAGTTGTTATGGGAATTGTATGTGGTTACCGAAGGTTGTTCGGAGTCCCGTGGATGAGATCCCGGACGTCACGAGGAGTTCCGGAATGGTCCGGAGGTGAAGAATTATATTGGGAAGTCCAGTTTCAGTCACCGGAATGGTTTTCGGGGGTATCGTATTGTACCGGGACCACCGGAAGGTGTCGGGGGTCCACCGGTGGTGGGGCACCTGCCCCGTGGGCCAAGTGGGCTGAGCAAGGGAGGGAACCAGCCCCTGGTGGGCTGGTGCGCCCCCCCAAGGGGCCAAGGCGCCTAGGGTTGGAACAACCTAGGGGGTGGGGGCGCCTCCCCACCTGCTTGGGGGTAAGTTTCCCCCCCTTGGCCGCCGCCCCCCCCCCTTAGATGGGATCTAAGGGGGCCGGCCCCCCTCTCCCCTTCACCTATAAATAGAGGGGGGTGGGAGGGCAGCAGCACCCCTTCCCTGGCGCATCCCCTCCCTCTCCAACACCTCCTCCTCCGCCGTAGTGCTTGGCGAAGCCCTGTCGGAGAACCACAAGCTCCACCACCACGCCGTGTGCTGCCGGAGCCCTCCCTCAACTTCTCCTCTCCTCTTGCTGGATCAAGAAGGAGAGAGTCCCCGGGCTGTACGTGTGTTTGAACGCGGAGGCGCCGTCCGTTCAGCGCTAGATCGGATCTTCTGTGATTTGAAGCGCTGCGAGTACGACTCCATCAACTGCGTTTTGTAACGCTTCCGCTTAGCGATCTTCAAGGGTATGAAGAGGAACTCCCTCTCTCTCGTTGCAGATCTCCGAGATTGGATCTTGGTGATACGTAGAATTTTTTTGATTTACTACTACGTTCCAACGGTGGCATCATGAGCTAGGTCTATGCGTAGATTCTTTGCACGAGTAGAACACAAGTAGTTGTGGGCGATGATTTGTTCAATTGCTACCGTTACTAGTCCTATCTTGATTCGGCGGCATTGTGGGATGAAGCGACCCGGACCGACCTACACGTACGCTTACGTGAGACAGGTTCCACCGACTGACATGCACTTGATGCATAAGGTGGCTAGGGTGTCTGTCTCTCCCTCTTGTTGGATCGGATTCGATGAAGAGGGTCCTTATGAAGGTAAATAGCAATTGGCATTCACCATTGTGGCTTTGCGTAGGTAAGAAACGTTCTTGCTAGAAACCAATGCAGCCACGTAAAACATGCAACAACAATTAGAGGACGTCTAACTTGTTTTTGCAGGGTATGCTATGTGATGTGATATGGCCAAAAAGGATGTGATGAATTATATATGTGATGTATGAGATTGATCATGTTCTTGTAATAGGATCACGACTTGCATGTTGATGATGATATGACAACCGGCAGGAGCCATAGGAGTTTGTCTCAATTTATGTATGACCTGCGTGTCAATGTAAAGGCCATGTAATTACTTTACTTATTGCTAAACGTTAGCCATAGTAGTAGAAAGTAATAGTTGGCAAGACAACTTCATGAAGACACGATGATGGAGATCATGATGATGGAGATCATGGTGTCATGCTGCGGTGACGATGGTGACCATGCCGCGCCTCGAAGATGGAGATAAAAGCGCAAGATGATATTGGCCATATCATGTCACTTTATGATTTGCATGTGATGTTTATCATGTTACATCTTATTTGCATAGACGACGGTAGTAGCATAATAAGATGATTCCTCACTAAAATTTCAGAAATGGTGTTCCCCCTAATGTGGCACCGTTGCGAAGGTTCGTTGTTTCGAAGCACAACGTGATGATCGGGTGTGATAGATTCTAACGTTCGCTACAACGGGTGTAAGCCAGATTTAAACATGCGAAACACTTAGGTTGACTTGACGAGCCTAGCATGTACAGACATGGCCTCGAGACACGAGAGAGACCGAAAGGTTGAACATGAGTCGTATAGTAGATGCGATCACATGGAGATGTCACCGTGATGACTAGTTTCGTTCACGTGATGATCGGACATGGCCTAGTCGATTCGGATCATGTATCACTTGGATGACTACAGGGATGTCTATCTGAGTGGGAGTTCATTAAATAATTTGATTAGATGAACTTGATTATCATGAACTTAGTGTAAAAAAATTGTCTTTACAATCTATCATGTAGATCAAATGACCCCACGCTAATTTGCCCTAACTTCAAACGCGTTCCTAGAGAAAACCAAGCTGAAAGACGATGGTAGCAACTATACGGACTGGGTCCGTAACTTGAGGATCATCCTCATAGCTGCCAAGAAAGCATATTCCTTGAAGCGCGCTAGGTGACGACCCATTTTCCAGCAATCAAGACATTATGAACGCCTGGCAGTCGCGTAGTGATGATTACTCCCTGGTTCAGTGCGGCATGCTTTACAGCGTTAGAATCGGGGCTCCAATAGCGTTTTGAGTACAGCGAGCATATGAGATGTTCCAAGGGCGGAAAATGGTTTTCCAAGCTCATGCCCGAGTCGAGAGATATGAAGTCTCTGACAGTTCTAACAGTTGTAGGATGGAGGAAAACAGTTATGTCAGCGAGCATATACTCAAATGTCTGGGTTGCACAACCGCTTGTTCAGCTGGGAGTTAATCTTCCAGATGATTTGGTCATTGACAAGGATCCTCCAGTCGCTTCCACTAGCTACAAGAGCTTTGTGATTAACTACAATATGCAAGGGATGGAGAAGTCCATTCCCGAGTTATATTCAATGCTGAAATCAGCGGAGGTGGAAATCAAGAAGGAACATCAAGTGTTGATGGTGAATAAGACCACTAGTTTCAAGAAAGGAAGGGTAAGAAGAACTTAAGAAGGACGGCAAGGAGTTGCCGCCCCCGGCAAGCCAGTTGCCGGAAGAAGCCAAAGAATGGACCCAGCTGAGACTGAGTGTTTTATTGCAAGGGAAATGGTCACTGGAAGCGGAACTACCCCAAGTACTAGGGATAAGAAGGCCGGCAATACCAAAGGTATATATGATATACATGTTATTGATGTGTACCTTACCAGCGCTCGTAGTAGCTCCTGGGTATTTGATACCGGTGCGGTTGCTCACATTTGTAACTCAAAACAGGAGCTGCGGAATAAGCGGAGACTGGCGAAGAGACGGGTGACGATGCGCGTCAGAATGGTTCCAAGGTCGATGTGATCGCCGTCGGCACGCTACCTCTACATCTACCTTCGGGATTAGTTTTAAACTCAATAATTGTTTTATTAGTACCAGCTTTGAGCATGAACATTGTATCAGGATTCTCGTTTGATGCGAGAGGCTACTCATTTAAATCGAGAATAATGGTTGTTCTATTATATGAGAGATATGTTTTATGGTCATGCCCCGCTGGTCAATGGTATTTTTATTGAATCTCGAACGTGATGTCACCACTATTCATATGTGTGAATGCCAAGAAATGTAAGGTTGATAATGATAGTCCCACATACTTGTGGCACTGCCGCCTTGGTCACATTGGTGTCAAACGCATGAAGAAACTCCATGTAGATGGACTTTTGGAGTCTCTTGATTATGAATCATTTGACACGTGCGAACCATGCTTATGGGCAAAATGACCAAGACTCCATTCTCTAGAACATGAGCGAGCAACCAACTTGTTGAAATAATACATACTGATGTATGCAGTCCAATGAGTGTTGAGGCTCGCGGTGGCTATCGTTATGTTCTCACCCTCACTGATGACTTAAGTAGATATGGGTATGTCACTTAATGAAACACAAGTCTGACACCTTTGAAAAGTTCAAGGATTTCAGGGTGAGGTAGAGAATCAACGTGACAGGAAAATAAAGTTCTTACGATCAGATCGTGGAGGAGAATATTTGAGTCACGAGTTTGGCATGCACTTAAGGAAATGTGGAATTGTTTCACAAGTCACGCCGCCTGGAACACCTCAGAATGGTGTGTCCGAACGTCGTAATCGCACTCTATTGGATATGGTGCAATCTATGTGTCTCTTACCGATCTACCACTATCATTTTGGGGTTACGCTTTAGAGATGCCGCATTCACTTTAAATAGGGCACGAAATCCGTTGAGACGACACCGTATGAATTATGGTTTGGGAAGAAACCTAAGCATCGTTTTGAAAGTTTGGGGATGCGATGCTTATGTCAAGAAACTTCAACCTGAAAAGCTCGAACCCAAATCGGAAAAAATGCGTCTTCATAGGATACCCTAAGGAAACTATTGGGTATACTTCTACCTTAGATCCGAAGGCAAGAATCTGAAGGCGCCTAGGGTTGGAAACCCTAGGGGGGGGGGCGCCTCCCACTTGCTTGGGGGGTAAGTTTCCCCCCCTTGGCCGCCGCCCCCCCCCCTTAGATGGGATCTAAGGGGGCCGGCCCCCTCTCCCCTTCGCCCTACAAATAGAGGGGGGGGTGGGAGGGCAGCAGCAACCCCTTCCCTGGCGCAGCCCTCCCCTCTCAACACCTCCTCCTCCTCCGTAGTGCTTGGCGAAGCCCTGTGGAGAACCATAAGCTCCACCACCACACCGTCGTGCTGCCGGAGCCCCTCAACTTCTCCTCTCCTCTTGCTGGATCAAAAGGAGGAGACGTCCCCGGGCTGTACGTGTGTTGAACACGGAGGCGCCGTCCGTTCGGCGCTAGATCGGATCTTCTGCGATTTGAATACTGCGAGTACGACTCCATCAACCGCGTTCTTGCAACGCTTCCGCTTAGCGATCTTCAAGGGTATGAAGATGCACTCCTCTCTCTCGTTGCTAGATCTCTAGATTGATGGGTGATACGTAGGAAATTTTTTGATTTACTACTACGTTCCCCAACACTACACTACATATGCAACATTTTCAAAGGGAGGCTGTATATGTGGACTGGGCTGCAGAAAAGCCAGAATAGAGAGAAGGCCTAGTCCTATCGAAGACTAGCATCTTCAGAGGTCTTGCAGCAATGAAAGAGAGTAGAACAGTACCATATAAGGTAGCAGTAATGATATCAACCTCACCTAGAGATCCTTTCTCGACTCCCTGCGAGAAAGCAATCCCAGAGCCATACAGTCATCAACCTCGTCTGAGATCCCTTCTCAACTCCCTGCGAGAAGCAATCCTAGAGCCATATTATCCATTCTATTTGTATCAATCTGGATACAACTCCGAGTATCCATCCGTAGGACAGGCTATCGATAGATGTTTTCTTTCCTGAGGGGTGCACCAACTTACCACCACGCGCGCTAACTCCGGCCGACACACTTTTCCGGGTCATGCCCGACCTCGGCCAAACGACACACCGCAGCCCTACCTAGAGCTCAGCAGAGAGGTCCCCGCCGGTCTACATCCTAAGCGCAAGGGGGTCTTGGGCCATTGCCCCTCGCCCTCCGGGTCGTGCGCACATGGCTCAGATCCAAGCACCACCTCTGTCGTGAATGGTGCCAATCACTCATGCCGCACTATGAAATGGACGTAGACAGAGCTTTCGGCTGATGCATACGATGCAGAAACGCCCATACTATGCCCAGTGGTGGTTGTGCTATCGGGCCAGAGGCCCACTCGAATCAAATATCCAATCGTTAGTACTTGGCGGTGTGGTAACGAGCAGAGACTCACGATCGATTGTGACCCCGGCGCCCCGTCTCGAGGACTTGCAGCAGGCCAAGAATGCCCGGTCAAGCCTCGTTTCTCACTCGGGCACCATCCAGGTAACCCGTCTCACAAAAGACTGTCGGGAACAGGTCACCTCTACATGGGCGGTACGGGTACCGCCTGTCCTCCAGTCTTGCAGTTAAAGTAACTCTCGGGTCGCCCTCGGGGCCGACCCGTTTCTAACGGGTGTAGGGGTAAAGTCATTGTAGCCGGTGTCCATAACATCAAGGGAATCTGAGGTATCACCCTCGACGGATACCCACTCGATGTAACTGTCAAGGTGAACGTAGGAGCACCTTGATGGGTTCACACTTGATGTGTTGCACGACCGCGTCGTTATCGAAAGTGGGTGAAGGAGGAATCACCCTCGATGACCACGACCAAATAGCTACTCTACAGAGTTAACATCAGAAGTGCTACACGAGGTATCACCCTCGACACCGATAGTAAGCGTGCAGTTGTGTACAACTAAGGGGGGGTGATGTGCGGTGCCTGGTCTTCATTCCCGTTGATCGGGTCTTCTGATAATCCAGCGGGGCAGTCCGGACTAGTGGGGTCACTGATAGGTCTCTACCCAGCATATACTAAGCAGTCTAGGTTATGCAGGTAATTATCAACAGCAGGTTACAATAAACAGGCTATGCATCAGAATAGGTAAGCAGAGCAGCAGCAATTCTAATGCAAGCATGAGAAAATAGAATGGGCGATATCGGTATGCTCAAGGGGGGGGGGCTTTCCTGGTTGCTCGGCGGCAAGGGCAAGGTCATCAATGGTGGCGTCGGGCTCCTGAGTGTGCGTCGGTCTCGGGGACGACGTCGGTGTCAGGGTTAAGAGAGAGAGAGGGGGGAAGAAACAGTATAAATACACAGCTAACAAGTGTCACCAAAGTACAACATGACAATATGCAGCGCCGGGTGTATCCTAAATATGGTTGCACGTTACCGAGGAAGGGGGAATCCATCCGGGAATGTTTTCCGGTTCTGGACATATGTCAGACAGGTGACCGGAGGGGAACGGTTCCATGTTCGGGTAGTTAGGGACGTGTGACGGACGAACGGACTGCGTATTTGGATTCGTCTCGTCGTTCTGAGCAACTTTCATGTACAAATTTTTCGATCTGAGCTACGGATTATTTTATATGAATTTCTAAAGATTTAGACATTTGGAATTGTTTTTATCAGCAAAATCATTATTACACCAGCCTGATGTCATGCTGACATCAGCAGTCAACTTTGACCGTGACTGGTCAAACTGACCAGTGGGTCCCACCTGTCATTGACTAGTAGCCCTAATTAACATCTTAACTCTTAATTACCTAGTTAGTTAACTAATCTTTAGTAGTTTATCTAAACAGAATTAATTTTAATTTATTTTTATTAATTTTTTAAACGTTCTGGGTGTGGGGCCCCTGTCAGTGGCCCAGGGCCCACACACGCACACACACACACACGACGAGGAGGAGGGGAGGTCCTGGCCCGTGGCGGCGGCGGTAGACGGCGCGAGCGCCGGCGACCACGGTGAGGCGGCCGGTCAGTGGCAGGCGCAGAGGAAGGAAGTCAGTGGTTGGGCAGAGCTGCGGGCGCAGCTAGGCGGGCAGAGCCGGAGGAGCGGACAGGAGAGACAGCAGCAGCGCGGCGGTGAGGGGGAGGCGAGCGCGCGCGGATGTGTCTGGAGCGACAACGGGGACGGGGCAGAGGAGGGGAGGGGAAGGAGCAGCCGCAGCAGAGGGCGGAGCAGGGCCACGGCGGTGCGCGGAGCAGAGGGGCTGGGAGACGGGCGCGGGGGCCGGGGCGAGGTGGCGGGGGCGGGGGGGGGGGGGCGGGTGGGAGCCGAGGGCTGTAGTTAGTCGTAGCGAGGCCGGTAGGGGGGGGGCGCATTGTGGGGAGGGGAACGAGGAGGCACCTGCGGCGGAGTGAGCGAGCGGGACGGCGACAGGGAGTGGGGAACCGGGAGGGGAGGGGGGAAGACGTGCGCGACGCGGGATCTCACCCCCGGTGTAGAAGCACGGGTCGGCGAGGTTCGATGGCGACCAGCGGGGAGGAGGTCGGGGACGCGTCGCCGGCGAGGAGGAGACGAGGAGGACGACAGGGCAACGCCGGGCGCGGGCGACAGCGCCGATCCAGATCGGGTCGTGGGGGGGGGGGGAGAGGAGCTAGTGGGGTTGGGGGTAGGTTAGGGTTTGGGTGCGGGCAGGCTATGTAGGCCGGCTGGGGGGAGTGGCCGGCTCGGCCGACCTGTTGGGCTGGTTGGCCCAGTGGGGGGGGGGGGGAGGGGGTTCTGTTTTATTTTTATTTTATCTTTTTCTTATTTTTCTTTTCTGTTTTGCAAATCATTTGGGCACTAAATGGTTTTTGTAAAATATGAGACCTAGCCCATAAATCACAGTGCATTGCACGCCACTGCAATAAAATGGTTTTGAGTACAAAGGTTTTCATTTGGGATTTTATTTAATTAAAAAGGTATTAAATAGTGCTGTTTTACTGCTGTTTGAGTCAGTTATTTAATTTAGTGAATGTTGGTTATAATTTTAGAATAGTCTCTGCAATATTTGTTATTTAATGAACATTTTAGTTTCTGGGTTTGGACAACTTTTATTTGCACTTTTAGTTTGAATTTCCATTTGAATTTGAATTCGAAAAGAGATATGATACCAATGATGATTAATCATTGTTGATCATGATGGCATGGCATAATCAAAAGGGTGATTACTGTAGCTAACCTCTGGGGGTGTTACAAATCTCCTCCACTAATAAGAATTCTCGTCCCGAGAATTAAGGGGTAGAGTAAGGGGGAAAGTTCTGGTTACAAAATTCTATCGAGTCTTCTCGGTCAGCAAATGCTCTGATCAAGGATGGGTAACTTGAATAGACCTAAGGGTACGATCGACGGCAATTAGTTTGGTCGAGAACCATCTCATGTCCAAAATGACGTCTGAGCTGGAAAGATAATTAAAACGATCAACTGATGATTGCGTGCATTCGCACTCATGTTGAATCAATAAGATCAAAAATGACGGTGTCAAAGGTTACTAATGAATATTTCCAGACATATGGGAAGCATCCATAATGCAAGCAGACAAGTATTTACAGAGCAATAAGCTGCTAAGGACTTTCGGAAGATCGAATAGTATTGCAATGTATCTTGTGAATCATATGAACAAGGGGGAAGAACGGATACTCGGTAAGTGCGAGGAATTATCCATAGGGGGTATTCATGAGGCCAGATATGCAAGGCAGTAAGCTCAAAGGACAGTCGGAATGATGAAGAGCAGTTTGGGGCATCTTTTAATAACAAGACCAAAGGGGATTGAGTGTAAGAGTGGCAAGTGTATGTAGTTATCCAGAAGGAAATATCAGCGGTCGGGAATAGCAAAAGCGGAGGGCACAAAGTCTCGAGAGAACATCAGAGGGTATCTTTGGAATCTTCTGGTGCACCAAGTAATCATCTGGAGTAAGGGGCTCTCCGGGAGGAAGTAGTTACGAGAACCTAGAGTCGGCGTTAGTAAAATCATTTAACCCAAATAGAATAGAGATCAGAGTCCCAGAGTAAAGGTTGAGGAGTAAAAGATCCTAATACCACCCAGTTGGCGACGTTGGCCCGTAAGCCACACAGCCAAGTTAGTAAAACAGTTTTGGAACACTAGACTCAACTTCGGCCAAGGAGTTGGAAGGGGGGGATCCTACAGGCAGTCGGCTCTGATACCAACTTGTGACGCCCCCGGCTCAATCGTGCACTAATCATACACGCAAATGCACATGATCAAGCCTAAGGACTCACGGGAAGTTATCACAACACAACTCTAAAACATAAATAAAGTCATACAAGCTTTATATTACAAGCCAGGGCCTCGAGGGCTCGAATACATAGCTCGATGGCATACAAGCGTCAGGGGAAGCATCAGATATCTGAGTACAGATATTAAAAGAGAAACAGAAAGGCGTTTAGAAAGGCGGGGCAAAATAAAACACTACGATCGAAAGGCGCAGGCCTCCTGCCTGGGACCCTCCGATCCTACTCCTGGTCGACAGCAAGCTCGTAGTAGCATCCACCCCCGGGGTAGTAGTAGCGATCGTCGGCGGGGACATCTGTCTCAGGGGCTCCATCATCTTGGTCACGACAAACTGATATGGGGAGAAAAGGAAAACAAAGCAACCGTGAATACTCAGAAGTACTCAGCAAGCAAGGATCTACACTACATATGCAACATTTTCAAAGGGAGGCTGTATATGTGGACTGGGCTGCAGAAAAGCCAGAATAGAGAGAAGGCCTAGTCCTATCGAAGACTAGCATCTTCAGAGGTCTTGCAGCAATAGAAGAGAGTAGAACAGTACCATATAAGGTAGCAGTAATGATATCAACCTCACCTAGAGATCCTTTCTCGACTCCCTGCGAGAAAGCAATCCCAGAGCCATACAGTCATCAACCTCGTCCTGAGATCCCTTCTCGACTCCCTGCGAGAAGCAATCCCAGAGCCATAGTATCCAATTCTATTTGTATCAATCGGGATACAACTCCGAGTATCCGTTACCATAGGACAGGCTATCGATAGATGTTTTCTTCCCTGCAGGGGGCACCAACTTACCCACCACGCTCGCTTAACTCCGGCCGAACACACTTTTCCGGGTCATGCCCGACCTCGGCCAAACGACACACTGCAGCCCTACCTAGAGCTCAGCAGAGAGGTCCCCACCGGTCTACATCCTAAGCGCAAGGGGGTCTTGGGCCATCGCCCCTCGCCCTCCGGGTCATTGCGCACATGGCTCAGATCCAAGCACCACCTCTGTCGTGAATGGCGCCAATCACTCCATGCGGCACTGCTGACTTGGATGTCTGACAGAGCTTTCGGCTGATGCATACGATGCAGAACGCCCATACTATGCCCACGTGGTGGTTAGTGCTATCGAGCCAGAGGCCCACTCGAATCAAATATCCAAATTGTTAGTACCTTGGGGTGCGGTAACGAGCAGAGACTCATGATCGATGTGACCCCGTCGCCCCGTCTCGAGGACGTGCGACAAGGGCCAAGAATGCCCGGCCATGCCTCGTATTCTCACTCGGGCACCATCCAGGTCAACCCGTCTCACAAAAGACTGTCGGGAACTCAGGTCCACCTCTACTGGGCGGTACCGCCTGTCCCTCCAGTCCTGTAGTTAAAGTAACTCCCTCGGGTCGCCCTCGGGGCCGACCCGTTTCTAACAGGGTGCAGGGGTAAAGTCATAGTAGCCGTGTGTCCATAACATCAAGGGAATCCGAGGTATCACCCTCGACGGATACCCACTCGATGTAACTGTCAAGGTGAACGTAGGAGGATTCACCCTCGATCGGTTCACACTTGATGTGTTGCACGACCGCGTCGTTATCGGAAGTGGTGAAGGAGGAATCACCCTCGATGACCACGACCAAATAGCTACTCTACAGAGTTAACATCAGAAGTGCTACACGAGGTATCACCCTTGGCACTTGATAGTAACGATGCAGTGTCGGTACAACTAAGGGGGGGGGGGGTGATGTGCGGTGCCGGGGCTTGGTCTTCAATCCTGTTCATCGGGTCTTCTGATAATCCAGCGGGGCAGTCGGGACTAGTGGGGTCACTGATAGGTCTCTACCCAGCATATACTAAGCAGTCTAGGTTATGCAGGTAATTATCAACAGCAGGTTACAATAAACAGGCTATGCATCAGAATAGGTAAAGAGCAGCAGCAATTCTAATTCAAGCATGAGAAAATAGAATGGGCGATATCGGTATGCTCAAGGGGGGGGGGGGGCTTGCCTGGTTGCTCGGCGGCAAGGGCAAGGTCATCAATGGTGGCGTCGGGCTCCTGAGTTGCGTCGGTCTCGGGGATGAGGTCGGTGTTAGGGTCTACCGAGAGAGAAGAGGAGGAAGAAACAGTATAAATACACAGCTAACAAGTGTCACACAAAGTACAACATGACAATATGCAGCGCCGGGTGTATCCTAACGTATGGTTGCACGTTACCGAGGAAGGGGGAATCCATCCGGGAATGTTTTCCCGGTTCCGGACATATGTCAGACAGATGACTGGAGGGGAACGGTTCCATGTTCAGGTTGTTAGGGACGTGTGACGGACGAACGGACTGCGTATTCGGATTCGTCTCGTCGTTCTGAGCAACTTTCATGTACAAAGTTTTTCGATCTGAGCTACGGATTATTTTATATGAATTTCTAAAGATTTAGACATTTGGAATTGTTTTAATTCAGCAAAATCATTATTACACCAGCCTGATGTCATGCTGACATCAGCAGTGAACTTTGACCGTTGACTGGTCAAACTGACTAGTGGGTCCCACCTGTCATTGACTAGTCGGCCCTAATTAACATCTTAACTCTTAATTACCTAGTTAGTTAACTAATCTTTAGTTAGTTTATCTAAACCGAATTAATTAACTTAATTAACTAATTAATTAGTACTTTTAATTATTTTTATTTTTATTTTTATTATTTTTTAAACGTTCTGGGCGTGGGGCCCCTTTGTCAGTGGCCCAGGGCCACACGCGCGCACACACACACACGACCGGGGAGGAGGGCGAGGTCCTGGCCAGTGCGCGGCGGCGGTCAGCGGCGCGAGCGCCGGCGACCACGGCGAGGCGGCCGGTCAGTGGCAGGCGCAGGAGGAAGTCAGTGGCTGGGCGGAGCTGCGGGCGCGGCTGGGCGGAGCAGAGCCGCAGCGGCGACCGCAGAGCAGCAGCAGCGCGCGGTGAGTGGGAGACGAGCGCGCGCGGTCGGTGTCTGGAGCGACGACGGGGATGGGGCAGAGGAGGGAGAAGGAGCAGCCGCGGTGGGCTGCGGCGGCAGCCGTAGCAGAGGGCGGAGCAGGGCCACGGCGGGCGCAATGCGTGCGTGCGCATGGCGGGCGCTGGCCGTGGGCGCAGGTGGTGGGCGCGGATGCGGGGGCGCGGTGCGGGGACGCGGCGCGCGAGCGCGCGGTGCAGTAGTAGCAGAGCCGCGCAGCGTGGGGAGGCGGGCGCGCGCGCAGTTGTGCGGGCAGGGGAACGAGAAGGCCAAGCCTCGGCGAGCGAGCGAGCTGCGATGGTGACAGGGAGGGGGAACCGGGGGGGGGGGGAATGACGTGCGCGACGCGGGCTCTCACCCCCGGTGTTGATGCAGGGTCGGCGAGGCTCTGGCGACCAGCGGGGAGGAGGTCAGGGACGCTCGCCGGGCGAGAGGACAGGAGGACAGACAGTTTGACTCCTTCGCTTTCAGAACTTCCTTTGTCTTTGTCTTGTGACCGTTGTCGACACACCAAGCCCCCGCCGATACGAATCGCGCGTTCACTTTGGGGGTTTCTTTGTGGGAGAGGTTAGACCTCTTCTCTCTTTAGTTTGTGTTGGGGTAGGTTAGGCCGTTTGCTCTGCGGGCTCAGGCTCATGTGGGCGGCTGCGTTGGGGGGCGTGCCGTCTGGGCAGACTCGTGTGGGCTGGTTGGCCCAGTGGGGGGGGGGTGGGGAGATATGGGGGTTCTGTTTTATTTTTATTTTATCTTTTTCTTATTTTTCTTTTCTGTCTTGCAAATCATTTGGGCACTAAATGGTTTTTGTAAAATATGAGACCTAGCCCATAAATCACAGTGCATTGCACGCCACTGCAATAAAATGGTTTTGAGTACAAAGGTTTTCATTTGGGATTTTATTTAATTAAAAAGGTATTAAATAGTGCTGTTTTACTGCTATTTGAGTCTGTTAATTAATTTAGTGAATGTTGGTTATAATTTTAGAATAGTCTCTGCAATATTTGTTATTTAATGAACATTTTAGTTTCTGGGTTTGGTCAACTTTTATTTGCACTTTAATTTGAATTTCCATTTGAATTTGAATTCGAAAAGAGATATGATACCAATGATGATTAATCATTGTTGATCATGATGACATGGCATAATCAAAAGGGTGATTACTGTAGCTAACCTCTGGGGGTGTTACAAATCTCCTCCACTAATAAGAATTCTCGTCCCGAGAATTATGGGGTAGAGTAAGGGGGAAAGTTCTGGTTACGAAATTCTATCGAGTCTTCTCGGTCAGCAAACACTCTCATCAAGGATGGGTAACTTGAATAGACCTAAGGGTACGATCGACGGCAATTAGTTTGGTCGAGAACCATCTCATGTCCAAAATGACGTCTGAGCTGGAAAGATAATTAAAAGGATCAACAGACGACTGCGTGCATTCGCACTCATGTTGAATCAATAAGATCAAAAATGACGGTGTCAAAGGATACTAATGAATATTTCCAGACATATGGGAAGCATCCATAATGCAAGCAGACAAGTATTTACAGAGCAATAAGCTGCTAAGGACTTTCGGAAGATCAAATAGTATTCCAATGTATCTTGTGAATCATATGAACAAGGGGGAAGAACGGATACTCGGTAAGTGCGAGGAATTATCCATAGGGGGTATTCATTAGGCCAGATATGCAAGGCAGTAAGCTGAAAGGACAGTCGGAATGATGAAGAGCAGTTTGGGGCATCTTGTAATAACAAGACCAAAGGGGATTGAATGTAAGAGTGGCAAGTGTATGTAGTTATCCATAAGGAAATATCAGCGGTCGGGAATAGCAAAAGCGGAAGGCACAAAGTCTCGAGAGAACATCAGAGGGTATCTTCGGAATCTTCTGGTGCACCAAGTAATCATCTGGAGTAAGGGGCTCTCCGGGAGGAAGTAGTTACGAGAACCTATAGTAGGCGTTAGTAAAATCATTTAACCCGAATAGAATAGAGATCAGAGTCCCAGAGTAAAGGTCGAGGAGTAAAAGATCCTAATACCACCCAGTTGGCGACGTGGGCCCGTAAGCCACACAACCAAGTTAGTAAAACAGTTTTGGAACACTAGACTCAACTTCGGCCAAGGAGTTGGAAGGGGGCGATCCTACAGGCAGTCGGCTCTGATACCAACTTGTGACGCCCCCGGCTCAATCGTGCACTAATCATACATGCAAATGCACACGATCAAGCCTAAGGACTCACGGGAAGATATCACAACACAACTCTAAAACATAAATAAAGTCATACAAGCTTTATATTACAAGCCAGGGCCTCGAGGGCTCGAATACATAGCTCGATGGCATACAAGCGTCAGCGGAAGCATCAGATATCTGAGTACAAATATTAAAAGAGAAACATAAAGGCCTTTAGAAAGGCGGGGCAAAATAAAACACTACGATTGAAAGGCGCAGGCCTCCTGCCTGGGACCCTCCGATCCTACTCCTGGTCGACGGCAAGCTCGTAGTAGCATCCACCCTCGGGGTAGTAGTAGCGATCGTCGGCGGGGACAGCTGTCTCAGGGGCTCCATCATCTTGGTCATGACAAACTGATATGGGGAGAAAAGGAAAACAAAGCAACCGTGAATACTCAGAAGTACTCAGCAAGCAAGGATCTACACTACATATGCAACATTTTCAAAGGGAGGCTATATATGTGGACTGGGCTGCAGAAAAGCCAGAATAGAGAGAAGGCCTAGTCCTATCGAAGACTAGCATCTTCAGAGGTCTTGCAGCAATAGAAGAGAGTAGAACAGTACCATATAAGGTAGCAGTAATGATATCAACCTCACCTAGAGATCCTTTCTCGACTCCCTGCGAGAAAGCAATCCCAGAGCCATACAGTCATCAACCTCGTCCTGAGATCCCTTCTCAACTCCCTGCGAGAAGCAATCCTAGAGCCATAGTATCCAATTCTATTTGTATCAATCTGGATACAACTCCGAGTATCCGTTACCGTAGGACAGGCTATCGATAGATGTTTTCTTCCCTGCAGGGGTGCACCAACTTACCCACCACGCTCGCTTAACTCCGGCCGGACACACTTTTCCGGGTCATGCCCGACCTCGGCCAAACTACACACCGCAGCCCTACCTAGAGCTCAGCAGAGAGGTCCCCACCGGTCTACATCCTAAGCGCAAGGGGGTCTTGGGCCATCGCCCCTTGCCCTCCGGGTCGTTGCGCACATGGCTCAGATCCAAGCACCACCTCTGTCGTGAATGGCGCCAATCACTCCATGCCGCATTGCTTAACTGGACGTCTGACAGAGCTTTCGGCTGATGCATACGATGCAGAACGCCCATACTATGCCCACGTGGTGGTTAGTGCTATCGGGCCAGAGGCCCACTCGAATCAAATATCCAAATCGTTAGTACCTTGGGGGTGCGGTAACGAGCAGAGACTCACGATCGATGTGACCCCGTCGCCCCGTCTCGAGGACTTGTGGCAAGGGCCAAGAATGCCAGGCCATGCCTTGTATTCTCACTCGGGTACCATCCAGGTTAACCCGTCTCACAAAAGGCTGTTGGGAACTCAGGTCCACCTCTACTGGGCGGTACCGCCTGTCCCTCCAGTCCTGCAATTAAAGTAACTCCCTCGGGTCGCCCTCGGGGCCGACCCGTTTCTAACAGGGTGCAGGGGTAAAGTCACAGTAGCCGTGTGTCCATAACATCAAGGGAATCCGAGGTATCACCCTCGACGGATACCCACTCGATGTAACTGTCAAGGTGAACGTAGGAGGATTCACCCTCGATGGGTTCACACTTGATGTGTTGCACGACCGCGTCGTTATCGGAAGTGGTGAAGGAGGAATCACCCTCGATGACCACGACCAAATAGCTACTCTACAGAGTTAACATCAGAAGTGCTACACGAGGTATCACCCTCGGCACTCGATAGTAACGTTGCAGTGTCGTTACAACTAAGGAGGGGGGGGGGGTGATGTGCGGTGCCGGGGCCTGGTCTTCAATCCCGTTGATCAGGTCTTCTAATAATCCAGTGGGCCAGTCGGGACTAGTGGGGTCACTGATAGGTCTCTACCCAGCATATACTGAGCAGTCTAGGTTATGCAGGTAATTATCAACAGCAGGCTACAATAAACAGGCTATGCATCAGAATAGGTAAAGCAGCAGCAGCAATTCTAATGCAAGCATGAGAAAATAGAATGGGCGATATCGGTATGCTCAAGGGGGGGGGGGGCTTGCCTGGTTGCTCGGCGGCAAGGGCAAGGTCGTCCATGGTGGCGTCGGGCTCCTGAGTTGCGTCGGTCTCGGGGACGACGTCTGTGTCAGGGTCTACCGAGAGAGAAGAGGGGGAAGAAACAGTATAAATACATAGCTAACAAGTGTCACACAAAGTACAACATGGCAATATGCAGCGCCGGGTGTATCCTAACGTATGGTTGCATGTTACCGAGGAAGGGGGAATCCATCTGGGAATGTTTTCCCGGTTCCGGACATATGTCAGACAGATGACTGGAGGGGAACTGTTCCATGTTCGGGTAGTCAGGGACGTGTGATGGACAAACGGACTGCGCATTCGGATTCGTCTCGTCGTTCTGAGCAACTTTCATGTACAAAGTTTTTCGATCTGAGCTACGGATTATTTTATATGAATTTCTAAAGATTTAGACATTTGGAATTGTTTTAATTCAGCAAAATCATTATTACACCAGCCTGATGTCATGCTGACATCAGCAGTCAACTCTGACTGTTGACTGGTCAAACTGACCAGTGGGTCCCACCTGTCATTGACTAGTCAGCCCTAATTAACATCTTAACTCTTAATTACCTAGTTAGTTAACTAATCTTTAGTTAGTTTATCTAAACAGAATTAATTAACTTAATTAACTAATTAATTAGTACTTTTAATTAATTTTATTTTTTTTAAACATTCTGGGCGTGGGGCCCTGTGTCAGTGGCCCAGGGCCACACGCGCGCGCACACACACACGGCCGGGGAGGAGGGCGAGGTCCTGGCCAGTGCGCGGCGGCGGTCAGCGGCGCGAGCGTCGGCAACCACGGCGAGGCGGCCGGTCAGTGGCAGGCGCAGGAGGAAGTCGGTGGCTGGGCGGAGCTGCGGGCGCGGTTGGGCGGAGCAGAGCCGCAGCGGCAGCGGCGACCGCAGAGCAGCAGCAGCGCGTGGTGAGGGGGAGGCGAGCGCGCGCGGTCGGTGTCTGGAGCGACGACGGGGATGGGGCAGAGGAGGGAGAAGGAGCAGCCGCGGCGTGCTGCGGCGGCAGCCGCAGCAGAGGGCGGAGCAGGGCCACGGCGGGCGCAACGCGTGCGTCCGCATGGCGGGCGCTGGCCGTGGGCGCAGGTGGTGGGCACGGATGCGCGGGCGCGGTGCAGTAGTAGCAGAGCTGCGCAACGTGGGGAGGCGGGCGCGCGCGCAGTTGTGCGGGCAGGGGAACGAGGAGACCAAGCCTCGGCAAGCGAGCGAGCGGCAACGGCGACAGGGAGTGGGGAACCGGGGGGGGGGGGGGGAAGACGTGCGCGACTCGGGATCTCACCCCCGGTGTAGATGCACGGGTCGACGAGGCTCGATGGCGACCAGCGGGGAGTAGGTCGGGGACGCGTCGCCGGCGAGGAGGAGACGAGGAGGACGACGGGGCGACGCCGGGCGCGGGCGACAGCGCCGATCCAGATCGGGTTGTGGGGGGGAGAGGAGCGAGTGGGGTTGTGGGTAGGTTAGGGTTTGGGTGCGGGCAGGCTATGTAGGCCAGCTGGGGGGAGTGGCCGGCTAGGCCGGCCTGTTGGGCTGGTTGGCCTAGTGGGGGGGGGGGATGGGGTTCTGTTTTATTTTTATTTTATCTTTTTCTTATTTTTCTTTTCTGTTTTGCAAATCATTTGGGCACTAAATGGTTTTTGTAAAATATGAGACCTAGCCCATAAATCACAGTGCATTGCACACCACTGCAATAAAATGGTTTTGAGTACAAAGGTTTTCATTTGGGATTTTATTTAATTAAAAAGGTATTAAATAGTGCTATTTTACTACTGTTTGAGTCAGTTAATTAATTTAGTGAATGTTGGTTATAATTTTAGAATAGTCTCTGGAATATTTGTTATTTAATGAACATTTTAGTTTCTGGGTTTGGACAACTTTTATTTGCACTTTTAGTTTGAATTTCCATTTGAATTTGAATTCGAAAAGAGATATGATACCAATGATGATTAATCATTGTTAATCATGACGACATGGCATAATCAAAAGGGTGATTACTGTAGCTAACCTTTGGGGGTGTTACAGCTTGGAAGCAACCCAGACGTGAATTGCATGTGCGCGAGCTCGGTGGCGATCACAAGACCCCACCTCGAGTGTTCCCATCCACCTACAACGACTTCATACAGGTGAAGACACATGCTCAATCTGCCATTACCTGGTTGGCATATGCTTAAATGTATGAACCAATTATTCTTGCTAAGTTTTTCTCTTTCAACCATGAAGTGCAATACTATAGGTGAGCCCTCTTACCAGGCTCCAGATTGCCACATTTCTTGAAGAAATCTACCAGCTTAAAAATCTTGCTGCTGGTATGCATCCACCACCTGATCCTTAATCTAAATTTGAGAAGAAATTGATGTAACATCTGCTCTTATGTTCTTTGAAACTCCCGAACTAGAACCCGATGGCAAGTACTTTTTGAATGAATGAACAGGGCAACTATGTCTTAGCATATTTTTCCAGAATCTTTTTTTTTGAGCTTCATGCTATTTAGTGCAACCTTTGCTATATTTAGTTTGTCCACTTTTAATGCATTTGTTTATATGACATGTAACATCTGCTCTTATGTTCTTTTTGAAAGGAATGGAACCCCCTACATCGATGTTTGTTTTTTGAAAGAATAAGAACCAAGGTGAGCTAGGCTCACTCCTTTGCAATGAAGATTTTCATTCATTTCTCTTTATCTTGCATAATAAATAATATTTACAGTTTTATGCAAGACTTTTTTAGCCCGAGCACTGGACAACTGGCACTCAAACTTGAGCGGGCTGGGAGGTTTCATTGCATCCTAACCAGTCACACACAACCTCTTCAGAATTTTATGCAGGACTTGGTGAGATAAGAATGTTCAAATTCTAACCCATGATGTTGTACCAGGAGTGAGAGAAATCTTTGTGATTTAAAGTACGTTCTTGTTTTTTTGTTAAAAGCCAGAATAAGTCACACATTTGTGGACTTTGGTAATTATGATGTTGGAGATTATACCAAAGCCAATTTAATGTCAAGGTATCTTTTAATGGTATGTATTCTGACCATAACCCTTGTTGTAACCTATTTTTTATTTTTATGGTGGTATGTTGCAAACTTACTTGATGCTTAATCCAGATATAATATTTCACGCACAAGTACACACCTCTAAGCAATTGGTCAGAATTTTGATCTTCTATTGATTCATGTTACACACTTTAGGACAAAGGAGGATGTATCTGCCCTTTGAAACAACTTTAACGAAATGCATTTCACAATGAGATGGGTAAAGTTTATCGAAGGGAGCATTTTAGTTATTGGGCTGTTTTTTTAGTTAGTATGTCTTAGCTATAAACCGGTTTTTGTTATTTTCATTTATCGGGGCCACACAAAATAATTTTGGTTGCGGTCGAATAATAAGGAGAGACAAACACCAACATTGCCCTACATGCAACTTCCATTGTGTGTAAATAAGGATTTAACATGCAGTTACCTCTTGTGGTTGGAGAGAGTTTTTCATTTGTAAATCAGATGTACAATACATCATCTTCTCTCATGGTATGTGATGACCATTTCATATATTTGCTAAATTTTGGAAAAGGTGCACAAGCAATTGTAAGGGGGTGTGAAGGGCGTTGCCACGGGACAACAAACTTACACATGGCGATGCTGCTAAGTGTTTGAAAAGGTGCACTAGCATTTCATATATTTGCTAAAATTTTGAAGTGTCGACAATACAAGAGTAAGGGCAAATGAACACCGTGGAGGAGCAGAGGGAGGTGGAGGGAGGTCGGGTGGGAGAAAACATTGAGATGCACTATGGGGCAATGCAACGTCACAATGGCAGTGGAGGCAAGGGAATATTTTAACTCAGTGTTACAAATGCAGTGAGGTAGTGCCTGCTATGCACCAGATGGACCTTATTTTTATATATGCTTTTCTTAAAATGAAAAATAGTAAAATGCACATGGTTCTAATTTATTGGTATTCGATGACAATTCCTTATCCAGATTGTAATTAGTTATACTATTTCCTACAGGTTAGAAGGTACATATGAGACAGTGTAAAGTTGATTATATATGGGATATAGACTAGAAAATTATAAGGCGTCATATGCAAGTTGTCTGGAAATTCTGGCAAATGCATTGACTTTGGCCTCACACGGGGCAAGACATGAACATGATGCCTGATAGTTATCGTTGCTGCACCTTTGGAACTATTTTTTTTCGTGCAATATCCTTCATCTAATGAGAGTTGTTACCATGCACATGTTAGCGATGTAGGTTAAAACGCTACTACAAAGCTTGGTTAAGCCACATGTCACTTATTGATAAATGTAGTGGAAGTCTATTTTTGTGCAAATGAAATATATTTCCTTGGATTAATGATTTAGTAGATATTGGTTCAATATTGCTATCATTGATTTTTGTGCTAAGGGTGAGATAAATAGGGTAATTTTCTAGCCATGTCAGTAACATGCCTTGAGTATTCAAACTTGGTATTACAAATTTCTAAATTTGATATTTGATTCTTCCAAGGAATATTGTTGTTTGCCTAATTAATGAGATACTCGAGTCACTTAAGAAAAATGGTACGCCTTTGGAGGTGTTCACAGGGAAGGCTGCTGGTGTTAGCATCGCTGTTGCCAGTTATAAGCTAAATGATCTTTAGCGTGATGGAAAGTTATCAACTCTTGTGGTGATCACTAATGATCTTTAGCGTTGCCTAGTGAGTATGAGATTGGACCACCCGTCTTTGGTAGAAAATTGATTCCCATTTGGTTAAGTTGTAGAGGGAGCATATAATGCTTATTATTGGCATTAATTGCATTGTGCTTTCCCTTCTTCATTGGAATTGACTTTATGCCCATTACATAATCTGTACAGAAAATGTAGAATGCTATTGGCATAATTACTTTTCCTCTAGACCAGTGTTTCTAAGCAAATAAAAATGGCCACTTGTTCTTTAGAGGAGAAAGGTATGTGCTACCATATCCTGGTCGTCAATAGTAAATGTGTGTATGGTCTTCACTAAGTCATAGTTCTGAAGTGTCTTTGCAACTTCAGATAGTGCTTTTAGTGTTACTATTTCTTTCATGTTAGAAGACACACAATATTTTTCTCATTTCATCTTTGCACATGAGTAATTATTATCTGTAATCAGATAGTGTAAGAAATGAAAGATTTATTTGTCTTAGCATCAAATGTTGAATATGCATGGTATCATATTCAATACACATATCATTTCCTTTCGTTATTCCGTGCCCATGTCAGAACTACTGCAAGAATAAGTATTAAAACTAATGCGATGGTGCCCATGTCAAGTCTTGCAGTGGATTAAAAAGTTTACCATGTGAAATCATTTTTGTTTGTTGTACATACTATAACCATTAATTTGTGTGCTCCAGAGTCATGGAGTAAATGAGTCAGGATGAAGTTTGAAAAGTTATCTTAGCCCGTATAAAAGTTATGATTTTTCTTTAATGTTTAAGCTTCTAGGATATTTGCTGCAGCCGCCAAACGTCAATAGGGGGTGTGAGAGAGAGATAGGATATTTACTGCAGCTGTGTTTGGGCTCCATTTGATAGGGATATTCTACGAAGTAAAAACAAGCAAAAAAACAGCAACTGGCACTGGGCACTCTGTCAATAGGTTAGTCCCAAAAAATGATATAAAGTTGCTATAAAATGATTGTAAAACATCCAAGAATGATAATATAACAGCATGGAACAATCAAAAATTATAGATACGTTGGAGACGTATCACGGCGTTCCAGGAGGCGGCGATGGTCGGGATGTTCTCGCGGTGGCACTCCGCGTCGGTGGGTGGTGGTGGTGGTCACCGGCGAGCACCAGAATGATAGCGAGGTCGTCTCCGGCAGACGACGGCGTCAGGTGGTTGCAGATTCCACCGGAGAGGGCTCCAGTTGTCGAATTAAGGAATGGGATCGATTACATGGTGGATCAGAGGGCTGCTGACGAAGTTTGGGTGGAGGAGATGGCCTAACGGCGATGAGAGGTTCTCAGGTACCTGATAACCCACAAGTATAGGGGATCAGTTGTAGCCTTTCTTGATAAATAAGAGTGTCGAACCCAATGAGGAGCTAAAGGTAGAATTTATATTCCCTTCAAGTTCTATCAACCACCGATACAACTCTACGCGCACTTGACGTTCGCTTTACCTAGAACAAGTATGAAACTAGAAGTACTTTGTAGGTGTGATAGGGTAGGTTTGCAAGATAATAAAGAACATGAAAATTAAAGTTAGGTGCTGTTTAGATAAAGAAACAATTAAGTTAGTTTAACGAGTGTGGTAAAGTGGTGGAAGGATTAGCGAAATTGTCCCTAAGCAATTGACTACGTTATTAGACTGATAGCAAGTTTTTATGTGGGAGAGGCCATTGTAGCATGTCATCCCTTACTTGGAATTCTATGCACTTATGATTGGAACTATTAGCAAGCATCCGCAACTACTAACGTTCATTAAGGTAAAACCCCAACCATAGCATTAAAATATATATTGGTCCCCCTTCAATCCCGTATGAATCAATTTCTATGGTAGGCTGAAGCTGCTGTCACCCTTGCCCTCCAATGCATAGTCCTATCAACATACAATTAACCCTATGGTGTGGTCCACATGCACGCTCATATGATGGGCACCAAAGGACAACAACATAACCACAAGCAAATTAAACCAATCATAGCAATTCACCAATTACCCGATAGGACAACAAAAATCTACTCAGACATCATAGAATGGCAACACATCATTGGATAATAATATGAAGCATAAAGCACCATGTTCAAGTAGAGGGTACAACGGGTTGTGGGAGAGTGGACCGCTATAGATATGGGGGAAGGTGATGGAGGTGTTGGTGAAGATGACGGAGTTGTTGGAGTAGATCGCCGTCACACGATGATTGCCCCGGTAGCGTTCCGGCGCCACCTTGGGAGAGGGGGAGAGAGCCCCCTCCTTCTTATTCTTCCTTGGCCTCCCCCCTAGATGGGAGGAGGGTTTCCCCTCTGGTCCTTGGCCTCCATGGCGGCGGAGGGGCGGGAGCCCCTCCGAGATTGGATCTCTCTGTGTTTCCTTCTGTTTCTGCGCTCCCCGATTCTGGCCTTTCACCGTTTCTTAAATTCCCGGAGATTCGTAACTCCGATTGGGCTGAAATTTTAACACGATTTCCTTCTGTTTCTGCGCTCCCCGATATTAGCTTTCTTGCGGCCAAAGAAGGGCACCAACCGCCTTACGTGGTGGCAACAAGCCTCCCAGGCACGCCCATGGTAGGGGGGCACGCCCCTAGGGCTTGTGGGCCCCTCGGGCATCGTATCGCATTGATTCTTTTTCCCAAAAATCACATATATTCCAAAAAAAATCTTCGTAAGTTTTTATCGCGTTTGGACTCCGTTTGATATGGATATTTTGCAAAACAAAAAACATGCAACAAACATGAACTAGCACTGGGCACTTGATCAATATGTTAGTCCCAAAAATAATATAAAAAGTTGCCATAAGTATATGAAAGTTGTAGAATATTGGCATGAAGCAATCAAAAATTATAGATACGACGGAGACGTATCAGTACCGTGGCAGATCGGGTGGCCGGAAATGGAGAAGACGACCTTGTCGAGGTCGAGGGAGTGCTTGGGAGCTCGATCGAGACGGTGTGTGAATGGTGAGAGTGATGAATGGAGCTTGGGAGGCCCTTTATAGGTGATCCGAGGAGGTTAGTGGCGGAGCATATCATGGCGGAATAAATTCCGGCCGACGAGGTGGTTGCTGTCGGTGGCAAGGTCGGTGTGAAGTGGATGAGGTTGATGGAGCTCTCTTGAGGTGCCTGCGTGACCGAGTTCAAGCTTTACCGCCTTATCCACGGTGAGGCTCGCTTACAGGTGTGCCGGGAGTGGTCAGCTCCGGTGACTGCCAGGCGGGCTCCAGTGGCTTGAACGGTGAGGTGATGATGCGGCGGAGACGACACGTGGAGAGGAAGTTAGGTAGGGGAGCAGCAGAGAGGAGTGAAGGCGGCCGGTGGCCGTGTCGATCCGCTCGGCCGCCGCAGCCGAGGGCGGTGGTAGCTGCACCGGCTGGCCACTGTGCTGTCGGCGGCGAGCCACTTACCAGAGGGGCCCCGGCGACCCATTTAAGATGAGAGGAGGCGTGGATGAGGAGGAGATGTGATGGAGTGCAGTGCACGGGGCCGCTTCCCCCTCTCTCTGTCTTTTCTGAATTTTTTTGACAGTGCTACAGTGTGCACATAAGGTGTATGATGAAATGCCAGAGGGCTCTAGGCATTTTAGGAATTTTTGGGAATTTTTGTGGTGAGGTGTTGATGCATAAAAGAGAGTCTGGAAAAGTTTCAGAATTTTTGGAGCAATTTAATTTGGGCTTTGATCGTGGAGTTTGAATTTGGTCCAAATTTGAATTGAATGGAATTTGAAAATTTTGAACTATGGAACGAAATGTTTTTGGTGGAATGGGTTGTGGGTACTGTCAAATAGATGGAGTAATTTTTGTTGGTGCAAAAGATTTGGAAATAATATAGTTCCTTTGTAAATCATAGAAACTAGGAATAATATAAATTCCAACTTTGAAATTTATTAAATATAAGAAAAATATTTTTTGCGGAGTGGGAAATGTGTTGGATATTGTCCTAGAGAGTGAGGATGACTAGGAGAATAATTTAAAATGACATAATAAATTTTGGGAAATTTTAGAAGTATTTGAAAAGAGTGGAGTGGCCATTTCCTTGGAATACTTTTAAATATTCCCAAAACTTTTCTAAATTAGAAATATTTTTTTGTTCTTTCAAAAATAATTACCCAATTAATAAACAAATCAGAACCATTTAAAATTTTGAAACCCAATTATGAATTAAAAAATGATTTTCAGAACAGAAGAAGGAAAATAGGGTCAAAATAATTCAAAGTATTTTATTTTAAAGAAAAGATTTGAAAATCCCAAAGAAATATTTTGGGGTGTTACAAAGATTTAAGTCTTGGACCGGATGAGTTCAATATGCTCGAGGAACCATTAGATGATCCTCGGTTACAGGCCTTTTGCCGGCGGCTGGTCGGCACCGCCAGAAGCATGAAGCTAAAATCCCAAAAGCTTCAAGCCGAGCAAGATAGGTTGATGGATAAATGAACCGAGGTCCTCAATGCAGAGCAAGAGCTCGAAGGTCGGTTCGGAGGAAATAAGCAGTCCAGATCGGCACGACATAAGTTGCTTGTAAACTTTCTTTGTTAACTGAAACAACTAATGTTATAGGTCGGGATGGACTCGACAAGCGATTTCAACAAAATTTCCCCCCTTGCACATGCTAAGTTCCTTTCAGCCCAACCTTGCATTTTACCCCGGCTTCACTCACCAATGTGGTCAAAGGTGTCACTAGTGATTCGCCCCACCTCTGCTGGCAGGCCGAGATAGTGTTCAATAAAAGCTTCAACAAAAATTCCCAGTTCCTGTTTCATAGCCTCTTGCATAGGTCGCGAGGCATTAGGTCGGCATCGAATGCCTCCCACATACATTTCAAACACCTTTTCAACAAACCGGATGAAATTCATGCAAACACAGCGGATTTCATACAAACTGGACGAAAACATTTACATTTTGGACATATTTTTAACTAAAAACAATATCGGACTAAGATAAAACAAGTCTACACCCAGCGCCGGCGGATATCCATTCCGACGACAAGGATACCATTGGGGATATTTCCCGGCACTATGACTCGGTAGGAGGAATGACCCGGCCCAGAGCGCACCGACTCGATCATGGGTCACTTCAGACTGGCGGATCATCACGCGGCAGAGGCCCAGAAGGTTAAGTGAAGACCGGCTTGAGGAGGCGCCCAAACGGGCCGGCTTGACGAAGGCCCATGTATGAAGACCGTCCTTGTTTGGGGAACAAGACGAGTAGGAAATAGAGTATGGCACGGGTTGTATTGCGACCCGGAGACTATTGTAAACCTAGGGACTCGACCTATTATATAAAGCGGAGCCCCTAGGACGAGAAGACTAAGTTACAATCAATCGAGAGCTTGGTTAGCGAATCCGCATCCTTGTAATCGAGATTTCCAGCAATATCAGTCAAGCAGGAAGTAGGTCTTTACCTCCACCGTGAGGGGCCGAACCTGGGTAAACTTGTGTCCTTTGTTCCCGATCAACCCCTCTTAGGCAACCACCTAGTTGCGATGGCTTCCAGACTTAGTCCTTTCACGAGGACATCTACTATGACGAAACCACAATAGATACCCTTGACTAGTCTATTGCTAGCCGAGGCAGATCTCTATTGTCATCCCCATGTGCAGTAGTTGTGAAACCCGGAGGTATATGCTTCAACGCAAAAGGCGGCTTGCTTCTCCACCACTCATCGGAGTGGACCCGTCGGCTGAAGCTTCAGCCAGAGTGAAAGGGTACCTATGCTGCACGGATCAGAGTTGGTTTTTGGGTAGGGGACGACGGTGGCTTGCTAGTGGGAAAGACCTTCATGGGACCCAAGCGGTGGTGGCCTCCCGTGTTCTACCTCTCATCGATGATGGCGGCAGGCGCGGACGTGCTGGCCGCCACTGATACGTCTCCAACGTATCTATAAATTTTTATTGTTTCATGCTATTATAGTATCAATCTTGGATGTTTTATGTGCAATTATATGTTATTTTATATCATTTTCTGGCACTAACGTATTAACCCTGTGCCAAGTGCCAGGTGCTGTTTTTTGGCATGTTTTTGGTTTTCCAGAAAATCAGTACCAAACGGAGTCCAAATGCTATGAAACATTTGATGATTTTTTCTAGACAAGAGAGACCCTAGAAGCTTCGGGAGGAGACTAGAAGGCAAACAAGGAGACGACAAGGCAACAGGGCATGCCCAGGGGGGTGTCTGCGCCCTGTTACCTTGTGAGCCCTCATGGCTCCGTCTGACCTAATTCCACCTCTATAAATTCTCTAAAATCGAGAAACTGATAACCCACAAGTATAGGGGATCACAACAGTTTTCGAGGGTAGAGTATTCAACCCAAATTTATTGATTCGACACTAGGGGAGCCAAAGAATATTTGCAAGTATTAGCAGTTGAGTTGTCAATTTAACCACACCTGAAGAACTAAATATCTGCAGCAAAGTGATCCGTAGCACAATAGTATGATAATTTGATAGCGGTAGTAGCAATAGCAATAGTAGCTGTAATGGTAACATTAGTAATTTGGTAGCAATTGTGACAGCAGCAACAACAATAGTAACTTAGCAAAGATCAATATGTGAAAAACTCGTAGGCATTGGATCGGTGATGGATAATTATGTTGGATGGCATTCATCATATAACAGTTATAACCTAGGGCGACACAGAACTAGCTCCAATTCATCAATATAATGTAGGCATGTATTCCGTATATTGTCATACGTGCTTATGGAAAAGAACTTGCATGCCATCTTTTGTCCTACCCTCCCATGGCAGTGGGGTCCATCAGGAAACTAAGGGATATTAAGGCCTCCTTTTAATAGAGAACCGGAACAAAGCATTAACGCATAATGAATACATGAACTTCTTAGATTACGGTAATCACCGGAAAGAATCCCAATTATCGTCACCTTGGGGTATGCTGATCGTAACACGTAATAGGTGCATATAACTTGCATGGTAGGATCAAGAACACTAATATATTCACGAAAACATAAACGGTTCAGATCTGAAATCATGGCACTCGGGCCCTAGTTGTAACACCCTTGTTTTTGGCCCTTTCTTTTTCTTTTGTATTTCTTTTTTTGTGGCTCTGTGGTCTGGAAACATGAGAAGATTATCTCTTCTTCCTTTCCAGAGTGGGTTGTCACTGGTACATCGAGCTCCTATACAAACGGTTTTTAACCCCTTTCCGTGACGGCATTTTAAACCGTCACCAAGTGAGTGTGGGCGATAGGGGGGGTCCTTCCCACACGACCCAGAAACCGTCGGGGATAGGTAGTAGCAAGGTTGTTAGAATCGCGATTTTGAATCGGATTGGAGCTCCGATGGTAGGACCGCAAATCATAGAATCTTCACTATCAGGATCGTAGAAACGTAGATTCTATGAACTAAAATCGTAGAATCATAGGGGTTAGTTTGGATCATAAAGTCGTATAATCGTATAACAGAATCGTGATTCTGACAACCTTGGGTAGTAGGAATGCATACGTTTTGCATAACTAAGCGTATGCGATGCGGGCATCTATCCCAAACGTGATTCTTCACACAACTGTTTGTGATATATAGAATATCCCAAATGCTCCATCCTTGCTACTCGTGTGTGCTAGCTTTACCATCGCAGTCAGTATTCTGTGGTGCTACATTTATGTTGCGCGGCCCATCACAAACCGTTCACGATTATAGAACGTGTATGATAAGCAGACAATCACACACATTCACTTTTCCAGAACCGTATGCGCTAACTAATTAAGAAGATTAGCTAATCATCATATGAGTGTCGGATAGGATTACGAAACATCGAACCATCGTAACAGTGTCGTACATGATAACTATCGCACACGCTATTCTGTGGTGCAACGTTTACGATGCGTACCACATCAGAAACAGTTCATGATTGTAAATCGTGTATGATAAGGCAACTATCACAAACATTTAGTTTGCTCGAACCGTTTTGTGATATTGTCTGACATCACACACGCTTTACAAACAGCAACTATGTGCATGCTCGCACACATTTCCTCTCTGTGAACCGTGTCGGATTATGGTGTACATCACACACATTTGTGTTTTACCGACCGTGTGCGCCGTAACGACCTGCAGAGCATAATTTCACCCTAATTTAATTGCTGCTATTTAAAATTGTACTGAATTTAAATTTGAAAGTATGCTATAGCTTTATTCATATCCATCAGGTTGAAACAATCAATGCATTATTTGATTCATAGGTACATATGTTCAAGAATTACATAAGCACCAAATAAAGAATGATGAACGACACTTGTTTACTTGTACTATTAAAGGCGGTAAAGAAAGAGGCGAAATACATTCTGGTTGCTGAACAAGATGAAGCGGAATGCCCATATTGTGCCCTCCTCCATGCAGAAGGCACGCACGACTCTAGTCCAACCCCTTGTGATGGCCGACTGCCCATCCTTCACTGTTTTCATGAACACATCTAGATAGTCATCGTGTTCTGGTAGAAATACTTTAACCTTTGCATGCCCACCAATCATGTAGTTTGAGAGGTAATCTTGAGTAAACTGCTTTGGGAACCACTGCAAAGGAAAAAGGATTCAGACATTGTCATCTAACACAACTCATTATGGGCAGTAAAAAGAAGGCTGCAGAGTTCTTACTTACCATCCTGCAGTTCGTTGTTGTCTTGGATAAAGTGTAGCAAATAGTTTAATTGCCATCTTTTCACCCATTTTACTAACAATCTTTATCAGCTTCCTCGCTTGATGCTTGTTTATCAATATCTCATTGCCTCATACGTAGAAAGGGTCGAAGCGTGGAACTTTACCAATGACATATGTACCTAAAAGGACCAAGTTCATATTAGAAGCTAAACAACAATTGCACAATGATGTAGTACAACACTCCTTCCGTGCCATTACATAATACTGTATCTTATAACATCCAATATACTCACATACTGGATGAATTAACATATTATATTATGGGCCGGAGGAAATATATTGCATTTTTACAAATTATCGACTGATTAACTGGTGTTGTGTTGTTGTTGTTGTTGCTGCTGCTCTTCTACATATATCTAGACATCATCAAAACATTAAGGTAACACTCTTCCTTGTTGCTATGTAGCCTAGGATTGCATATTTAGACATTCAGTACAGTGCATGTTGCTATGTAGCCTCAGATATATTAGATATGGCCCTAGTTAACCTACCGATAAATGGGTTATAGATATATTCAGTTCAAAGTCCAATTCACCGATTAGTCCCTTATCAGCAACCGGTCTAGATGGTACCAGCTACCGATATCCTGAACAATGAGTATATATAAGCCATGGGATGAAACTAACCTCGATGGAAAACAGTAGTCGTTCCCACAATTGTCCTGTGTAAGTACATCAGGAGGCATGTTAAGCACAACAGGCTAAACATCAACCAAATATATCCATGGCAGACAAAATAATCTCCAAATGATAGCTTCAGTGTGCAGGTTTAAGCACGCTAGTTAAGCAAAACAAGAAGTGGAAAGGTGTGTTAACTGCAACAGGCCTAACATTTAACAACAAGCAAATATAGTCATTCAAACTGGTATTGTGCCAGTCTAAGTACACTGGTTATTGTTAAATAAAAATGGAAAGGCGTGTTAACTACAACATGCTTAACAGCAACCAAATGTAGCCATTCATAGTAGTATTGTTGAAACTGGTATTGATGAAATTGAACTGCACAGTTCATACTTGCACATATAGAACATCACGTTGTGAATAACTAAAATAAACAAGGCATACTACGAACAACCAAAGATAGCATTTGAAACTGGACACATGCTAACTACAAACAACCAAACAACCAAAAAACTTTAAAAGAGGCATATGCTAGCTATAACAGGCTTAACAAGAAGCAAATATATGCATTCCTATCGGTATGTTTAAAACTGGTATTGATGAAAATGTACTGCACAGTAAATAGTTGCACATATAGAGCATCACATTGTGAACAACTGAAATAAACAAGGCATACTGCAAACAACCAAATATAGCAATTAAAACTGGACATATTCTCACTACACTACAAAAGGGACTCGACAAAAAAAATCATGGGTTCCCCCCTATGAAGAGGCATGGAAAAACAAATCATGTGTTTCCTCACTTGTCACAGATGGGCTCGTTCTCATGGGAAGAGCACGGACCCTAGGTGCACTCCATGTTGTCGCAGATGGGCTCCTTCCCCTTGGAAGAGCACGGCTGTAGGGTGCCCTCCCTGATGTCGCAGATGGGCTCTTTCCCCTTGGAAGAGACGGAGAGGGTGCCCTCCTCGTGGTCGCCATCGATGAGGTCTGACTTGGCAGCTGTGGATCCCAAGCCAGCATCGCAGAACGTGTCCTTCAGGAATGACAAAAGGGGATCGATGGCGATGTAGGATGGCAAAGTCTTAACAGCGAGCCAGAGGAGATCAGTGGCGGGGCCACGGATGAGATCGACGGTGGTTGAACCCGAGGGGTTGGGGGTGGGCCACTTAACCTGTGCCATAGCCCACGTCAGGCCATCGCTGTCGATGACCTCGATGTCGTAGCCGGCGTCCGCCACATACCAGCATACTCTAGCACGCTGATTGAGAGACTGCGGCCAGTAATGGTCGTCAGCTTCCTCAGCGGCCACCTCAGCGACGTCGGGCGAAGAGGCCGCGATACACCTCTTTTGGGCCAGTCGCTCCTCGAGCTCCACGGTCAGCGTAGCCGGGCTTAGGCTGCAACGCTCTAGAGTGGGGGATGGGAATCTGTGGGAAAGGGGGCGTTTGGTAGGCGTCATCTAAGAAAATCAGGGCGGCTAGGGTATGGAGATCGGTGGGTAAGCTGCACGGGCAAACCGGCTGATGTTGACAATGGAGGCCTTGTGGCGGCGGCGACCTTGCTAGGGTTTCAAGCGAGGGAGGGGTTGTGGTGGGGTGGGGTGTATGTATGTGTGTGTGTGTGCGCGCACGCATGCGCGAGGAGTTTTTGGTGGGTGTGTGGGTAGGGGGATGTTTGAGGAAATGACGCGGCTACTGAAAATTTTACTACGCGGGAGTAAAATGTCGGGGCTATTGAAAATTTGGATGATACATCGCACACGGTCCTGAAATAACAACCGTGTGTTATGAAACAGAAAAACCCTCGAGTCGGGCAGATATTTTCGAGGGATGCAGGCGGGAGCGGGAACAACAAACATCACACACGGTCAGAACATAATAACCGTGTGTTATCAAACAGAAAAATCCTGCAGGCGGGTAGATATTTTTGAGAGGGGAAGACTCGTGGAGCCCAATGTACTGTGCTGATGTGTGTGACAGGGGTACCGGCGTGGCACACGGTTAGTGTGAGTGAACCATGTCTGTTGCGTCATCCGACTTGTCTAATGTTCATAAATTTGGCGAAAATAACGCGGGAAAGGGTCAGAACATGAACACACTTGCATGTGGACCAAATATATGTATGAAAAGGGTGGTTTGATGTTCAAATACCAAATGCACAACTTTGATGTGGCACCTATCTCACAATGCGCATGGTATTGCTTGCCCCCCCTTCGTGTCGGCAGGAGGGGAATCCTAAGCTATGAACGCATGCCCGCCCCCACGAAGGTTCACCTAGCAAATTAGTGCGAAATAGCAGTCCTCCCCCATCAAACACACACACACACACACTTTCAGTCGACAGGAGAGGGCATCTCACCAAGATGTATCGTAAAACAGACCAAGAAGAATCCACCTTGGCCGTACAACCTCTCTCTTGTTGTTGGTCAAAGTCATGGACGTCCATGTGACCCCAGAGATGGGCTAGCTTGCCAATAATCACGCAAGTAGCTAGTGCTCGAAGACGACCACTGCCTGCATGTGGCCCAAACATATGTATGGAGTGTTGATGTTTGAATACACAATGGAACAACTTTGTTGTGGCGCCGACCAGAAATCCCCACACGAAGCGAGGGTTAGTTGACGACACATTGTATATATGTATGTCACACCACACTTAGAGCCAGTGACGGAGATTCATGCATGCATGCATAGTATGCGCTCAAACTTAGGTCTGAATCTCACCATGCCCTACTACGATAACACGAACCAAAAGAAGAATCCACCATGGTAACCTATCTCGTTGTCGGTCAAAGTGATCATGGATGTCCATGTGGGCCCATGAATACATAGGCTTGTCGCCGATAACCACGTGAGGGAGAGTACCGTTCGAACACAACCACTGCATGCATATGTATGTATGGAGGTGATGCGTGCATGTTTGAATACCATGCACAACATTGATGTGGCGCGTGCATCGAAAATCGTATAGTCCTGACATAGAGCGAGATCGATCGGTTCATGATGTGTCGTGGTACTGCCCACTTCGACTCGGTGGGAGGGATTCATGCATACACATGCATGTGTGCTCAAACTATATCATGTCATCCCAGAGCATGACCTATATACCGTAATGCAAACCAAAAAATAATCCCCTCCTAAGTCAAATTAACCTCTCTCGTTGTCGAGCAAAGTAGTGATGGACCAAGCGGGCCCACAGATGGAAAGCATCGATATCGCTGATAACCGCGTGAGTGGGTGCCAAAGGACAACCGCCATCGCTTTGCATGTGGACCAAACATATGCATGGAGAGGTGTGTATGGTTGTGATGTTTGAATACCCAAAATGCACAACATTGATGTGGCACATGCCTCGAAAACCGTAAAGTCCCCACATAGAGCAAGGCTCATGAAGCGTACTACATATGTTGGTCCCCTTCCCCCTCTTCGACACATACTATATGCTTCTACCGTAATACAAACCAAAAAGAATCAACCTTGCTGGTCAAATTAACCTCTCTGCCTGCTATTCGTCAAAGTGATGGACGACGACCTCGCGGGCCCATAGAAAGTGTCACATGCGAGTGAGTGTTGTGTAGGAAAACCACCGACTGCATGTGGCCCAAACATTTATGTATGAAAGGGTTGTGTAATGTTTTAAATAACGAATTCATGACTTTGATGTGGCACCTGCCTCATAACACGGCCAACCCACATGGTGGCTCACGACTCGTAGTGTACTGCCAGCCCCCACCCCAGACGCACACATACACACACCGTGCATCCACTGCAACTACGAGGCATGTTAATTTTTCCCGCGGTGAACATATGTTACCAAAGGAGGGACATTTTAATTTTGACAAAAAAACCCAGAGATCATTAAGACGTTTTAGTACATTGATTGATTTTCTAGGGGTATAATGTGCAAAAATCAAATTTGAGCTACATGCACACTGTCACAGTGCACCTGAATGGACTGGAAAAACACATGTGTCTCACTGGGTGCATGTTTACTCTCCGTGCAAGAAATTTCAAACATTGAGAATCTTGATTTTTAAAATCTAGTACATCCAAAACTTATTTGAAATTCATGAAACTTATCGTGTTTTCATATGGACACAAATACACAGTGGTATTGTACTTTTTGTCAAATTTGAGACAAGTTTTGATGTAATTTTTATCTTCTTACAAATGGGAGATTATTAATAATTGGGAACCAATATCGCAAATGGATTATTTATTTGAACCGTGGGCGTTAGACCAACAATGGATACGTGCCATGCTTCAGTTAAGCAATAAAGTGATATCATTAATCATCAAAATAGAAAAACAATATACGTGCAGCCACGCGACCCATGTGTCGTGCGAGCAGACGTGAGTTGACGGGACGCATGCGACCAGTTCGCCGCGTAGGCAGACCGGGAGGCGTGCGTGCAGGTGTGTGAATTGACGGGAGGCATGCTCGCTGCGCAGTGTCATCGGGAGGCATGCGAGTAGCTATGTGAAATGACAGTAGGCATGCCAGCAGTCCGATGTGCAGGCTCACCGGGAGGCGAGCCAGCAGTTTGACCGCCGCCCGCCTCTCTCCCACTACTCCATATTAATCACACGCCCGAGCGGCCGCACCCCCCATCTTCGCCGCACACACAATCCTCTCTCTTCGCCTGCATCCTCGACGCCACTCTCAATCCTCACCGGCGTCTGTGTACGAGGATGCCGCCAAAGCGCCCCATCGGAGGGAGTGCTGATGCCGGGGCTGCTGAAGCACCGGCACCGCGTGAAGATGGAGACAGAGGTTGCCGTCGCCGCCGCTGAGGTCTCGCTGCACCTTGACGTCGTCGATGACGTCGTGCTTCCACAGCCGGAGCCGGAGGTCCACATCGACTCCGGCGATGACCCCAGTGACAACTTCGGCGATGATTCCGACGACCACTCCGGCGACGACTCCGACGATGACGGACAGCCGGTTAGTCATCTATACCCATTTATGTTTCAAATATATCCTAGGGTTTCTTTGGTTACTCCTGCCTCCCCCTTTTTGAAATAGAAATCCTATGGTTATGTTCTCTCAATCCATGAAATCTGAGTTAGTTTCGTTAGATCCGTGTAGTGTATTGATTGTTTGAATGGTAGAAATGATAAGTGATTAGTTGTTTCATCTGTACAAATTATTTCTGCTAATAATCTGACTAGGGTTAGTGTTTCGTGCTAATAATTCCTAGCCAGGGCTTGACAATTGATTTTTGAATGACCTAAATATATGTTTGTGCCATTTTTTTCAAGATTGGTCTGCACATAGACGATTGTGCTTAAAAATCAAACCATAATCTTTGGATATGTCTAAAAAATAGCCATAAAATCCATAAATTCCTAATCCTACTTTACGACATGTAAAAATTGATTTGATGCCAAATTTTGGCAACTACCAAATGTTCGCTAGAGATTAGTTTGTATTCAAAATTTGACGCCACATTTCTTTTACTATATGTATAGGTGCTATCTGACGATGTCCAGAGGAGGTACAAGAGGCAAATTCTCAGGGAGCTTTATGCGGGAATTCATAACAAGCGTATTAGGACTTGGGACTGGGGCTTTCAATGCCCATTTTGCAACCAAAAGCTTCATGACGCGTATGAAAGTGTCCTGGTGCATGCAAGAGGACGAGCCGTTGGCTCCTTCAGGCAGAAGTATTCTCGCAGGATGGCCCACGCCACGTACGCGGAGTACCTGGAGAAGCTTCACGATCGTGCCGGCAGATGAGATTGAACTATGTATGGCTATGTAGTGTCTTAATTATAAATGTGATTGAATATGCTTAATGACGGTTGAACTATATATGGTTGAACTATGCTTATTTACGTTTCTTATCTATGCATGAGTATGTTTAATCTATGTTTACTTATGCCTAAATGTGGGATATGGATGCAATCAGTTCGGTTGATGGAATCTACCTCCGTCCTGGTTTATTGGTCCCCTTTGTAGTTTGTGCTAAATTTTGACCAAAGATTTAACTGACAAAATGTTAGTGCATGTCAGCAAAAATTATATCGTTGGATTCGTATTTGAACATAGTGTTCAATGATATAATTTTTTGTGACACGCATAAACATTTGTTAGTTAAATCTTTGCTCAAAATTTGGCACAAATTACAAAGAGGACCAATAAACCAGGATGGAGGTAGCACGTCAATCACACACGGTTTCCAAATAGGAACTGTGTGCAATGACTTTGATTTTCCTAGTTATGTTAATCACACACGGTTGGCTCTAGCATATCGTTGCCTCCGAAACTCTTTGTGGGACAGAAAACCTCACCACCCAATTCAAAAAAGAAAACCCTCACCATCCCCACGCCACAAAAACCCTCACCCCACCTGCCACCCCTCCAGTCCCCATTCACACCTGCACAAGCACCTCCGCGACTCAGCATGGCACTGCCTATCGCCACGGCAACCACTTAGCTCGACGCCTGTCGCCACCGCCAGGCTGCCGGCAAACCTCACCGCAATTCGCCACTTTCGCTTGCCGCCGCCTATCACCATTGACTTTCTCGACGCTGCTCACGATTGACCCAGCTCTGCCCGATTGGGGAATCCGCAGTATTGAGGGTTTTTTCTCGTGGACAACAAGGTAACTAATTTACCGAGAAATTCACTCATTTCTTATCCCAGTTCATCTGTCTCCTTTAATCACCCGGCCAAAATCGCCGTGAATTCATTTTTATTTGAGCTGATTTGAGGGTTTTCTTTCATTCATAGAGCGTACAGTGTGTGGACACATCAAGACTTTGCGGCCTCGGTCAAACATCCATGGAGTTCCATCTCACCGTACCAGTTGACTTCGGGATGCGCACGGTATCTTCAATCTCACCCTACATCGGTTGACCTGGCCTACTTTCCTGAACATATACCATATATTGCTACATTTGGATAAAAGGTGCCACATGCAGCATATATGTCAAAGGGGATTTGTCAGATTCAGGTCTCCGCAAACCCACAAAGGTTTGAACTCCGGGCGTGTGCGAAGAACTCAACCTCTCGAGCCTACCAACTCGTCGCCCTATAGCCTAGCTTTTTCGGATTCGCGTGAGCGAGGAAGAGGATGAACACAACAGTTTACCCAGGTTCGGGCCACCTTGTGGTGTAAAACCCTACTCCTGCTTTGTGGTGGATTGGCCTCACGAGGAGGTTTGAGGATGAACTAGTACAGTGGATGAGCTGCCTCGTGAGGGCTCGGGGGATGAGAATGAGTCCACCCGAGGATCAGAATCCATCCCCTTCTACGGTAGTGGCTAACCTATATTTATAGTGGCCTCGGTCCTCTTCCCTGGAAACTTAGGCGGGAAGGGATACCACAACGGCCAATTTTGAAAGGGGACAAGAGGTACACGCTTCTGGGCATGACGCAGTGGTGGGCTCGACGATGACATCTATCCTGCCGACCTCGTGGTCTTGGTCTCGTTGCACTAGAATGGAAACCTTTGGGGGATTCCTTGGGAACCCGCGTCTGTCCTTGCTCCCTTAGCACCGAAAGGGAAACTGCCTCCTCTGCGCCCGCTGGCGCCCGCCTGGCCTTGGTCGTCATGGCTCATGTCATCGCAGCCTCGGGAGGCTGGGTACCTGCATAGAGATCTCCGCTCCTTAGGAGGCAGCCTGGGGAGGCCGCTTCCTCTGGAGGTCTTGGTGTCGTCCGCCTCGCGAGGCCAGGGGGCCCTCGCAAGGGTCTTGTCTTGGTGGCCTTGCAGATGGGCCGTTCTAGACCGTCGAGGGAGCCATGCCATGGGCCGGAGGCAGGCAAGTCTGGGCACCCTGGTTCCCAGAACGCCGACAGTAGCCCCCGGGCCCAAGGCGCACTCGGGCTTGGCTTTGAGGCGAAGCCAAAGGGCAAGGGCGAAGCGCTGCGGGCCCCAAACCGCCTGCGGGCTAGGCTTGCCGCGTGGTGCTTGATGGGATGCGGACGCCTCCACTTCCCCACGCTGCCTCGGCAACTGCCCCGACCTGACAACTGCCTGGTGCGTGCAGCAAGGCCATCATTGCCCGGGATGTGGAGGGGCGCCGGTTGGCCTTCGACTTCCTATAAGAGGGCGAGGGAGGTGGAGCCCCCAGCCCGTCTTCATCTTCTTGCTTCTCGCCCCTTCTTCATCTCCGTCGTGCCGCTATCTTGCCAAAGTGACAATGGCGCTAGTGAGGAGGCTCTCGGCCGAAGAGAAAGTCAAAGCCCCGTGAGAGGAGCCGGAGCTGCTCCCGCCGAAGAAAAGACGCGGCCGCCCTCGCAAGGCTGCCGTAGCGCCCGGGCCTAGGAGGAGGATGTGATGCCAGAGCATGCACCTCCTCAGCAGTGGCCCTCGTCGGTCTTTTCTTTTGCTTCACTCTCTGTATCAGAACCATGCAGGGGCCCGAGGGGGCGTGTAAGAACCACGGTGCTTGCGCCTTTATCTTAACATTTTCGGCTCATGCTTCTGGTTATACTCGCATTCCTTGTTTGGGCATTGGTCCACTTTTTGATCTCACGACAGCATGTTGCTCTGCGTCGGCAGGACCCAGTCCCCAGTTGGGCATCAGCCATCGCTGTTATGCCAGGTCACGATGCCGTGTGCAAGGTGAGGAGGTGAGTGACCCGTGGTGCGGTAAGAGCCCCTAAGGCGCGATGCTCAAGAGGTCCCCCTTGGCGCTCAAGTGACTATTAAAAGAAAGAAAAGGGGGGTCCCATTTCCCAAGAGAGGCCATGAAAGGATTGAACGTTAGCGGCAAAACTCATGTTGGTGTGCGCAGGATAACTTAGCTTGGCGAGGTTGCGTTCCGTGGTGATTCCTTCGTCGCGGAGGCGAGCCTCTCCCTAGAGCTCCTGACCTTGTGCATGTCCCTTGGTCTCCAGGACCCAGGCTTCGACTTCGACACGGTGATCCGCCCGGTGGCCCCTGAGTCCCACACCACTGCCGCGGGGGTAGTGAAGGACCGGGTGGACACTCTGCTGGAAAAGTCCCTCTACATCAACGGCGGTGACAACGGCCTCCTTGTGCCTGGGACAGGTAGCGGCGACGACCAGGGCGGCAGTGGCGCCTCTTCTTAGTTTTTATCTTGCAACATTTACCATGCCTCGTGGAGGCATACGACCTTTGTTTGAATTTGTGGAACATTTGGTGCCTGTAATAACTTGTTTAGGACTCCACGGTTTCCTTATTGTGCCTGGTTTCCTTCCTACTTGCTTTCATGCTCTGCGTCAGCAGGGCCCAGCGCCGCGCATGACTCGACCGCCGTTGGGGCGTCCGAATCGCCAGGACGACACCACGCAGCGAGGGGCTACGTGACTAGTGAGGCCCCTGAGGCGCTATGCTCAGGGGTCCCCCTTGACGTATGAGAAGCCCTCATGAAGGAAACGTGGGCGCTGGGGCATACCCCTTCTTGCTCTGCGTCGGCAGGGCCTAGCCCCACGCATACCTCGACCAACATTGGGGCATCCGGATCGCCAGGATGACACCAAGGGGCGAGGGGCTACGTGACTAGTGAGGCCCCTGAGTCGCGATGCTCAGGGGCCCCCCTTGACGTACGAGCAGCCCTCATGAAGGAAACGTGGGCGCTGGGACATACCCCTTCATGCTCTACGTCGGCAGGGCCTAGCCCCGCGCATACCTCGACTACCATTGGGGCGTCTGGATCGCCAGGTCGACACCAAGGGGTGAGGGGCTACGTGACTAGTGAGGCCCCTGAGTTGCGATGCTCAGGGGTCTCCCTTCATGTACGAGCAGCCCTCGTGAAGGGAGCGTGGGCGGCAGCAAGATTAGCTTGGAGTCCTCCATACCTTTCTCGCCAGCTTTCGCCTGGTGGGTACGCGAGAAGACCAGGTACCAGAGACCTGGTGAGGTGGCGTGCGCCAGGCCTGGCCTGAGCGTAGCCCCCTCGTGCATACCCCGCAGGGGAAAGCTACATGATGTAGCTGTTTGAAGAGCAAAGAGGCTATCCTGAGGTTGGTGCAGCCTCCTGAGGCGCCCTCAGTTGTTTATCCACTAGCGCGGAGCATGGGGCTTCCACTAGGCGTGGGCATAGCCGCTCCTCGGCCGTGTCGTCAGCCAGCGCGGAGCATGGGGCTTCCACTGGTGCGTGGGCATAGTCGTTCCTCGACTGTGTCGTCCGCCAGCACGGAGCATGGGGCTTCCACTGGTGCATGGGTAGAGTCGCTCCTCGACGGTGTCGTCCGCCAGCGCGGAGCATGGGGCTTCCACTGGTGAATGGGTGGGAGTTCCCTCGGGGGAGACTCCGGGGCATGTACAGCCCGTTTCGTACACGTGGCTAGCACGGCAGAACTAGAGGAGGTGTATATGGGCACCCGTGAGCCAGCGCGGGACTCACGAGGCCCTACCTCAAGGCGGGTTGCGCCTGATTTCTCTGGCGCGGGGCGCGCATGCAAAACCTGTATGATGAGGGACAACCTGCACCGAATGAATCTCCGGAGGCCATCGCATGAGATGGCCAAACACCAACGACCCCAGGAGGTGACGTGAACGTGGCCGGCCCGCTAGACAGAGCTTAACTATTGGGTTTATCAACGCTGCAGGGACGGACCCGAGCATAGACGTCGTGCCCAGTCTTCTCATTCAACAATCCTGAGGAAAAACAACCGGCATGCGGCTCCCACGGTGACGAAACGCCGAACTGCGGTTGAACGAACCGTGTCGCGCGCCCTGACTCACTCACTCCTGATTAGCTCATGCGAGAACAAGGCACCAAGGACCCCGGGAGGTGATGTGCATGGGGCTGGCCCGCGAGACAGAGCTCGGTCGCTTGGATTTGCCAACACTGCAGTGACGGACCCGAGCATAGACGCCGTGCCTGTCCTTAATCATGAGGTGGTCGAGGGCGAGGTTATGAGGGCACAACGACTCATGGTGACGAAGCACCGGGCACGCAGTTTGAAATACTTAGGAAACTCGTAAATGGCATAGCCAGTTCCGTTGCGTGTGCAAGATGATACGGCCGCAGGGGCAGGCCCTGGCAGTCTGAGGATAATGCAGCCCGAAGGGCGCCCTCAACTGAACAAACCAAAAGGGTAACCTGGCAATGATGCTGCAGGAGTGTCGAGGTAGTTGAAGATGCGTGTCGCGGAGATCGCTCCTCATGAGTATGACGGCTCCAGAGGCCTGGGAGATTCGCGAGGCCCAGGGGGCTCACGAGGATCCAGGACATCCTGGGACATGACCACCATTCGCCTAGCCTCATGAGACCCCCAGAGCACGCTGCACGAAGCGCTGGTACGCGGCGCCCACATCCAGCAGGCCAAACGGCATGCAGACGTAGTTACAGGGGTAGCCCCCACTCCGACCGACTCAGGATGGCCTGAAGAGGTCCTGCGAAGCGGCCCTGTTGAGGCCTGGGATGTTGAGGCAAACGCGCAGCTCGCCACCCATGTCATGGGGCATGACTGCATTGGGTGATGCAGGGCGACGCTCGCCACGCATGGCTCACGCCTCCTGAAGCTCCTCGATCGCCTTGGCGGTGAATTCTCGCGCACCTAGCTCCTCGCGCCTTTTTCACGGGGGCGCGCACCGAAGCACGCCTCCAAGTGGTGCCTGAACACCTCCCTCATCGCGGTGGTCAGGTCGGAGGCCCTCCAGACAAGATCCCCCAGCCCATCCTGAGGGGGGCGCCAGGCGCGCCTTCCTATGCAAGAGGAAATGGCGCCCCTACAGTGGGCGCAGGGCCCGAGGCATCGCCAGCGGGCGCTCTGGGCTTCGGACGGCTCTTGGGAAGGAGCTGCTTCTTCTTCTTGGGGGTGGTTTCCGAAGGCAGGACGGCGCCCTCGTCGTTCGGGTTGTCAGCCGCCATGGCTTGTTAGGCGCGCTCGAGGGAGCACACCGCATCCTTCTCATCGCAGGCGACCGTGATGATGCCGCTGCTCCCTGGCATCTTCAGGACGTTGTAACCATGGTGAGTGGCTGCCATGAACTTGGCGAGGGCTGGATACCCAAGGATGGCATTGTACGGGAGGCTGATGTGGGCGACGTCAAAGTCAATGAGCTCGGTGTTGACACCCGCGCACCGCAACCTCTGGCGGAGCGCAGTCCTGATGCTGGGGCTGAGGCATAGGGAGCGCGCGCGCATCAGCCTGCGGCCGCTGCACCACCTGGCAGCTTGCTTCATCCCTCGCCGGCGCCCCTTGCCGTGGGTCGCGCGGGGGCGCGTCGCGCCTGGGTTCCTGGTCAGCGTCGCGCCGAGGAGGTGGAGGAGGCGTGCCGTGGGCCACATCACCCGCCTGGGAAGGTGGGGGAAGGAGTGAGCGGGACGGCGCAGGGGCCTCACTGGCGGCGTTGACGAGCTCAGCGATGCCGCCAAGCCAGTTGTTGTAGAGGTCGTTGGCGGGCGATAACGCAGGAGCTTGCGCGCCATGAGCAGCGCAGCCTGCATGTTTGCGGGCCCACGGCGAGCGTGGGACGATGACGCCATGGCGGGAGTAGGTGACGGACTTGCGGTGCGGCCATCACGCCACACGGAAGGCGGCAGCGATGAGTCCGGCTGCTCGTGAGCCGCAGGGTTAGTGGCAGCGTTGGCCGCGGGGGAGGCAGAACGGTGAGGGGCACCATTGCCTACAGGCACCGTCTAGGCTACACGAGCGGCCCAGCGCTCGGTGCAGACACGGCGTGCGTCAGCCATGGGAGCGACGGAACGGAAGCGAAGCGGAGGTGAAAGAAGGACTTCGACACGCCCCTACGTGGCACGCCAAATGTCGGATTCAGGGCTCCGTAGACCCACAAAGGTTTGAACTCTGGGGCGTGTGCGAAGAACTCAACCTCTCGAGCCTACCAACTCGTCGCCCTATAGCCTAGCTTTGCCGGATTTGCATGAGCGGGGAAGAGGATGAACACAACAGTTTACCCAGGTTCGGGCCACCTTGCGGTGTAAAACCCTACTCTTGCTTTGTGGTGGATTGGCCTCACGAGGAGGTTTGACGATGAACTAGTACAGTGGATGAGCTGCCTCGCGAGGGCTTGGGGGATGAGAAAGAGTCCACCCGAGGATCGGAATCCGTCCCCCTTCTACGGTGGTGGCTAACCTATATTTATAGAGCCCTCGGTCCTCTTCCCTGGAAACTTAGGTGGGAAAGGATACCACAACGGACAATTTTGAAAGGGGACAAGAGGTACACCCTATCCTGACAAAAGGTGGTCTTCCCCTACAAAGCTTCTAGCCGTGACGCAGCGGTGGGCTCGGCGATGACATCCGTCCTGCCGACCTCGTGGTCTTGGTCTCGTTGCACTGGAATGGAAACCTTTGGGGGATTCCTTGGGAACCCGCGCCTATCCTTACTCCCTTAGCACAGAAAGGGAAACTGCCACCTCTGTGCCCGTTGGCGCCCGCCTGGCCTTAGTTGTCATGGCTCACATCATCGCAGCCTCGGGAGGCTGGGTACCTGCATAGAGATCTCCGCTCCTCGGGAGGCAGCCTGGGGAGGCCGCTCCCTCCGGAGGTCTTGGTGTCGTCCGCCTCGCGAGGCCAGGGGTCCCTCGCAAGGGTCTTGTCTTGGTGGCCTTGCAGATGGGCCATTCCAGGCCATCGAGGGAGCCACTCCATGGGCCACAGGCAGGCAAGTCTGGGTACCCTGGTTCCTAGAACGCCGACAGTAGCACCCGAGGTGAAGCGAGAGGGCAAGGGTGAAGCACCGCGGGCCGCAAACCGCCTGCGGGCTAGGCTTGCCGCGTGGCGCTTGATGGGAGACGGACGCCTCCACTTCCCCACACCACCTCGGCAACTGCCCCGACCTGACAACTGCCTGGTGCATGCAGCAAGGCCATCATTACCTGGGACGTGGAGGGGCGCCGGTTGGCCTTCGACTTCCTATAAGAGGGCGAGGGAGGCGGAGCCCTCAGCCCGTCTTCTTCTTCTTGCTTCTCGCCCCTTCTTCATCTTCGTTGTGCCGCCATCTTGCCAAAGTGGCAATGGCGCCAGTGAGGAGGCTCTCGGCCAAAGAGAAAGTCAAAGCCCCGCGAGAGGAGCCGGAGCTGCTCCCGCCGAGAAAAGACGCGGCCGCCCTCGCAAGGCCGCCGCAGCGCCCGGGCCTAGGAGGAGGATGTGACGCCAGAGGCTGCACCTCCTGAGTAGCGGCCCTCATCGGTCTTTTCTTTTGCTTCACTCTCTATATCAGAACCATGCAGGGCCCCGAGGGGGTGTGTAAGAACCACGGCGCTTGCGCCTTTATCTTAACGTTTTCGGCTCATGCTTCCGGTTATACTCGCGTTCCTCGTTTGGGCATTGGTCCCCCTTTTGATATCGCGATAGCGTGTTGCTTTGCGTCGGTGGGACCTAGTCCCCAGGTGGGCTTCAGCCATCGCTGGTATGCCAGGTCACGATGCCGTGCGCAAGGCCAGGAGTTGAGTGACCGAAGGTCCGGTAAGAGCCCCTGAGGCGCGATGCTCGGGAGGTCCCCCTTGGCGCTCAAGCGACTATCGAAAGAAAGAAAAGGGGGGGGGGGGTCCCATTTCCCGAGCGAGGCCGTGAAAGGATGAAACGTTAGCGGCAAAACTCATGCTGGTGTGCGCAGGATAACTTTGCTTGGCGAGGTTGCATTCCGTGGTGATTCCTTCGCCGCGGAGGCGAGCCTCCCTGGAGCTCCCGACCTTGTGCATGTCCCTTGGTCTCCAGGACCCAGGCTTTGACTTCGACACGGTGATCCGCTCGGTGGCCCCTGAGTCCCATGCCACTGCCGCGGGGGTAGTGAAGGACCGGGTGGACGCGCTGCTGGAAAAGTCCCTCTACATTGACGGCGGCGACGGCGGCAGCGACATCGACGACGGCCTCCCTGTGGCTGGGACGGGAGGCGGCGACATTAGGGCGGAAGTGGTGCCTCTTCTTAGTTTTTATCCTGCAACATTTACCATGCCTAGTGGAGGCGTAAGACCTTTGTTTGAATTTGTGGAACATTTGGTGCCTGTAATAACTTGATTAGGACTCCGCGGTTTCCTTATTGTGCCTGGTTTCCTTCCTGCTTGCTTTCGTGCTCTGCGTCGGCAGGGCCCAGCCCCGCGCGTGCTTCGACCATTGTTGGGGCGTCCGGATCGCCAGGACGACACCAAGGGGCGAGGGGCTACGTGACGAGTGAGGCCCCTGAGGTGCGATGTTCAGGGGTCCCCCTTGACGTACAAGAAGCCCTCATGAAGGAAACGTGGGCACTGGGGCGTACCCCTTCATGCTCTGCGTCGGCAGGGCCCAGCCCCACGCATACCTTGACCACCGTTGGGGCGTCCGGATCGCCAGGACGACACCAAGGGGCGAGGGGCTACGTGACTAGTGAGGCCCCTGAGTCACGATGCTCAGGGGTCCCCCTTGACGTACGAGCAGCCCTCATGAAGGAAACGTGGGTGCTGGGGCATACCCCTTCATGCTCTGCGTCGGCAGGGCCTAGCCCCGCGCATACCTCGACCGCCGTTGGGGCGTCCAGATCGCCAGGACGACACCAAGGGGTGAGGAGCTACGTGACTAGTGAGGCCCCTGAGTCGCAATGCTCAGGGGCCCCCCTTGACGTACGAGCAACCCTCGTGAAGGGAGCGTGGACGGCAGCAAGATAAGCCCGGAGTCCTCCATACCTTTCTCTCTAGCTTTCGCCTGGGAGGAGGGGACGTGAGAAGACCAGGTACCAGAGACCTGGTGAGGTGGCATGCGCCAGGCCAGGCCTGAGCGTAGCCCCCGTGTCCAGCCCCCTCGCGCGTACCTTGCAGGGGAAAGCTGCGTGATGTAGTCGTTTGAAGAGGCAAGAGGCTGTCCTGAGGTTGGTGTAGCCTCCTGAGGCGCCCTCAGTTGTTTATCCACCAGCACGGAGCATGGGGCTTCCACTAGGCGTGGGCATAGCCGTTCTTTGGCTGTGTCGTCCGCTACCATGGAGCATGGGGCTTCCACTAGTGCATGGGCATAGTCGCTCCTCAACCGTGTCGTCCGCCAGCGCGGAGCAAGGGGCTTCCACTGGTGCGTGGGCATAGTTGCTCCTCGACTGTGTCGTCCGCCAGCGCGGAGCATGGGGCTTCCACTGGTGCGTGGGTGGGAGTTCCCTCGGGGGGAGACTCCAGGGCGTGTACAGCCATGTTCATACACGTGGCTAGCACGGCAGAACTACAGGAGGCGTATATGGGCACTCGTGAGCCAGCGTGGGACTCAGGAGGCCCTACCTCAAGGTGGGTTGCGCCTGATTTCTCTGGCGCGGGGCGCGCATGCAAAACCTGTGTGATGAGGGACAACCTGCGCCGAATGAATCTCCGGAGGCCATCGCATGAGAAGGCCAAATTCCAACGACCCTAGGAGGTGAAGTGAACGGGGCCGGCCCGCCAGACAGAGCTCGGCCGTTGGGTTTATCAACGCTGCAGGGATGGACCCGAGCATGGACGCCGTGCCCAGTCTTCTCAAGCAACAATCCCGAGGAAAAACAACCGGCGCGCGGCTCTCGCGGTGACGAAACACCGAACTACGATTGAACTAACCGTGTCGCACGCCCTGACTCACTCACTCCCGATTAGCTAATGCGAGAACAAGGCACCAAGGACCCCGAGAGGTGACTTGCATGGGGCTGGCCCGCATGACAGAGCTCGGTAGCTTGTATTTGCCAATGCTGCAGGGACGGACCCGAGCACAGACGCCGTGCCAGTCCTTAATCATGAGGCGGTCAAGGGCGAGGTTATGAGGGCGCAACGACTCATGGTGACGAAGCACCGAGCACACAGTTTGAAATACTTAGGAAATTCATAAATGGTAGAGCAAGTTCCGATGCGTGCGCAAGATGATACGGCCGCAGGGGCAAGCCCTGGTAGTCTGAGGATAATGCAGCCCGAAGGGCACCCTCAACTGAACAAACCAAAAGGGTCACCTGGCAATGATGCTGCTGGAGTGTCGAGGTAGCTGAAGATGTGTGCCGCGGAGATCGCTCCTCATGAGCCTGACGGCTCCGGAGGCCCGGGAGGCTCGCGAGGCCCGGGGGGCTCACGAGGATCCAGGACATCCTGAGACATGACCGCCATTTGCTTGGCCTCATGAGACCCAAGAGCACGCTGCGCAAAGCGCTGGTACGCGGCGCCCACATCCAGCAGGCCAAACGACATGCAGACATAGTTGCAGGGGTAGCCCCCGCTCCGACCGACTCGGGATGGCCAGAAGAGGTCCTGTGAAGCGGCCCTGTTGATGCCTGGGATGTTGAGGCAGACGCGCAGCTTGCCACCCATGTCGGGGGGCGCGACTGCACCGGGTGATGCGGGGCGATGCTCGCCATGCAAGGCTCATGCCTCCTGAAGCTCCTCGATCGCCTTAGCGGTGAATTCTCGTGCGCCTGGCGCCTTGTTCACGGGGGCGCGCACCGAAGCACGCCTCCAAGTGGTGCCCGAACACCTCCCTCGTTGCGGTGGTCAGGTCGGAGGCCCTCCAGACGAGAGCCCCCGAGCCCATCCTGAGGGGGGTGCTGGGCGCGCCTTCCTATGCGAGACGAAAGGGTGCCCCCGCAGTGGGTGCAGGGCCCGAGGCACCGCCAGCGGGCGATCCGGGCTCCAGACGGCTCTTGGGAAGGAGCTGCTTCTTCTTCTTAGGGGTGGTTTCCGATGGTAGGACGGCGCCCTCGTCGTCCGGGTTGTCAGCCACTATGGCTTGGTAGGCGTGCTTGAGGGAGCACACCGCATCCTCCTCATCGCAGGCGACCGTGATGATGTCGCCGCTCCCTGGCATCTTGAGGATGTTGTAACCATGGTGAGTGGCTGCCATGAATTTGGCGAGGGTCGGATACCCAAGGATGGCGTTGTATGGGAGGCCGATGTGGGCGACGTCAAAGTCAATGAGCTCGGTCTTGACGCCCGCGCGTCGCAACCTTCGGCGGCGCGCGGTCCTGGTGCTGGCGCTGAGGAGCTGGGAGCGCGCGCGCATCGGCCTTCGGCCGCTGCACCACCTAGCAGCTTGCTTCATCCCTCACCGGCGCCCCGCGCCGTGGGTCACGTGGGGGCACGTCGCGCCTGGGTTCCTGGTCAGCGTCGCACCGAGGAGGTGGAGGAGGCATGCCGTGGACCACGTCACCCGCCTGGGATGGTCGGGGAAGGAGTGAGCGGGACGGCGCAGGGGCCTCACCAACGTCGTTGACGACCTCAGCGATGCGGCCAAGCCAGTCATCGTAGAGGTCATTGGCGGGGCGATAACGCAGGAGCTCGTGCGCCATGAGCAGCGCAACCTGCGCGTTTGCGGGCCCACGGCGAGCGCGGGAGGACGACACCGTGGCGGGAGCAGGTGACGGAGTGGCGGTGCAGCCATCACGCCGCATGGAAGGCGGCAGCGACGAGTCCTGCTGCTCGTGAGCCGCAGGATTAGTGGCAGTGTTGGCCGTGGGGGAGGCAGAACTACGAGGGGCACCATTGCCTACAGGCGCCGTTTGGGCGACACGAGCGGCCCGGTGGTCGGTACGGACACTGCGCGCATCGGCCATGGGAGCGACGGAACAGAAGCGAAGCGGAGGTGGAAGAAGGACTTCGACACGCCCCTACCTGGCGTGCCAAATGTCGGATTCAGGGCTCCGCAGACACACGAAGGTTTGAACTCTGGGGCATGTGTGAAGAACTCATGTGGCGCCCCGCCTGAGTACCACTGTAGCCAGACGGTCGCCACGCATACCAGCCCAGGAAGTCACTCTGGCATGCGCGTTTACAACAAGTATCATGAATACAGGCATTTCTATTAATGGGTATATAAGTCTTACATGATAGTTACAAAGGGGTGGCAGCGGAAAAGCTCTATCTAAGGCAGCATGGTCTTGGTGCGGCTCCAATCCACAGGGATCTGACTGGGTTACTCTCCTAGCCCACGAACGCTCCGGCTCCTCGACGACAGATCCTTACGTGAACCTAGCCACATTGAAGGCCGCTGAGTACTTTTGAATGTACTCGCAAGCAAACCAAACTAACATATACACCAAGCAATGCAATCCATGGCATTCAAGCATGTATTTGGTATTAGAGCAACATTAATTATCATGTTGTAACATGATTATCTAGCATAATTAAACATCTAGCAGCATTGATCATTATGACATAACAGGGTTATCTAGCAAGAAAACTACTGAGGTAAAGTACAGTAAAGTAAAGCATATTAAGTATATAATCCATACTCCGAACATTCTCATGATCCAATCTGACACTGATCCAAGTCCAATCCAAATCATGTGGTCATCCGACCATCTCTTCCATAGCCATCCCATGGCTAACATACCATATTCCTGACAACATCTGATGTCTATGCAGGACAAGTTCTTCCACCAATATTATCATCCTTACGGTTGACCGCCTAGTGAGGTCTTGACGGGCTGTCCAATACCGTGGACACAGCTATTCGAATAGATTTTACACTCTGCAGAGGTTGCGCACTTTACCCACACTATGGAGCACCTGACCTCGTGATCCCATTCGGGAAGACCAGCGTTGCGCCAACGAAACTTGCCTGACCCGTGACTCTCCCATCGTACCACCGGCAATCATCCTCCCTCGGAGTCAAGCCCTGGGTGGCCCCTGTGTCACCCCGTGACACCTGCCACCGTCGTGGCCAAACTAAACTGTCCCAAACGGGGACCGCGCGCAAACAACCAAACTGGGCTCACAGGATTATCGCCGCCTACCTGATCAGGGTAGCGCGCACGCATAACCCTCCCTGCATGGAGGTACCGGTGGAAGAGCACGGAGCCAGACCAAGTCAAGGCCGTCCCATACCGGCAAATGTGGTTGCACGAATAAGCCCGGACAGGTGACTCAAGATCAACCAACTATGTTTAGTTTTAGCCAGCACTTTACCAGCAGGTATATCCATCATGAATAACTTGACCTGGTGTACACTATGTATAAGGTAACAACTGTATGAGCATAACAAACTATCTCCGTATAGCAGCATAATAAGCCATTAGTGCGGTAATGATAGACATGATCAGGTAATGTAGATGATGAATACAAACTAACAGGAATTTAAGTAGTTCTAGCACGGACATCATTATTAGGTTAAACACACCAGAATAACATAGAGCAATGCTTTAGGGCATATATCAGATGGTCGGCTTGCCTGGGGGTCGATGGTTACTCCGGGAAGAAGTGCGGTGAAGCCGTGGAAGAACCACTGGAAATCGTTCTCTCTCGAAGGAGGCTGATAGAGGGCAAGGGCAAAATGGTCATTTTCACAGTGTGTAAACATTATTAAAATGATTCCATTAGAACGGGCTCGACGAGACGAAGACGTGGGCGTTGGTTTCACCTGAATCGGAGTCATGAGTGAAAAGTTGTGAGGGGTTGAAGTGGAAGGACCTATCTATAAATATAATATTTACTCAGAGGTCCCTGGCTGAAATCCGGTGGCGCCTTTTCTGGATATACGCTTCTCTCAACCGAAAGCGCATTTGCCTGGGGCGCCTCCACTTAATCTGATGTGGCAAGCCTCCACTCACCGACAGCTGGGCCCCGTGTCACCTTCTCTCTCCTCCCCTGCCTCCTTCTTCTTCCTCACGATGCAGAGATAGAGGGCGCCGGCCGGCGTGCTTCCTGGCAATGGAGGCCGCGGCTGCCGTGGGCATCGACGAGGATGGATCCGCAGCTCCTCGACTTGTTCACTGGTGGGTGCCATGGCATCGGAGTCGGCCGGAGGAGGGAACTGCGGTGATGGCCGAGCCGCGGCGGCTCCGGTCGATGTGAAGGCTCCGGAGACCGAGAGGGCTAGGCGAGGATACGGGCGGGGTCGCCGGAGAGTGGAGAGTCCAGTGGGGAGCTCGATAGGAGAGGGGAAGGCCAGAGTGGCACCAATTTGAAAAGAGGGCGGCGGCGGCCATAGGCGGTGCTTGCCGGAATTCGGGCACTAGGGAACACGGCTGCTCGAGGTTGGGGTTTGGGAAGGCTCCAGAGAGGGAGAGAGGGGTGGGGTGAGCTCGAGGGAGGCCGGGCATGGGCTATTGATAGCCGGACGACGGCGAGGGTAAGCTTCGGCCGCGCTGAGCTGGCCAGATGCGATGACCGCGTCTGGAGGTGAAGGCTCGGTCGCCCGCGTTGGGAGGTGATGGCTCGGTCAGTGCCTGGTGTCGGGGAGCGTCACGCGAGAGCAGTAGCACTGTGCTAGCGCGCTCGGGAGGGTTCAGCTCGGCCGGATACGGCGGTGTTCGTGTGCGGTGGGGAGGTGGCCGGCACGCTGGGACAAGCCACAGCGGCCTGAGCCAGCCTGCTGACGCGATCGAACACGGCCGGCGCACGGAGCGCGCAGTTGGCCTGCTCTCAGTGTGGTCACCACATGCACCCCGTGTTCTGGCCCTTTCATGGCTATTATATCATGTCAACAAGATGGATCACTGCTCAAACAAAGGAGCTATGTGGATAGAATCATCCGGGAGGCTCTGGGGTGGGGTAAACTTGCAAAACAAGTTTCTAGCAGAAATTTTTACTGGATTCTAGAGGATAAATGGATGAGGGTGGGGAGCTGAGACTTTGTCAAAGTGGAATGGGGTAGGAAGGACTATATTCTGACAAAATTTGAAGCCATTTGGACAAGATTTGAATGCACTTCCTTTGTAATGCCCAATCTGGTCCAGAAAATGGAATTTGAACCTGTGCTCAAATGGATTGATGAAATGAGCTGAATTTTTGTGGAGGGTTATTATTTGGAAGTATGAAGGTTCTGGTAAAATTTCAGCTCATTTGGAAATGCCTATATGGTACTTCCTTCACAGAGCTTTGAAATGGACAGAAACTTCAGAAAAATGCTGTGGACAAATGGATATATGGATTGAGCTAGTTTTTGGTTTCCATGATTGATTTAGCAATATGTACCACCATGAAAAATTTCAGCTCAAATAGATCAAGGGTTCAAGCACTTCCTTTGCAAACTGAAAATCTGGACAGAATTTGCAAATGGATGCTGTGCTCAAACTTTGGACTTTGGAACTTGGGTTTTGATGGAAATGGTGAATATATGGATAGGATAAGATTTACAATTTATTTGGGATTTTTCCTGGCTACCAAAATGGTAGTTCCTTTAGAAAGTGCCCAAAATGCAATATTGGCATTAAATAGGAAAATGCAATTTCCCTTATTTAATTGTGGCCAATATTTTTATGGGAGCTCAATATGATCACAAAGAATATCTCCACAAGTTTTCATGAACTTTGGAGATGGATAGATATTTTCCTGGATTTAATTCCTTTAAACAGCAGAAAAAGGAATTAATTATAAATGAAAAATATTGCAAATAACTTGGCAATATTTTTGCATATCCAGGGTTTATAAATGAAGGATGATCACTGGGAAAAGTTTGGGAGTCAACAGATCAAAGTAAATTGAGGTTCCTTTGTAACTGAGAGGATCAGGGTTTCCCTTCCGGCAACTCGGAAGGTAGGGTTTCGGCGACAAAGTCCGGAGAATATGTCTCGGGTGGCAAGGTTGGTCTGGAGAGAATCTCCGGTTGGATAGGAAAGGCAAGGCTATATGACCATCTTCATATTCCCAAGAGCTAGAGAAATCTGATAACACCGAGAAAAAATACGGGAGTCAAATCCCGCGAAGGAAAAAAAATAGGGAGCGGAAACCAGGGTGTTACAAACCTACCCCCCTTAAGAAAATCTCGTCCTCGAGATTTCCGGGCTTACCTCCCGGTGAAGGGGGACTTACCTGTGTGCGACTTTGATCCATCAGCGGTCTTGTCTTTACCGCAGTCATCGTTTTGTTGCCGAGAGTCATTCCGCTTCCTCGAATTGTTCTGCTGCTAGCATAGGACTACCCTGGGCAGGCGTAGTGTTGCCGTGCTGATGTGATCCTTGTACCCTTGTAACCTTATCCATAGTAACAAAGAGCTGATTCGTCCTATGCCAGCGGTGCTGTATTCTAGAAGGCTTGGCTGGAATACGGGGCCTTTTAACTGCCTCTTCTGATGGACCATATGTTGTCTTTGCACATAGTTCCCTTGAATCCTTCTCTTCCGTTCAGGTGTACCTCATGTTCTGGCAGTGGGGTAGCTGGGTGAGGTAGCGGATAATACCAACAAATAGCTTGGTTTCCATGGCCTGGAAATGACTGCTTCGGGTTTTCTTGCGATGCTCCGTACTCTGACAGTCGTGGGCAAGACATCTTTTCCTGGTACCAGGCCCACGTGCTCGTATGGCCTTGATGGCTAGAGGTGACTTTCTCTTTGCCATGTCAGAATGCTTAATCTGGCTATGGGTTCCATACTGATGTTTCCTTCTGTCTTATGCATTCGGGCGTTGTCCTTAGGTGATTCACAATTCAAGGAACAATATAACTGAGCCATTGCTACTATATCCTCAACTGAAATATCAGGCATGATCACAAAGTAATCATAGACAGTAATCTCTTATCCCAATGATGTCATGGTGTCTACAAGCTGTTGGTGCTGATGTGTTTTGAGCTATTTCATCTGAATGTCTTGTTTCCAATTCCGTCGCTTGTGGAAAGGGTTCTGTCATATATAGCCTCTGCTATGACCACGGAGTTGAGTATAGGACTACAGAGGCTAAACATAGTATCACTATCATCTGGTGTATTCTTTCAGAACATAGCCTCTTGGCTTGATTGATGGCCCACAATCATGATGAGTATGACATGCTGGCTGCATTGTTGTGGCCGTACATGCAAGAGTCTGACGAGAATTGGTAATACCACTCTGTCCATGAAGCTGTATCTTGTTGACCATCATGGAGGTTGTTTGTTCACAACTTCTTTGTTCTTGAGGATTCCTTTGATGGACCTGTGATGACTTGCCAACACGGCTTCCTGATTGTTTTCCTGGCTTGTTGGGCTTGTTCTCACAGCTTACTCTTGCATACCTCGTAGGGGTTGCTGTGCTCATATCATTTCTTGAAATATGGGGCCAATGATTCTTTGAACACAGTCATCCCGTGTACGAGTGGCTCGCATGAATTGATTCACTGGACTGCGTGCTCACAACATATGCAGGTGTAGGATGAATCCTTTTATAACCACTGAGTTCTGAGGCGGATGTGTGCCCAGACTAGTTCGTGCTCCTGACAGGCTTGTTGTAGGCAAGATAGCGTGTTGAAGAAGGCTGAGTTCCTTATGCTTGAAGTTTTTGCCAGGGTAGTGTACTGAAGAAGGCTGGGTACCGTACCCGAGAAGTTTTCCTTCATGTGGCTTACTGCGGAAGGTTAGGTGCCTTATGCCAGAAGCTTTCCGTGGTAGCACACTATGGAAGATGGGAGTGTCGCACCCCAGAAGATTTTCTCACCAAGTGGCGTACCAAGGAAGATTGGCAGTCTGGCGTCGTAAGCTTCTCTCGGTAGCTTATGGAAGAAGGCTGTGTTTCATATACCAGAAACCTTTTACGGTGATATGCAGTCGGATTTATGGCTGATTCTGGCTTCCTTCCGAAGTATCCGGAATTTTACCCATGACGGAGTCAAAACTTGGTATAGGCCATACCTTGCCTGAAGATATTCCATTGGTCACACACATCGCTTGTCCTTCTGCTGGTCTGCTCATCGTTGCTGTAAAGGTTGCAGAACTGATGCATACTTCATATGGATAATTAATTCGGAACACCCTTTGTATCCAAACCAAGTGTTGCCGATAATTCCATTCGGTTCAGCTGAGTTTCCAATCATGTTAGGTGCTCCTTGATTCTGGATGCTTGGAAGCTCAGTGATTCCGGTTAGCCGTGAATGCATCCATATTTCTTGCAAACCTTGTTCACAGTGCCCAGAAGATTTTTGTATTTGCATCGGTGAACTTCTAGATATGCTCTGCAATTTTGTATCAACATACCGGAGTTTTGTTGCTGCTCTTGGCACCTTCACATTCTTGAAATATGTCTTCGGTGAGTAATAAATGATTCTTGAGTCCGTTGAGGAAAGGCTCGGTTCACCTCGCTAACGGAAATAGTCCTTGTGTCGGGGATGGAACCATTTGTCCTTACTGATGTTCATTCTTGATAACTCATCTGACTGTTCCTTAGGCGTGATTTGTTCTAAGGTCAATTTTCTCAGGTATATTCTAGCCTTGTCTGTCGCACATGGTTTCTGCTTCTGATCCATTCTTAATTCTTGACAGATCCGGTGTTGCTATTCTGAATATCAGGCAATTGAATTGTCTTGACCCTTGCTGAGTTTGGATTATTGGGTATTATCCAAGTTGTATACTAGTCTTCTTGACGGCACTTGCGGATGGATCCAGTTAGAGCGAAGAAATGAAACCAACAAAAGAAACAAGAACCGCGAAAAACCAAAAGCAATTAAAGCTCAAATTTTGCGGACCTTACACACGTGGCCGAGGATCCACTAGTATAACTAGTATAGCGCACTCGATGTACCTCTAAGGATTTAGAAGCGAAACCACACAGTGCTCCTGGTAGCAATGGTGTCAAGCTTCTACTACTTCCCCAAGGAACATCACACTCGATGCACGTTAGCTATGGTCATGCGATTCTAGGGTTGTTGGCGAAAAGATAGAATTTATAAGCGTTTCCCCAAAGGAAACTAGAGTTAAGAAGAGAAATGCCATGGTTAGCAAGCAGGGTAAGGATATCTGGTTTACCTAGGGGTTCAGGGCTCACGGGTCGTTGCCGGGTGCGATATTTCACACCGGAGGCAAAGGCCACGAGAGTTGGGGTCTGATGGAGCCAAAACCTAGGGGTTTGCCTTATGATCAAAAGTAGCCGTGCCAATTTGGCAAAGATGGCTGAAATCCATCTAGGCTTTCTACTGAGCACAAGACACTGCAGTCTGGCTAGGGGTAACCTATAGTCAGCCTGGCGGCTCTGATACCATCCGTTGTGGCGCCCCGCCTGAGTACCACTGTAGCCAGACGGTCGCCACGCATACCAGCCCAGGAAGTCACTCTGGCATGCGCGTTTACAACAAGTATCATGAATACAGGCATTTCTATTAATGGGTATATAAGTCTTACATGATAGTTACAAAGGGGTGGCAGCGGAAAAGCTCTATCTAAGGCAGCATGGTCTTGGTGCGGCTCCAATCCACAGGGATCTGACTGGGTTACTCTCCTAGCCCACGAACACTCCGGCTCCACGATGACAGATCCTTACGTGAACCTGGCCACATTGAAGGCCGCTGAGTACTTTTGAATGTACTCGCAAGCAAACCAAACTAACATATACACCAAGCAATGCAATCCATGGCATTCAAGCATGTATTTGGTATTAGAGCAACATTAATTATCATGTTGTAACAGGATTATCTAGCATAATTAAACATCTAGCAGCATTGATCATTATGACATAACAGGGTTATCTAGCAAGATAACTACTGAGGTAAAGTACAGTAAAGTAAAGCATATTAAGTATATAATCCATACTTCGAACATTCTCATGATCCAATCTGACACTGATCCAAGTCCAATCCAAATCATGTGGTCATCCGACCATCTCTTCCATAGCCATCCCATGGCTAACATACCATATTCCTGACAACATCTGATGTCTATGCAGGACAAGTTCTTCCACCAATATTATCATCCTTACGGTTGACCGCCTAGTGAGGTCTGGACGGGCTGTCCAATACCGTGGACACGGCTATTCGAATAGATTTTACACTCTGCAGAGGTTGCGCACTTTACCCACACTATGGAGCACCTGACCTCGTGATCCCATTCGGGTGGACCAGCGTTGCTCCAACGAAACTTGCCTGACCCGTGACTCTCCCATCGTACCACCGGCAATCATCCTTTCCCGGAGTCAAGCCCTGGGTGGCCCCTGTGTCACCCCGTGACACCTGCCACCGTCGTGGCCAAACTAAACTGTCCCAAACGGGGACCGCGCGCAAACAACCAAACTGAGCTCACAGGATTATCGCCGCCTACCTGATCAGGGTAGCGTGCACGCATAACCCTCCCTGCATGGAGGTATCGGTGGAAGAGCACGGAGCCAGACCAAGTCAAGGCCATCCCATACCGACAAATGTGGTTGCACGAATAAGCCCGGACAGGTGACTCAAGATCAACCAACTATGTTTAGTTTTAGCCAGCACTTTACCGGCAGGTATATCCATCATGAATAACTTGACCTGGTGTACACTATGTATAAGGTAACAACTGTACGAACATAACAAACTATCTCCGTATAGCAGCATAATAAGCCATTAGTGCGGTAATGGTAAACATGATCAGGTAATGTAGATGATGAATACAAACTAACAGGAATTTAAGTAGTTCTAGCACGGACATCATTATTAGGTTAAACACACCAGAATAACATAGAGCAATGCTTTAGGGCATATATCAGATGGTCGGCTTGCCTGGGGGTCGATGGTTACTCTGGGAAGAAGTGCGATGAAGCCGCGGAAGAATCGCCGGAAATCGTTCTCTCTCGGAGGAGGCTGATAGAGGGCAAGGCCAAAATGGTCATTTTCACAGTGTGTAAACATTATGAAAATGATTCCATCGGAACGGGCTCGACGAGACGAAGACATGGGCGTTGGTTCCACCTGAATCGGAGTCACGAGTGAAAAGTTGTGAGGGGTTGAAGTGGAAGGACCTATTTGTAAATATAATATTTACTCAGAGGTCCCTGGCTGAAATCCGGTGGCGCCTTTTCTGGATATACGCTTCTCTAACCGAAAGCGCATTTGCCTGGGGCGCCTCCACTTAATCTGATGTGGCAAGCCACCACTCACCGACAGCTGGGCCCCGCGTCACCTTCTCTCTCCTCCCCTGCCTCCTTCTTTCCTCACGATGCAGAGACAGAGGGCGCCGGCCGGCGTGCTTCCTGGCAATGGAGGCCGCGGCTGCCGTGGGCGTCGACGAGGATGGATCCGCAGCTCCTCGACGTGTTCACTGGTGGGTGCCATGGCGTCGGAGTTGGCCGGAGGAGGGAACTGCGGTGATGGCCGAGCCACGGCGGCTCCGGTCGATGTGAAGGCTCTGGAGACTGAGAGGGCTGGGTGAGGATGCGGGCGGGGTCGCCGGAGAGTGGAGAGTCCAGTGGGGAGCTCGATAGGAGAGGGGAAGGCCAGAGTGGCACCAATTTGAAAAGAGGGCGGCGGCGGCCATAGGCGGTGCTTGCCGGAATTCAGGCACTAGGGAACGCGGCTGCTCGAGGCTGGGGTTTGGTAAGGCTCTAGAGAGGGAGAGAGGGGTGGGGTGAGCTCGAGGGAGGCCGGGCATGGGCTATTTATAGCCGGACGACGGTGAGGATAAGCTTCGGCCGCGGTGAGCTGGCCGGATGCGACGACCGCGTCTGGAGGTGACGGCTCGGTCGCCCGCGTTGGGAGGTGACGGCTCGGTCAGTGCCTGGTGTCGGGGAGCGTCACACGAGAGCAGTAGCGCTGTGCTGGCGCGCTCGGGAGGGTTCGGCTCGGCCGGATACGGCGGCGTTCATCGCGGCGTGGCGAGGAAGAAGACGGTGGGGAAAGGCCTGGAGATGGGGTACATGTGCGGTGGGGAGGTGGCCGGCACGCTGGGACAAGCCACGGCGGCCTGAGCCAGCCTGCCGACGCGATCGAACACGGCCGCCGCACAGAGCGCGCAGTTGGCCTGCTCTCAGCGTGGTCACCACGTGCACCCCGCGTTCTGGCCCTTTTCTGGCTGTTATATCTTGTCAACAAGATGGATCACTGCTCAAACAAAGGAGCTATGTGGATAGAATCATATGGGAGGCTCTGGGGTGGCGTAAACTTGCAAAACAAGTTTATAGCAGAAAACTTTACTGGATTCTAAAGGAGAAATGGTTGAGGGTGGGGATCTGAGACTTTGTCAAAGTGGAATGGGGGTAGGAAGGACTATATTCTGACAAAATTTGAAGCCATTTGGACAAGATTTGAATGCACTTCCTTTGTAATGCCCAATCTGGTCCAGAAAATGGAATTTGAACCTGTGCTCAAATGGATTGATGAAATGAGCTGAATTTTTTTGGAGGGTGATTATTTGGAAGTATGAAGTTTCTGGTAAAATTTCAGCTCATTTGGAAATGGCTATATGGTACTTCCTTCAGAGAGCTTTGAAATGGACAGAAACTTCAGAAAAATTCTGTGGACAAATGGATAGATGGATTGAGCTAGTTTTTGGTTTACATGGTTTATTTAGCAATATGAACCACCATGAAAAATTTCAGCTCAAATAGATCAAGGGTTCAAGCACTTCCTTTGCAAACTGAAAATCTGGACATAATTTGCAAATGGATGCTGTGCTCAAACTTTGGACTTTGGAACTTGGGTTTTGATGGAAATGGTGAATATATGGATTGGATAAGCTCCAAAATTTATTTGGGATTTTTCCTGGCTACCAAAATGGTAGTTCCTTTAGAAAGTGCCCAAAATGCAATATTGGCATTAAATAGGAAATGCAATTTCCCTTATTTAATTATGGCCAATATTTTTATGCGAGCTCAATATGATCACAAAGAATATCTCCACAATTTTTCATGAACTTTGGAGATGGATAGATATTTTCCTGGATTTAATTCCTTTAAACAGTAGAAAAAGGAATTAATTATAAATGAAAAATATTGCAAATAACTTGGCAATATTTTTGCATATCCAGGGTTTATAGATGAAGGATGATCACTGGGAAAAGTTTGGGAGTCAACAGATCAAAGTAAATTGAGGTTCCTTTGTAACTGAGAGGATCAGGGTTTCCCTTCTGGCAACTCGGAAGGTAGGGTTTCGGCGACAAAGTCCGGAGAATATGTCTCGGGTGGCTAGGTTGGTCTGGAGAGAATCTCCGGTTGGATAGGAAAGGCAAGGCTATATGACCATCTTCATATTCCCAAGAGCTAGAGAAATCCGATAACACCGAGAAAAAAGACGGGAGTCAAATCCCGCGAAGGAAAAAAAACAGGGAGCGGAAACTAGGGTGTTACAACTCAACCTCTCGAGCCTACCAACTCGTCGCCCTATAGCCTAGATTTACCGAATTCGCGTGAGCGGGGAAGAGGATGAACACAGCTGTTTACCCAGGTTCGGGCCACCTTGCGGTGTAAAACTCTACTCCTGCTTTGTGGTGCATTGGCCTCATGAGGAGGTTTGAGGACGAACTAGTATAGTGCATGAGCTGCCTCGCGAGGGCTCGGGGGATGAGAATGAGTCCACCCGAGGATCAGAATCCGTCACACCTTTCTACGGTGGTGGCTAACCTATATTTATAGTGGCCTCGGTCCTCTTCCCTGGAAACTTAGGCGGGAAGGGATACCACAACGACCAATTTTGAAAGGAGACAAGAGGTACACCCTATCCTGACAAAAGGTGGTCTTCCCCTACAAAGCTTCTAGTCATGACACAGCGGTGGGCTTGGCTATGACATCCGTCCTGCCGACCTCGTGGTCTTGGTCTCATTGCACCAGAATGGAAACCTTTGGGGGATTCCTTGGGAACCCGCGTCTGTCCTTGCTCCCTTAGCACCGAAAGGGAAACCGCCCGCTCGCGCCCGCCTGGCGTTGGTCATCATGGCTCACGTCATCGCAGCCTCGGGAGGCTGGGTACCTGCACAGAGATCTCCGCTCCTCGGGAGGCAGCCTGGGGAGGCCGCTCCCTCTGGAGGTCTTGGTGTCGTCCGCCTCGTGAGGCCAGGGGGCCCTCGTGAGGGTCTTGTCTTGGTGGCCTCGCAGATGGGCCATTCCAGGCCGTCGAGGGAGTCACGCCATGGGCCGCAGGCAGGCAAGTCTGGGTACCCTGGTTCCCAGAACGCCGACAGGATTTTTTCCCCTCTTTTTTCTGGCAAATTAATGATGTATTGTTCTTTCGATTACTCTCATATTTCCATGACATCATGATTACACTTTCTGTTTAATTATATATTTTTATCCTTTGATTTCAACTGATGTACTACTGTTCTTTCCATTTCACCCATATTTGCTTGTTACCATATTTTCTTTAACAATCCTACCATTTTCTGCAGCACATCCCTTGCTATGCAACAGCATCTGTAGTACACAATCTTACCCTTTACATAAATCAAGACTACAGGGATGTCATACTGAACACAAGCCATAGATTTACAATTGTTGCTTCTGTAATACTTGATGAACATGGTCACTCCTATTTTGGTACGGGCCTTTGGCCAGAAATCTCTAAGTTTTATGTACTGAAAGCTGGCACCAAAATTGCACTGCACATAAAAGAGCCTGGTCATGACATATATGCTAACTTCCCTGACGATATCATTCGTCCCGACTTTGTTCGAAGTAAGTATTCTTTTCCATTATCTGCATGTTGACTTACCCAGCAATTTTAAAGGAATTGTGTAGTATTTAAGCAACCAATTGTTATTCCATTATCTTACTCTATTCCTACCTACTAACTTCTAGTTACCAATACACTTTTCTTTTGCCTGTTTTAACTAAATATTCCCTGTACTCGCACTTCTATCAAAAAGCGCCGCTGACGAGGAGACTCCGGAGGTGGAGAACGAGGCTGCAAACAAGCGGAGGCGGGTCGAGAAAGAACCGCAAGCGACTCCAGCAGGCCTAGACTTCATCAGCAACCTCCCTGATGATATGTTGATAGTCATCATCTCCCTCCTCCCAATCAAATATGGGGCGCAGACAACCATCCTTTCCCGGTGTTGGTGCCCCCTATGGCACTCCACCCCTCTCGACCTCATCGACACCCATGAACTCTGCCATGGCTATCACAAAAGCTTGGATGCGTTGTCCCAGATCGTCGGCAGTCACACTGGCCCAATCAGAGGCCTTAACATGGGCAAGTTCCGTTCCAACGGCAAGGACCAATCCAAGCTTGACGAGTCGTTCTGATCCCCCGCCCTAGATCAGCTCGAGGAGCTCAGTTTTAATGATGGGCATATGCGCTCGCTGCCAACATCTACGCTTCGCTTCCCGCCCATGCTGCGCCTCGCCAAGTTGATGAACTGTCATTCCCCCTCCCCCCTTAATGACGCGCCCGCTCTTTTTCTACCACGACTAAAGCACCTTGAGCTCATCGTCATCTGCATCCCAAAGGATGACATGGAGCGCCTGCTCCGCGGTTGTACTGCACTCGAGTAACTTTGTCTTCAGGCGATCAATGGGTTTAGTAGCTTCCACATCACCTCCATGACTCTCCGGACTATTTATGTGTGTTGCTGGTGCTGCAACAGGAGATCACAAAAGGTGTACCACAATATGGTCATTGAGGACACACCTTCACTTGAGAGATTACTTGTAGTTGATCAAGAAGGTCCAACAAGAATCAATGCCATTTCTGCGCCGAAATTGACAGTGGTGGGCTACTCGTTTGTCAAATACTCCGAACTTGTTATTGGATCCACACCCGTTTAGGTACAACAGTCGCCTTCTACCTCTCCTTCTTGAAAATAACATTATTTCTAATTTTGAAGATGTATGTTCGTCTGTCATCCAGAAAATGATTCCGACAAGCTTGACCCCGAATCTGCGCACAGTGAAGGTCTTGGCACTAGAATCTATTGGCCCCAACCTGGACCAAGTTGTCAGTTTCCTGAGATACTTTCTGTGCCTGGAGAAGCTATATATCGAGGTGATGTTCCTTTCTTGTTAAATGTTAACCATAAGGGAGTTTAATTTTTGGCACCTTTTCCCAAGTTTACAATGACAATGTACTACGATTTCTGAAGGAATTTTGGAGGATTTCAGTACATACATGTTTTCCCCCCATATTGGTTGCTTGATTCATATGGTTACAATCCATAAGCATTTCTCCTTTGGATTCATCTGTACTAGTTCTCTTAGGGAATTTTTCATCCACTCCAACCTCTTGTGAAAAAGGCTACATTTTTCTAGATTGTAATCAAATGCCCATGTTAATCATGTTGGATCGAAGATGGCACGTTAGTGCATTTTACAGATCCTGCAAACCAAATAGGCTTGTAGTAGTGTTCAAAACTGCATGTAGGCACTAACACGCTTTCTTCTTTTGCAGATAAGATGAGGCCCGGTGGTGGATAATATGATACAATATAACAATCACATCGAATGCCTAGATCTGCATCTCTCAGAAATTACTTTGAACTCCTACCGAGGGACCTTACCGGAGATTATATTCGCCAGGTTCTTTGTTGTCAGAGCAAGGGTGCTGAAGATAATGAGGTTTACCCTAGATTTATTTCACAAAAATGAATGGTTTGTTGATCAGCGCCGGCGGCTGCGGCAGAATGGAAAAGGATCCAAAAAAGCTGAATTTCATTTTGGAACTTCAGATGATAGAGTAATTGGAAGTCATCGTGTCAATGATACGTCCATTTTGCATCATGCTTTTATGTTGATATTTATTGCATTATGGGCTGTTTTTACACATTATGGCACAATACTTATGCCTTTTCTCTCTTATTTTACAAGGTTTACATGAAGAGGGAGAATGCCAGCAGCTGGAATTCTGGGCTGGAAAAGGAGCAAATATTAGAGACATATTCTGCACAACTCCAAAAGTCCTGAAACTTCACGGAGATTCATTTTGGAATTAATAAAAACTATTGGGCGAAGAAAGCACCAGAGGGGGGCCACCAGCCATCCACAAGGGTGGAGGGCGCGCCCTACCCCCTGGGCGCGCCCCCTGCCTTGTGGGCCACCTGGCAGGCCTCCGATGCCCATCTTCTGCTATATGGTGTGTTTTGACCTGGAAAAAATCAAGAGGAAGCTTTCGGGACGAAGCGCCGCCGTCTCGAGGCGGAACCTGGGCAGAACCAATCTAGGGCTCCGACGGAGCTGTTCTGCCGGGGAAACATCCCTCCGGGAGGGGGAAATCATCGCCATCGTCATCACCATCGATCCTCTCATCGAGAGGGGGTCAATCTCCATCAAAATCTCCTCTCAAACCCTAGTTCATCTCTTGTATCCAATCTTTGTCTCAAAACCTCAGATTGGTACCTGTGGGTTGCTAGTAGTGTTGATTACTCCTTGTAGTTGATGCTAGTTGGTTTATTCGGTGGAAGATCATATGTTCAGATCCTTAATGATAATTAATACTCATCTGATTATGAACATGAATATGCTTTGTGAGTAGTTACATTTTTTCCTGAGGACATGGGAGAAGTCTTGTTATAAGTAATCATGTGAATTTGGTATTCGTTCGATATTTTGATGAGATGTATGTTGTCTTTCCTCTAGTGGTGTTATGTGAACGTCGACTACATGACACTTCACCATGATTTGGGCCAAGGGGAAGGCATTGGGAAGTAATAAGTAGATGATGGGTTGCTAGAGTGACAGAAGCTTAAACCCTAGTTTATGCGTTGCTTCGTAAGGGGCTGATTTGGATCCATATGTTTCATGCTACGGTTAGATTTATCTTAATTCTTATTTCGTAGTTGCGGATGCTTGTGAGAGGGGTTAATCATAAGTGGGAGGCTTGTCCAAGGAAGGGCAGCACCCAAGCACCGGTCCACCCACATATCAAATTATCAAAGTAACGAACGCGAATCATATGAGCATGATGAAAACTAACTTGACAACAATTCCCTTGTGCCCTCGGGAGCGCTTTGCTTTATATAAGAGTTCGTCCAGGCTTGTCCTTTGCTACAAAAAGGATTGGGCCACCTTGCTGCACCTTAGTTACTTTTGTTACTTGTTACCCGTTACGAATTATCTTATCACACAACTATCTGTTACCGATAATTTCAGTGCTTGCAGAGAATACCTTGCTGAAAACCGCTTGTCATTTCCTTCTGCTCCTCGTTGGGTTCGACACTCTTACTTATTGAAAGGACTACAATAGATCCCCTATACTTGTGGGTCATTAAGACTCTTTTCTGGCGCCGTTGCCGGGGAGTGAAGCACCTTTGGTAAGTGGAATTTGGTAAGGAAACATTTATATAGTGTGCTGAAATTTGCTGTTACTTGTTACTATGGAAAATAATCCTTTGAGGGGTTTGTTCGGGGTATCTTCACCCCAACCAGAAGAGCAAAGAGTTGCCCCTCAACCTACTGCACCTACTGAAAATATTTATTATGAAATTCCTTCGGGTATGATAGAGAAACTGCTAGCTAATCCTTATACAGGAGATGGAGCACTACATCCTGATATGCATCTAATCTATGTTAATGAAGTTTGTGGATTATTTAAGCTTGCAGATTTACCCGGGGATGAAGTCAAGAAGAAGGTCTTCCCTTTATCTTTGAAGGAGAAGGCATTGACATGGTATAGGCTATGTGATGATATTGGATCATGGAACTACAACCGATTGAAATTGGAATTTCATCAGAAGTTTTATCCTATGCATCTGGTTCATCGTAATCGGAATTATATTTATAATTTTTTGCCTCGTAAAGGAGAAAGTATCGCTCAAGCTTGGGGGAGGCTTAAGTCAATGTTATATTCATGCCCCAATCATGAGCTCTCAAGAGAAATTATTATTCAAAAATTTTATGTTCGGCTTTCTCATAATGATCGATCCATGCTCGATACTTCTTGTACTGGTTCTTTTATGAAGAAGGATATTGAATTCAAATGGGATTTATTGGAAAGAATGAAACGCAACTCTAAAGATTGGGAACTCGACGAAGGTAAGGAGTCAGGTATAAACCTTAAGTTTGATTGTGTTAAATCTTTTATGGATACCGATGCTTTTCGTGATTTTAGCACTAAATATGGACTTGACTCTGAGATAGTAGCTTCTTTCTGTGAATCATTTGCTACTCATGTTGATCTCCCTATGGAGAAGTGGTTTAAATATCATCCTCCCATTGAAGCTAAAGTAGCTGAACCTATTAAAGTTGAAGAAGAAACTATTACTTATAATGTTGATCCTATTGTTCCTACTGCTTATATTGAGAAACCACCTTTTCCTGTTAGAATAAAGGATCATGCTAAAGCTTCAACTGTGGTTCGTAAGAGTTATACTAGAACACCTACACCCCCTGAACAAATCAAAGTTGAACCTAGTATTGCTATGGTTAAAGATCTCTTGGTTGATAATATTGATGGGCATGTTATTTATTTCTGTGATGAAGCTGCTAGAATTGCTAAACCCGATATTAAAGATAAACATAGACCTATTATTGGCATGCCAGTTGTTTCTGTTAAAATAGGAGATCATTGTTATCATGGCTTATGTGATGTGGGTGCTAGTGTGAGTGCAATTCCTTTTACTTTATATAAAGAAATTATGAATGATATTGCACCTGCTGAGATAGAGGATATTGATGTTACTATTAAGCTTGCCAATAGAGATACTATATCACCAATTGGGATTGTTAGAGATGTTGAAGTCTTGTGTGGGAAAATGAAATACCCTACTAATTTTCTTGTTCTTGCTTCCCCACAAGATGACTTTTGTCCAATTATATTTGGTAGACCTTTCTTGAATACCGTTAATGCTAAGATAGACTGCAAGAAAGATATTGTTACTATTGGTTTAGGGGATATGTCTCATGATTTTAATTTCTCTAAATTTCATAGACAACCCCATGATAAAGAATTACCTAGTAAGGATGAAATTATTGGTCTTGCTTCTATTACCGTGCCTCCTACTGATCCCTTAGAACATTATTTGCTAGACCATGAAAATAATATGTTTATGAATGAAAGAAGGGAAATAGATGAAATATTCTTTAATCAAGGGCCTATCTTGAAACACAACTTGCATGTTGAAATCCTTGGGGATCCTCCTCCACCCAAGGGAGATCCCGTGTTTGAGCTTAAATAATTACATGATACTTTGAAATATGCTTATCTTGTTGAAAAGAAGATATATCCTGTTATTATTAGTGCTAACCTTTCAGAGCATGAAGAAAATAAATTATTGATAACTCTGAAAAAGCACCGTGCCGCTATTGGATATACTCTTGATGATCTTAAGGGCATTAGTCCCACTCTATGTCAGCACAAAATTAATTTGGAGCATGATGCTAAACCAGTTGTTGATCACCAACGACGGTTAAATCCTAAGATGAAAGAAGTGGTAAGAAATGAAATACTAAAGCTTATGGAGGCAGGTATAATTTATCCTATTGCTGATAGTAAGTGGGTAAGTCCTGTTCATTGTGTCCCTAAGAAGGGAGGTATTACTGTTGTTCCTAATGATAAGAATGAATTGATTCCGCAAAGAATTGTTACAGGTTATAGAATGGCAATTGACTTTCGCAAATTAAATAAAGCTACTAGAAAAGATCATTACCCTCTACCTTTTATTGATCAAATGCTAGAAAGATCACTTTTCTCAAATACGTGTGTCAAAAGATGATCAGGAAAAGACCACTTTTACTTTCCCTTTCGGTACCTTTGCTTATAGACGTATGCCTTTTGGTTTATGCAATGCACCTACTACCTTTCAAAGATGTATGACTGCTATATTCTCTAATTTTTGTGAAAAGATTGTTGAGGTTTTCATGGATGATTTCTCCATTTACGGAACTTCTTTTGATGATTGCTTAAGCAACCTTGATCGAGTTTTGCAGAGATATGAAGAAACTAATCTTGTCTTGAATTGGGAGAAGTGCCACTTTATGGTTAATGAAGGTATTGTCATGGGGCATAAAATTTCTAAAAGAGGTATTGAAGTTGATAAAGCTAAAGTAGATGCTATTGAAAAGATGTCGTGTCCTAAAGATATCAAAGGTATAAGAAGTTTCCTTGGTCATGCTGGTTTCTATAGGAGGTTTATTAAAGACTTCTCTAAAATTTCTAGGCCTCTCGCCAATCTCTTGCAAAAGATGTTCCTTTTGTTTTTGATGATGATTGTGTAGAAGCATTTGAAATACTTAAGAAAGCCTTGATTTCAGCACCTATTGTTCAACCGCCTGATTGGAATTTACCCTTTGAAATTATGTGTGATGCTAGTGATTATGCTGTTGGTGCTGTTCTAGGGCAAAGAGTTGATAAGAAATTGAATGTTATTCATTATGCTAGTAAAACTCTAGACAGTGCCCAGAGAAATTATGCTACTACTGAAAAAGAATTTTTAGCAGTTGTTTTTGCTTGTGATAAGTTCAGATCTTATATTGTTGATTCCAAAGTTACTGTTCACACTGATCATGCTGCTATTAAATATCTTATGGAAAAGAAAGATGCGAAGCCTAGACTTATTAGATGGGTTATCTTGTTACAAGAATTTGATTTGCATATTATTGATAGAAAGTGAGCGGAGAACCGCGTTGCAGACAACTTGTCTAGGTTAGAAAATGTTCTTGATGATCCACTGCCTATTGATGATAGCTTTCCTGATGAACAATTAGCTGTCATAAATGTTTCTTGTAATACTCCGTTGTATGCTGATTATGCTAATTACATTGTTGCTAAATTTATACCACCTAGTTTCACGTACCAGCAAAAGAAAAAGTTTTTCTATGATTTAAGACGTTACTTTTGGGATGACCCACATCTTTATAAAGAAGGAGTAGATGGTGTTATTAGACATTGTGTACCTGAGCATGAACAGGAACAGATCCTAGGCAAGTGCCACTCCGAGTCTTACGGAGGACACCACGCTGGAGATAGAACTGCACACAAGGTATTACAGTCCGGTTTTTATTGGCCTACTCTCTTCAAGGATGCTCGTTAGTTTGTCTTGTCTTGTGATGAATGTCAAGGAATTGGTAATATTAGTAGACGTCAGGAAATGCCTATGAATTATTCACTTGTTATTGAACCATTCGATGTTTGGGGCTTTGATTATATGGGACCTTTTCCTTCCTCTAATGGGTATACACATATTTTTGTTGCTGTTGATTATGTCACTAAGTGGGTAGAAGCTATTCCAACTAGTAGTGCTTATCATAACACTTCTATTAAGATGCTTAAAGAAGTTATTTTTCCGAGGTTTGGAGTCCCTAGATATTTGATGACTGATGGTGGTTCACATTTTATTCATGGTGCATTCCATAAAATGCTTGCTAAATATGATGTTAACCATAGAATTGCATCTCCTTATCATCCTCAGTCTAGCGGTCAAGTAGAATTGAGCAATAGAGAGATTAAATTGATTTTGCAAAAGACTGTTAATAGATCTAGAAAGAATTGGTCTAAGAAACTTGATGATGCATTATGGGCTTATAGAACTGCTTATAAAAACCTAATGGGTATGTCTCCATATATAATGGTTTATGGAAAGGCTTGTCACTTACCTCTTGAACTAGAACACAAAGCTTATTGGGCAATCAAAGAGCTCAACTATGATTTCAAACTCGCCGGTGAGAAGAGGTTATTTGACATAAGCTCGCTTGATGAATGGAGAACCCAAGCCTATGAGAACGCCAAGTTATTTAAAGAAAAAGTTAAAAGATGGCATGACAAAAGGATACAAAAGCGTGAGTTTAATGTAGGTGATCATGTTTTGCTATACAACTCTTGTTTAAGACTTTTTGCAGGAAAGCTTCTCTCTAAATGGGAAGCTCCTTACATTATCGAGGAGGTCTATCGTTCCAGTGCCATAAAAATCAACAATGCCGAAGGCACAAATCCGAAGGTGGTAAACGGTCAAAGAATCAAACATTATATCTTAGGTAATCCCATAAATGTTGAGACCAATATAATTGACACCGTAACACCGGAGGAGTACATAAGGGATACTTTCCAGAACATTTCAGACTCCGAAAAGGAATAGGTATGTGGTACGTTAAGTAAACCGATTCCAAAAAGTTTCCAATGATATTTTTTTCTCCATTTTGGAGTATTTAAAAAATTAGGAAAATTAAAAGTAGTCTGAAAGTTGCATGAGGAGACCACAAGGGTGGAGGGCGCGCCCTACCCCACTGGGCGCGCCCCCTGCCTTGTGGCCACCTCGTGTGCCCTCCAGACTCTGTTTTCTTGCACAATACTTCCTTTGGTCGGTAAAAATTCATTATATAATCTCCCGAAGGTTTTGACCACCGTACCACGACAAAATCTTCTGTTTTTGTTTCGAGCTGTTTTTCTGACAGATCTAGATCACCATGACATCTCCAAGCGCCCCCAAGGACAATTTTTTCGAGAAAGTCATCAACCCCTACCTTGCAGAGGTGCTGCGACACCCTCAAGCCATTGAGATGCGTGAGGGGGTGCTACACATCCGTGATGTTGAGGGGCCGAAGAAGACCGGAAGCGTGGAGACAAGACTCGAAGCAATGGAGCAACAAGTTTTCAAGTGCCAAGGGATGGTGGAACGTGGACTCAACGCCAATCACATGATGATCACGGAGTTCACCAACAATCACATGCTGGATGCCAAGAACATTGAGGAGGCCATCTTCAAGCTTCATGAGAAAATCGAGCATATCCAAGCCCAGATCTATGACCTGCAAAACCAAAACTGTGAGTATGAATATAGATTTAAGAGGATGAGTTTGGCTGCAGATTTGAGGATCCTGGAGACTCGTTCATCTTTTTACGATGGTGAACCTATGCCTTGGAAGACGGAGGATAAAATTTCATCATCAACAACTCCATCATCACCGCCTCCGAAGAAAGAGTCATAAATACATGGGTATGGGCACTCCCCTTGGCAACTGCCAAGCTTGGGGGAGTTGCCCCGGTATCGTATCACACTATCACACCTTTACTTTTATCGTTTTTCTTAGTTTGATCCTTTTATTTATATCTTGATGTAGTAGAATAAAGTTTTAGTATGATCTAGCTTTGAGTTTTGTTTTGATATTTATCTATGTAATCAAGTCTGTGAAGTATATAATAAAGAGTAGTTTTGAGTTGAGGGCTTTGCTTTCTTGCTATGATCTTGAGGGAATAAAATAAGAGAAAGGAATAAAAAGAAATAAAAAGATCATATATTGATCCTATGGAGAGTAATGACTTCACATATAAAGAGTATGATGAATAAAATTTGTTGGGAGTTGACAAACATAGTTTTGGTCATTGTTGCAATTAATAGGAAGTAATAAAGAAAGAGAGGTTTCACATATAAATATACTATCTTGGACATCTCTTGTAATTGTGAGCACTCATTAAAATATGACATGCTAAAAGGTTGAGGTTGGATAAGGAAGACAACATAATGGTTTATGTTTTCTTATATCCGAATAGAAGTTATATTGTCATGGATCCTCCAACATGTTGAGCTTGCCTTTCCCTCTCATGCTAGCCAAATTCTTTGCACCAAGTAGAGATACTACTTGTGCTTCCAAACATCCCTTAAACCAGTTTTGCCATGAGAGTCCACCATACCTACCTATGGATTGAGTAAGATGCTTCAAGTAAGTTGTCATCGGTGCAAGCAATAAAAATTGCTCTCTAAATATGTATGATCTATTAGTGTGAAGAAAATAAGCTTTATACGAACTTGTGATATGGAAGAAATAAAAGCGACGGAATGCATAATAAAGTTCTTTACCACAAGTGGCAATATAAAGTGACGTTCTTTTGCATTAAGATTTTGTGCATCCAACCATAAAAGTGCATGACAACCTCTGCTTCCCTCTGCGAAGGGCCTATCTTTTACTTTTATCTTCTACCCTTATACAAGAGTCATGGTGATCTTCACCTTTCCTTTTTACACTTTTTCCTTTTGGCAAGCACTATGTGTTGGAGAAAGATCCAGATATATATATCCACTCGGATGTAGGTCATCATAAAGTATTACTGTTAACATTACCCTTGAGGTACAAGGTTGGGAGGCAAAACTATAAGCCCCTATCTTTCTCTATGCCCGATTGAAGCTTTGAACCCATAAGTATCGCGTGAGTGTTAGCAATTGTGAAAGACTAAATGATAGTTGAGTATGTGGACTTGCTGAAAAGCTCTTGAATTGACTCTTTATGATATTATGATAAATTGCAATTGCTTCAATGACTGAGATCATAGTTTGTTAGTTTTCAATGAAGTTTTTGATTCATACTTTACCTTGTGAATGAATTGTTACTTTGGCATAAGAAATTATATGACAATATATGTTGCTGCTCTAAAGATGATCATGATGCCCTCATGTTCGTATTTTATTTTATCGACACCTCTATCTCTAAACATGTGGACATACTTTTCAATTTCGGCTTTCGCTTGAGGACAAGCGAGGTCTAAGCTTGGGGGAGTTGATACGTCCATTTTGCATCATGCTTTTATGTTGATATTTATTGCATTATGGGCTGTTATTACACATTATGGCACAATACTTATGCCTTTTCTCTCTTATTTTACAAGGTTTACATGAAGAGGGAGAATGCCGGCAGCTGGAATTCTGGGCTGGAAAAGGAGCAAATATTAGAGACCTATTCTGCACAACTCCAAAAGTCCTGAAACTTCACAGAGAGTCATTTTGGAATGAATAAAAAATATTGGGCGAAGAAAGCACCAGAGGGGGGCCACCAGCCATCCACAAGGGTGGAGGGCGCGCCCCTGCCTTGTGGGCCACCTGGCAGGCCTCCGATGCCCATCTTCTGCTATATGGTGTGTTTTGACCTGGAAAAAATTAAGAGGAAGCTTTCGGGACGAAGCGCCGCCGTCTCGAGGCGGAACCTGGGCAGAACCAATCTAGGGCTCCGACGGAGCTGTTCTGCCGGGGAAACATCCCTCCGGGAGGGGGAAATCATCGCCATCGTCATCACCATCGATCCTCTCATCGAGAGGGGGTTAATCTCCATCAACATCTTCACCATCTCCTCTCAAACCCTAGTTCATGTCTTGTATCCGATCTTTGTCTCAAAACCTCAGATTGGTACCTGTGGGTTGCTAGTAGTGTTGATTACTCCTTGTAGTTGATGCTAGTTGGTTTATTCGGTGGAAGATCATATGTTCAGATCCTTAATGATAATTAATAATCCCCTGATTATGAACATGAATATGCTTTGTGAGTAGTTACGTTTGTTCCTGAGGACATGGGAGAAGTCTTGTTATAAGTAATCATGTGAATTTGGTATTCGTTCGATATTTTGATGAGATGTATGTTGTCTTTCCTCTAGTGGTGTTATGTGAACGTCGACTACATGACACTTCACCATGATTTGGGCCTAGGGGAAGGCATTGGGAAGTAATAAGTAGATGATGGGTTGCTAGAGTGACAGAAGCTTAAACCCTAGTTTATGCGTTGCTTCGTAAGGGGCTGATTTGGATCCATATGTTTCATGCTATGGTTAGATTTATCTTAATTCTTCTTTCGTAGTTGCGGATGCTTGCAAGAGGGGTTAATCATAAGTGGGAGGCTTGTCCAAGGAAGGGCAGCACCCAAGCACCGGTCCACCCACATATCAAATTATCAAAGTAACGAACGTGAATCATATGAGCATGATGAAAACTAACTTGACAACAATTCCCATGTGCCCTCAGGAGCGCTTTGCTTTATATAAGAGTTCGTCCAGGCTTGTCCTTTGCTACAAAAAGGATTGGGCCACCTTTCTGCACCTTAGTTACTTTTTTTACTTGTTACCCGTTATGAATTATCTTATCACACAACTAGCTGTTACCGATAATTTCAGTGCTTGCAGAGAATACCTTGCTGAAAACCGCTTGTCATTTCCTTCTGCTCCTCGTTGGGTTTGACACTCTTACTTATCAAAAGGACTATGATAGATCCCCTATACTTGTGGGTCATCAGTCAACCCCATACATGACTTGTCAGTGGTTGATCCCTTTGCAGAAATGATGAGGTTTCGAAACCAGCCTTACTAGTGGTAATATTAGTTTGAACCTCTCTTATATCCATGTTCAGCTGATAGCGCGGGCGTTTGCAGCTGAATGAGCTGAATATAATTTCTAATATCAGTTTGAACCTTGTAATCTTCGAATTTGAGCCATATAACTCTGGAATTTGAACCTTATAATATTTTGGGCTTTTGTGGTACAATAGTTGAAATGGCATCGCATGAGACTCGTATATTGGTAGTACTATTTTGACCTTAATATGCAATGGACTTAGATTTTATTAACCATTCTCGAATGTGCTTCCCTTGTTGGTCACATAGCACATGATCTATATAGCTAACTCGACTGCGATCTTCGACATTATTGCACACAGTTGGTTTGTTCAACCGTGTGCCCTGTAGAGCACATAATTAATTATCGCACTCGAGTGTCCATCATCACCCTTCTGTGTAACTCTAACCTCATCACCCACGGGTAAACTTATGATCGAAGTCATTCCACGCGCTTTGTTTTTGCAAAGCTTTTTGCCAATAAACGCCCATGATTTGCCCCTCTTCTAGCCGACGCGTGGCCAAACTAGGCGGGCGGGAAGCTTGCGCGGTTGCGCGAGAATAGGCTCACCAACGATACATTTGGCGCCTCTTCGAGCCCACACGTGGTCAAACGAAATGCGTGTGGGGTGCTCAAGCGTGCACTAGAATCCTCCGCTATGAACGCGGTGACAAGACATGATGATTACAGGCCGGCCGTCCCCCATTTATTACAGCGGCCATTTAACCCTTGTGTCTCCTTGATGGCTCGTGTCCGCGTCAGTTTGTTCCCCGAAGAGGAAGGGATGATGCAGCATAGATACGGTAGGTATTTCCCTCTGTTATGAAACCAAGGTTATCAAACCAGTAGGAGAACCAAGCAACACTATGTAAACGGTACCTGCACACAAAGAAAAAAATACTTGCAACCCGACGCGTAAGAGGGGTAGTCAATCCCTCCCGGGTAAAAGATTGGTCAAGTGATAGATTGGTAGATGAAAATAAAATAAAGGCAAATAAAATTAAGTGAGGTATTTTTGGGTTTTTGGTAATATAGATCTGAAAATAAAAGATGCAAATAAATAAAAAGGCAAATAGCAATATAGATCTGAAAATATATGATGAGAAAATAGACCCGGTGGTTGTAGATTTCACTAGTGGCTTCTCTCAAGAAAATAGCATACGGTGGGTAAACAAATTACTGTTGGGCAATTGATAGAACCTCAAATAATTATGACGATATCCATGCAACGATCATTATATAGGCATCACGTCCAAGATTAGTAGACCGACTCCTGCCTGCATCTACTACTATTACTCCACACATCGACCACTATATATCCAGCAAGCATCTAGTACCCGAGTAATGCAATAAGAATGATGACATGATGTAGAAGAGATCTATTCATGTAGGAATAGCCCCCATCTTGTTATCCTTAATAGCAACGATACATGTGTGTCTTGCTGCCCCTTCTGTCACAAGTAAAGAACACCGTACGATCGAACCCATCACAAAGCACCTCTTCCCATGGCAAGAAGAATCGATCTAGTTGGCCTAACTAAACCAAAGATTCGAAGAAGAAATACGAGGCTATAAGTAATCATGCATATAAGAAATCAAAGAAACTCAAATAACTTTCATGGATATAAAGATCTGATCATAAACTCAAAGTTCATCGGATCCCAACAAACACACTGCAAAAAAGAGTTACATCAAATAGATCTCCAAGAGACCATTGTATTGAGAATCAAAAAAAGAGAGAAGAAGCCATCTAGCTACTGCCTATGGACCTGTAGGTCTACAATGAACTACTGACGCATCATCCAAGAGGCACCAATGAGGATGATGAACCCCTCTGTGATGGTGTCTAGATTGGATCTGGTGGTTCTGGAACTTGCGTCGGTTGGAATTGTGTTTCGACGACTCCCCTAGGGTTTTTGGAATATTGGGGTATTTACAAAGCAAAGAGGTGGTGCGGGAAGTCACCGAGGTGGGCACAACCCACCAGGGCGCGCCTGGGCCCCCAGGCACGCCCAGGTGGGATGTGCCCCCCTCGGGGCACCCCTTTGTTACTTCTTTGGCCCAACTTGTTCCTTCTGGTCCAACAAAATTCTCCAAAATTTTTTGCTACGTTTGGACTCCGTTTGGAACTGATATTCTGTGAAGTAAAAAACAAGCAAAAAATAGCAACTGGCACTGGGCACTATGTCAATAGGTTAGTCCAAAAAATGATATAAAGTTGTTGTAAAATGATTGTAAAACATCCAAGAATGATAATATAACAGCATGGAACAATAAAAAATAATAGATACGTTGGAGACGTATCAGCATCCCCAAGCTTAATTCCCCCCTCGTCCTCGAGTAGGTAAATGATTAAAAACAGAATTTTTGATGTGGAATTCTGCCTATCATGTTCATCACATTCTTTTCTTTTGTAGCATGGACATATGGACTTTTATATGGTTCAAAGCAATAGTCTAGTTTTGACATGAAGATTTCAATACTCAAGCATATCAACAAGCAACCATGTGTTTCAAAATATCAACACTAAAGAAAGTTATCCCTAGCCCATCATGCTCAATCATTGATCCATTCATGAAACACGCTCGCATATTAGCTACATCCAATGCTCAAGTACGATCATAGTGCCCCTTAGTTGGTGCTTTATAAGAGAAGATGGAGACTCAAATAAAAATAAAAATTGCATAAAGTAAATAGAAAGGCACTTCGGATGGGAAGTAGGGATTTGTAGAGGTGCTAGAGCTCAAAGCAAAAATTGAGAGATAAAACATTTTGAGAGGCATACTTTTCCCGTCAACGAAAACGACTGAGTAATTCCCAACACTTTCCATGCTAGATATATCATAGGCGGTTCCCAAATAGAAAAAAAAGTTTATTCCTTTTTCCACCATTCTTTCACAATCCATGGCTAGCTGTATCCACAGGTGCCCTCCATACCAACACTTTCCAAGGAATTTATTATTTGACAACATAAAATAAATTTCTTTTTACTACGGGATTGGGCATCCCTTTTACCGCCATACTCTCATTCAATGACAAGTGAATAAACACTCATCTTGAGAATAACACATCTAGCATGGAAAATATTGGCCACCCCCTGCCGCTTCATGAGCGGTACGAGCACACAAAAAGGAAATTATTTTGAAATTTAGAGGTGGCACATACAAATTTGCTTAGAATGGCACGGGAATACCGCATATAGGTAGGTATAGTGGACTCATGTGGCAAAATTGGGTTTAAGGATTTTGGATGCACAAGTAGTATTTCTACTTAGTACAAGTGAAGGCTAGCAAAAGATTGAGAAGCAACCAACCAAGAAACGAAAAATCACATAAGCGAGCATTAAGCATAACTAACATCGAATAATGCACCACAAGTAGGATGTAATTTCATTGCATAACTATTGACTTTCGTGCTTGCATAGGGAATCACAAACCTTAACATCAATATTCTTACTAAAGCATAATTACTCATCAACATGACTCACATATCACTGTCATCATATCTCAAAATTATTACAAAGAATCAAGTTTATTTTGTCCAATGTTCTTCATGAAAGTTTTTATTATATCCCTCTTGAATATCTATCACTTCGGGACTAGTTTCATATGTTGCAATTGCTTTTTGACAAGCCCAAACAAATTTAAGTGAAGAACATGAGCATAAAGATTTTCATCTCTCAAAATAATATAAGTGAAGCATGAGAGAATTTCTTCAAAATTACTAACTCTCAAATAAATCTAAGTGAAGCATGAGAGCATTTCTTCAAAAATATTAAAGCACGCCGTGCTCAAAAATATATAAGTGAAGCACTAGAGCAATTCCATAGCTCAAAAAATTTAAGTGAAGCATAAAGAGCAATTCTAAAAAATCATAGCTAATTTTGGCTCTCTCAAATATGTCTGTTCAGCAAGGATACTTGTGACAAACTAAAAAGCAAAAAAATCAAAGACTCATATAATACAAGACGCTCCAAGCAAAACTCATGATATGTGACGAATAAAAATATAGCTCCAAGTAAAATACTGATGGTCGTTAGAAGAAAGAGGGGATGCCACTCGGGGCATCCCCAAGCTTAGTTGCTTGTTCATTCTTGAATATTATATTGGGGTGCCATGGGGCATCCCCAAGCTTAGGCTCTTGATTATCCTTATTCCTTCATCCATCGTGATCTCACCCCAAAACTTGAAAACTTCAATCACACAAAACTTAACAAAACCTTCGTGAGATCCGTTAGTATAAGAAAACCAATCTTTACTTTAGGTACTGTTGCAAACTCATTCCAATTTTATTATTGCATTATATCTACTGTGTTCTAACTTTACCATGGCTTATAGCCCCCGATACAAACCATAGATTCATCAAAATAAGCACACAATGCAAAGAAAATAGAATCTGTCAAAAACAGAACAGTCTGTAAAGACGCTAATTTCACCCATACTTATGTAACTTGAAAAATTCTGAAAAATTAGGAAAACGTGTACAATTTGTATATAAAGCCTGTGAAACAAATTTAGAAGTTTTTGTCTCTTCTGTGAAATTTTATAATTGTTTTACTGGACACAAAAGTTTCTGTTTTCTAACAAGATCAAGTCAACTATCACCCAACATGATCCCAAAGGCTTAGCTTGGCACAAAAACTAATTAAAACATAAAAACAATCATAACAGTAGAATAATTGTGCAAACACTCAAGAACACAAAGAAAAAGGTAAAAATAAATTTTATGCATTGGGTTGCCTCCCAACAAGCGCTATCGTTTTATGCCCCTAGCTAGGCATAATGCATAGATTCAAGTATTGTCATCTTTATTTTTTGATCCGTAAGTTGCCCTCATGATTGATTCATATGGTGGTATAATTATTGTTCTAGGGAAGTGTTCCATCCCCTTTCTTAGTGGAAATTGAAATTTAATATTGCCCTCTTGAATATCAATCACGGCACCTATAGTGCGTAAAAATGGTCTACCAAGAATAATTGTACAAGACGGATTGCAATCAATATCAAGAACAATAAAGTCTATGGGCACATAATTCCTATTTGCAAGAATAAGAACAGCATTAATTCTTCCCAAAGTCTTTTTAATAGTAGAATCCTCCAAGTGCAAATTTAAAGAACACTCTTCAATATCGGTAAGACCAAGCACATCACATAAAGATTTCGGAATTGTGGAAGCACTAGCACCCAAATCACATAAAGCAAAACACTCATAATTTTTAATCTTGACTTTAATGGTAGGTTCCCATTCATCATGTATTTTCTAGGAATTGAAACTTCTAACTCCAACTTTTCTTCAAAAGCTTTCATCATGGCATCAACAATATGTTTAGTAAAAGCTTTATTTTGTTCATAGGCATGAGGTGAATTTATCATGGATTGCAACAAAGAAATACATTCAATCAAAGAGCAACTATCATAATTAAAGTCTTTGTAATCCAAAAGAGTGGGCACATCAATAGTTAAAGTTTTGACCTCTCCAAACCCACTTTTATCAATTTTTTCATCAAGATTTTCACCCTCCGAATTATCGAGACGCCTTCTAGCTAAAGTTGACTCTTCTCCAGTCCCTTTATCATCAATTTTAATTTTACTAAAAAAAGTACTCAATAGAAGAAACACCAATTACTTTAAGATCTTCATCATTTTTATCTTCTAACGAAACTGGTTTCGCGGCCATTTGATTTACTAGTGTAGCTTGTGCACCAGATATTTTGCCTAGAAAATTTTTAGCATGAGCATACTTGGATTGGAGATTACAAACTTCTCTACTAATATCATCAAGTTGTTTTGTTATAGCATCTAGCACAACAGAGTGTTCCTTAAGTTCTTCGTTAAAATATTTATTGTGCACAAATTGTGTAGTCATATATTCCTTAGTACTTCTCTCAATTTCAAGCAAAATATTGGGGTAAGGAACATCATAATACTTTCTTTGAGGCATCATGACTACGCAAACTAGATTGCACACAAAAATAGGTATGACGAGAAAACGACGATCGAAAAAGAGGTGCGAATAAAACGGCAAATTTTGTGAAGTGGGGGAGATGAAAACGAGAGGCAAATGGCAAATAATGTAAATTGCAAGGAGATGAGATTTGTGATTAGGAACCTGATAGATGTTGATGATGTCTCCCCGGCAACGGCGCCAGAAATCCTTTCTTGATGGCTCGTGTCCATGTCAGTTTTTTCCCCGAAGAGGAAGGGATGATGCAGCAGAGCTACGGTAGGTATTTCCCTCAGTTATGAAACCAAGGTTATCGAACCAGTAGGAGAACCAAGCAACACTATGTAAACGGTACCTGCACACCAAGAACAAATACTTGCAAGCCGACGTGTAAGAGGGGTTGTCAATCCCTCCCGGGTAAAAGATTGGTAAAGTGATAGATTGGTAGATGAAAATAAAATAAAGGCAAATAAAATTCAGCGAGGTATTTTTGGGTTTTTGGTAATATAGATCTCAAAATAAAATATGCAAATAAATAAAAGGGCAAATAGCAATATAGATCTGAAAATATATGATGAGAAAATAGACCCGGGGGCCGTAGATTTCACTAGTGGCTTCTCTCAAGAAAATAACATACGATGGGTAAACAAATTACTGTTGGGCAATTGATAGAACCTCAAATAATTATAATGATATCCATGCAATGATCATTATATAGGCATCACATCCAAGATTAGTAGACCGACTTCTGCCTGCATCTACTACTATTACTCCACACATCGACCGCTATCCAGCATGCATCTAGTGTATTAAGTTCATGGAGAAACGGAGTAATGCATTAATAACGATGAAATGATGTAGACGAGATCTATTCATGTAGGAATAGCCCCCATCTTGTTATCCTTAATAGCAACGATACATACGTGTCTTGCTGCCCGTTCTGTCACTGGTAAAGAACACCGTACGATCAAACCCATCATAAAGCACCTCTTCCCATGGCAAGAAAAATCGATCTAGTCGGCCTAACTAAACCGAAGATTCGAAGAAGAAATACGAGGCTATAAGTAATCATGTATATAAGAGATCAAAGAAACTCAAATAACTTTCATGGATATAAAGATCTGATCATAAACTCAAAGTTCATCGGATCCCAACAAACACACCGCAAAAAAGAGTCACATCAAATAGATCTCCAAGAGACCATTGTATTGAGAATCAAAAAGAGAGAGAGAGAAGAAGCCATTTAGCTACTGCCTACGGAACCATAGGTCTACAATGAACTACTCACGCATCATCGGAGAGGCACCAACGAGGATGATGAACCCCTCCGTGATGGTGTCTAGATTGGATCTGGTGGTTGTGGAACTTGCGGCAGCTGGAATTGTGTTTCGTCGACTCCCCTAGGGTTTTTGGAATATTGGCGTATTTATAGAGAAAAGAGACAGTGCGGGAGGCCACCGAGGTGGGCAGAACCCACCAGGGCGCGCCTAGGCCCCCAGGCACGCCCAGGTGGGTTGTGCCCCCTCGGGGCACCCTTCTGGTACTTTGGCCCAAGTTGTTCCTTCTGGTCCATAAAAATTCTCCAAAAAGTTTCGTTGCATTTGGACTCCGTTTGGTACTGATATTCTACGAAGTAAAAAACAAGCAAAAAACAGCAACTGGCACTGGGCACTATGTCAATAGGTTAGTCCCAAAAAATGATATAAAGTTATTATAAAATGACTGTAAAACATCCAAGAATGATAATATAATAGCATGAAACAATAAAAAAATATAGATACATTGGAGACGTATCACTCTTCAACCTTTCGATCGCGCCCCTGTATTGCAAGAAGCACACCCACCATGAAAAATTCTTAGAGGGTATCCTGCGCGGCTCCAATAGCGCTCCGAGCGGTTGCCTACGACGAGCAGCAGTTCACCATGCATGTCGTGGTGGACACCCATAGAAGGTTCACGGAGCTCTTGGTGGTGTACACCAACAACCCGGTCTGGGTGGAGCACTCCATCCACATCATGGAGCTGTTGCTTGTTGAGGAGAAGTACAAGTTGGTCGGGTTCAACCTCGAGTACACCCACGCTCGTGTCGGGTCTCGTCCCAAGGTCGCCGTAGCCCAGATGTGTGTGCGCAATCACGTCCTCATCTACCACTACTGCCTGGCCACAAGGCCTTGCGAGTGTTTCACTGGGTTTGTCAATAGCCGCCACTCAATGTTCGCTAGGGTGGACATCACCAACGTTGTAAAGGTGCTTAAGAATTCGGGCATCGCCTACCAGAATCTTGTCGACATCCAGGGCCAATACAAAATCTGGGGAAGCAAGAAGCATGAGAAGGACTCACTTGTTCATCTCGCCGAGGCCATCATCGACCCCTACTACAGAGACATGAAGGATTCATGCAACAAGGACAAGAGTGCCTAGCACTCGGTCTAGATGGAGAAACTCGACAAAGCTCATGTCATGTACGCGGCCAAGGAGGCGTACACGAGCTACGAGATGTACAGGCGGATCATTGACATGAGGAAGTGCCTCCTTCCCCAAAACGGCCAGGGCCCCAGCCGGAAGCAGAGCAATGGCAACCGTCATCACAACAAGATGTAGATGATTAGATGCTTGTTTCTACTAGTTTAGTATGCATGTAATTGCTGACTTTGGTGTGTGCAAATGTTATGTGTGTAGTCACTTATGTAATTGTATGCTTAATTTGGTTATGCAATGCTGTTCTTATAAGTATTTATGTTGATGGTCTGTAGACAGAGCAAATCACATCGCACATAGACTAAACAATGGAACCCGTCGGTGATGATGTCATCAATCACTCACAATTGTATACCAGAAATCGTTTGCTCACAACACACACGGCTTGTTAACAAGAATCGTCTGTGTTGTTATCTGTCTTCCCATACATTTCTGATTACTGACCTGTTTGCCGCGTATCACACACATCTTGCAAGTTGAACCATTTCTGTTATGTTGCCTAATCGCAAACAGTTCATCCGAGTGAACTGTATGCCGTATATCACACACACCTTGATTTGGCTGACCGTTTCTGTTGTCTTTGCTCATCACAAACAGTTCATCGGGGTGAACTATATGCCGTATATTGCACATACCTTCATCTGGTTGCCCGTTTCTATTGTTAAGCTCATCGCAAACAGTTCATTCGAGTGAACTGTATGCCCCACATCGCACATGCAACTAAAATCTGAGCCGTGTTTGATGTATCCGCCATGTGAGCTTCATAATTGCAGAAAATTTACTAGGACCTTCTTCTACCTATATAACCTCTCTCCACCAAATTTGGACTCATTTAATCTAGCCAATCTCCATATTTTTTCCAAGATTCTATCCAAAGTGAAGCATTGTGAAGCAAGTACCATTTTGGTATGCCCAAATGGTATGAAATTTGTATAGTGCCTTCACATGCCCAAATGATCCTCCTCCTCCAAATTTCAGCTCAGTCCAATCATACATTTGAGCATAGCTTCAACTTATGTATTTCTGTCCAGTGGGGGTACATTGTGAAGCAAGTGCTAGCTAAACCCATCCATTTGAGTTGAAAATTTGCCACATTAGTCATCTTAGTGTATGATCAACTCCAGCCAAATCTCAGAATCTATCCTCGAGTGAGCCTTCCCAGTGCACAACAAACACTTTGTTGTTCCTTTGTCTTCTAGCAAGCTGTGGTTAAGTGGTGGGCTCATGTTCTTGTTCCTTTGCTCATTGGCACTCTCTGTTGAATGACTAATCGCCCAGACATGGCCGGGCCAACCAAAGCACGGGTCACCATCGCGTTCACGTGGTGACTACGTGACTGGCATGCCCGTCCGCGCGCTCTGGCGAATGGGGGCCCTGTCCTCGTCCGTTTCTTCCAGCTCTCGACACCTCACCATGTCCAGGAGCTTTGCCTTGGCCTCGCCCTCGCTCTGGACCCCTTTCCCTTGTCTCTCTAGCCCGACGAGTCGCGTCGACCATGCCCGTGACCTGACCATCGTCCCCACCTCCATGTCCGGTCGCCTACGAGCTCTCGAGCCTTCCCGAACCCTCCCCGTGGCTATAAATAGCTGGCTTGAGTCCTCCCGCAGCTCATCGCCACCCTCAGCCCCCCCCCTCGAGCACCAGAGCCCTTTCCCCTCCCCTCTGTCCGCCATGGCCGCCGCGGGCCTCAGCTCGAATTTGAGCTCCGCGTCCCCCCTCCGCTCCGCCTAGCCCCTCTAGAGACCTCTACCACCACCCAGCAGCCACCCTAGCCTCTGGTCTTCTCCTCAGGTGGTTTGCGCCTCTGAGCCCGAGCTCATCGTGGCCGCCATTTGCCCTGACCTTGCGTCGCTCGACCACGGCCACCCTGGCGACCCCTGCGGCCACCCATGGACGCGGCATGGAGCGGCGGTGCTCCTACGCGCGCCAGCCAGCCCCTGCTCTCTGTCGAGAGGTAGAAGAATAGGAGGGAGGAGGAGAGAGAAGTCAGTGGCGGGACCCACCTGTCAGCCTCTCACCCGTTGACCCAGCCCCGCGCCCGCGCGGGATAACTGGAGGCGTATTCTTTGGAATATGTCTTCCCAGCTGGAAAGCGTATTTCGGTTGTTCTTCGGGCCAGAATACATTTTCTTTGTTGGAAGGCATATTTTCAGAAGTGCGCTTTCTGTTTTAACCTCGCCGGCCGAATTTGTTATATTGTGAACGTTCGTCTGTTAGCCGCAGAAAAGAATAGTTTTTATTTATTTTCTGCCTAACGAATGAACGGCCGTATCTCCGCGACCGTAACTCCAAATCAGGTGATTCAAAAGCCCGTGTTCTCTGTTTATCGAGCCCGTTTCATTGGTATCATTTTCACTATGTTGTCACATGCTGAAAATGACCATTTTGCCCTTGCCCTTATTCAGCCCTCTCCGAGAGGGAAATTTTTGCCCTTGCCCTTGTTCATCGTACCTCTCCCCGATGGTTCCTTCATACCCAGGCAAGCCACAACAGCCACTTGCATGATGGCCCTACAGTAGCCATGGTTTCCACTAGAATATTTAAATGTTTTTTGCATGTTAATATTTTGTGAATACTAGCTATATGTTTGAGAACCCATGCTCATTATTATGCCATGATCATTTTGCATCTGTTATACTTGTGTTAATCATGATCATCACTATGCTATGCTATTTTGCATCTAGTAAAATAAATGATTTATTGTTGTTGATATGTTTAATGATTATGCTTCCCATCCATGTTCATGTTGATATCATGCTCATATGCATTGTCATTTCATCATGCTATTTTATTGTTATGACTCAGCTCATCTTCATTCAAGTTGAATCTGATGTTAATCGAACTTGAACAAATCTGTTGGCTGAGTCATAGTGCCATCGAATCGAGCTGACCAATGCAACCACACTTGCCTGGATGGGGAGGCCCTAATTCGGTCTATTGTCATGCCTCTTGCCGGTGCCTCCAACTAGGGAAGGTTATGTGCATGCGCTACCCTGATCAGGTAGGCGGCCATAAGCCTTGTATGCCCGGGTTTGGTATTGAGCTCATGTCACTGTTTGGGACCGTTTTTGCTTTGCGACGATGGTGACCGGCCACGTAGGTGGCGGATGTCACGTGATGACATCGGGGCCACCAATGACTTAGCCCAAAGGGGAGTTTGTCGGAGTGGCCGGGAGAGTGTCATGCAATAGATCGATTTTGTTGAAATGCCGCTGGTCCACCCGAATGGGAGCACGAGGCCATGGGTTCCATGGTGTGGGTATAGTGTACTAACCTCTGGAGAGTGTATAATCTATCGATAGTTGTGCCCTCGGTTATGGGCACAGTTCGTAGTAGGCTGATACGTCTCCATGGTATCTATAATTTTTGGTTGTTTCATGCCAATATTATACAACTTTCACATATTTGTCGCAACATTTTATATGATTTATAGGACTAACATATTGATCCAGTGCACAGTGCCAATTCCTATTTTTTGCATGTTTTTTGTTTCGAAGAATATCCGTATCAAATGAAGTACAAGTGCAATAAAATTTTACGAACAATAATTTTGGAATATATGTGATTTTTGGGAGGTGGAATCAACGCAAAAGGAGGCCCACAGCCCCCACAAGACACCAGGGCGTGCCTAGGCGCCCTGGCGCGTGGTGGTGGGTTGTGGTCACCTCGTAATGTAGTTACTGCTCTACTTCAGGCGCAAGGAAGATTATATCCAGAAAAAAATTGTGTTAAAATCTCAGTGCAATCGGAGTTACAGATCTCTGGATATTTAAGAAACGGTTTTCGGCCAGATCTAGAGAGCGCGGAACAGAAGAGAACAGAAAGGGAGATCCAACCTCGGAGGGGCTCCCGCCCCTCCGCCGCCGTGGAGGCCATGGACCAGAGGGGGAACTCTCCTCCCATCTAGGGGGGAGGCCAAGGAAGAAGAATAAGGAGGGGGCTCTCTCCCCCTCTCTCCCGGTGGTGCCAGAACGTCGCCGGGGCAACCATCGTGTGACAGCGATCTACTTCAACAACTCTGTCATCTTCACCAACATCTTCATCACCTTCCCCCATCTATCTATAGCGGTCCACTCTCCCACAACCTGTTGTACCCTCAAATTGAACATGGTGCTTTATTCCTCATATTATTATGCAATGATATGTTGACATCCTATGATGTCTAAGTAGATTTTTGTTGTCCTACCGATAATTGGTGAATTGCTATGATTGGTTTAATTTACTTGTGGTTATGTTGATGTCCTTTGGTGCCCATCATATGAGCGCGCGTGTGGACCACACCATTGGGTTAGTTGTATGTTGATATGACTATGCATTGGAGGGCAAGGGTGACAGAAGCTTCTTCCTACCATAGAAATTGATGCATACGGGATTGAAGGGGGACCAATATATATCTTAATGCTATGGTTGGGTTTCACCTTAATGAACGTTAGTAGTTGTGGATGCTTGCTAATAGTTCCAATCATAAGTGCATAGAATTCCAAGTAAGGGACGACATGCTAGCAGTGAACTCTCCCACATAAAAACTTGCTATCGGTCTAGTAACATAGTCAATTGCTTAGGGACAATTCCACAGATCCTACCACTACTAATCCACACTCATTATACTAATTTAATTGTACTTTAATTAGAACAGTACCTACTTTTTATTTTTAAGTTCTTTATTATCTTGCAAACTTATCCCTTCACACCTACAAAGTACTTCTAGTTTTATTCTTGTTCTAGGTAAAGCAAACATTAAGCGTGCGTAGAGTTGTATCGGTGGTCGATAGAACTTGAGGGAATATTTGTTCTACCTTTAGCTCCTTGTTGGGTTTGACACTCTTATTTATCGAAAAGGGCTACAAACGATCCCCTATACTTGTGGGTTATCAAGACCTTTTTTTGGCGCCGTTGCCAGGGAGCAATAGCATGGGGTGAATATTCTCGTGTGTTCTTGTTTACTTTATCACTAAGTAGTTTTTATTTTTTGTTCTAAGTTGTTCTCTATCTTTAGTTATGGATATGGAACACAAAATACCAAAAAATTTAGTTGCTCTTGCTACTCATGGAGATGGGGAACCTCCTAAAACCCTCGATGCTCGTTATGTGAAAAATATTAAACACTACTTTGATAATCCTGAGAAAACCCCGTTCAACTTGATAATGGGAGACATGTTGGATCAAAGTGAATACTTTAGGGATTATCGCTTGACGGAAAAAAGGAAACTGTTATGGGATCAAATTCATATGTTGCATTGATATGCTCGGGATCTATGCTTGAGACATGATTATACTTGTTGCTCTAGGATGAAGGCTCCACACACTACAAAAGAAAAGACACATCCGTGACATTTTGGGCCAAACAATTTTTTTTTCTGTCATGCTTATGACACTTCTATGACGATAATTGTGACAAAACCCGGTATCATCATAGATGTGGTGGGGTCCTACTTCTATGACAAAAGATCATGACAGAAAATGGGCTTTTTGTCCTGGGCGGGCCGGGGACGCACCTGCATGACATTCTTTGGGCCGTCCATGACGGAAAAAATCATGGTAGAAGCGAGGGCGAGGAAAATTTTGGGGAGTTCCCAGTTACGGTGGGTGGTCGGGGCCGAGCGATGCACGGAGGGATTGCGCGTTTCTCTTGTACACGTACGCGCGCATGTGTGCGAGGCATTGGGCTCTAATTGAACCCGAGCGAGGCGTTCGCTTACTGAACCCGAGCGATTGCACTAGCTACGTTACTAAACTCGAGCGATCGATCCCTTGGCTGTTAACTGAACCCTAGCGATTCCTTCGCTACTGCTGCTAACTGAACCCGAGCGATCGATCGCTGCTGCTGCTGCTTACTGAAGCCGATCGAACCTGCTGCCTCTTGATGAACAGTGAACGTGGGGGTTGGTTGAACGAGTCGAGACATACGTGGTTGGGGTTGGATGAACAGTTCCCGGTGGGGGTTGGATGAACAGGACCCCGTGGTAGTAGAGGCCGTTGCCGTTGGAAAAATAGGACCGATCGAGGAGCTGGTGGGGTGGATGAACAGTAGCCTGTGGAGGGACCCCGTGGAGGGCTGGTTGAACTGGACCCCGTGGAGGGCTGGTTGAACAGGACCCTGTGTGGAGGGCTGGTTGAATAGGAGCCGGTGGAGGCTGGATGAACAGGACGCCGCGGAGGGCTGGTTGAACAGTAGCCGGTGGAGGCTGGATGAACAGGACCCCCGTGGATGAACAGTAGCTGGTGGAGGCAGGAGGAAGTCGACGGTGGATGAACAGTAGCAGGTGGAGGCTGGAGGAAGTCGACGGTGGATGAACAGTAGCCCGTGGAGGCTGAAGCGAGGCAGTAGACGGTGGATGAACAGTAGCCCGTGGAGTCCCGTTTTGCGGTACGCCACACCCCTCCCGATGAACAGGACCCCCGTTTCGACCGTAGGCACTCCAACACAAGTCCGTTTCCTCCGTTTTGCGGTACGCCACACCCCTCCCGATCAACAGCACCCCGTTTCGACCGTAGGCACTCGAACACAAGTCCGTTTCCTCCATTGTGCGGTATGCCAGACCCTTGCCGATGAACAGGACCCTGTTTCGACCGTACGCGGTCGAACAGAAGGCCGTTTTCCTCCCTTTTGCGGTACGCCAGACCCTGTTCCGGCTATTTCGTCCAAGCCAGTTGGCTCTCGTTGAACACGACCCATTCCGACCCAGAGGCTTCGCTCCCGATGAACAGGACGCGTTCCGACCCAGTCAATTGGCTCCCGGTGAACACGACGTTGTTTCCTCTATTCCGACCCAGCCGGTTAGCTGCCGATGAACAGGACGCCATTGCTGCCGTCCGTTGCCTCTCCATGTACACGAGCCCTGGCCGTCCGTATGCGCGAGTACGCGTTTTGACACCCCGCTCGTATGTACGTACGTGGCCGTATTTTTTGGCGTGTGGTTGTATGTACGTGTACACGGTTTAGACGGGACAGCCTGAATTGCTACGTGGGGGGCTCTACTATGACATGTGCCACTACGTACTCGGCCACGGTTCATCGTTGCCGAGCGACCGATCGACCAGTATGTACGTACACGTTCGCGACAAGACAGACAACGCTACGTACGCTTCGACCGGGTGGGTCCCAGCTGTCAGGGAGGATAAGGACGCACTTCCTTGCGTGCGAAGATATAGCTGCTGGGTCCGAGCTATCAGGGGGAGGAATCATTATTTTTTCTGTAATAAGGACGCACTTCCTTGCGTGCGAAGATGTAGCTGGTGGGTCCCAGCTGTCAGGGGGAGAAAACATTATTTTTCAGGGTAAAAAGGATGCAGTTGCAAGCATGCGTCCATGGGCGTGGTGCGTCCCCACTGTCAGCCTCTCACGTACAGTCATCTTTCGATGACTCTTGTTTGTTGACCACATTGACCACACCATGCCGAGCGCACCAAGGCCGATGGACGACGGCGAGGCCCCAGACTGGAACGACCCGGAGATGGGGAAGACGCAACAGTGGAGTCGCAGATGGAGAGGAGTGGGAAACTTGACTGGTTCGGGTGCGGGCAGCACTGCTGCCCACGGGAGATAGGAGCAAGAACAGAGGTTGAAGAAGCAGCACGGCTGTTGGATTAACATCCAATGGTCCAGCTGCTAGAATCATTTGTTGATTAAGTTGACAAAAGCCCTGCGTACGCGTCAACTTAGTAGGCGCACAAGTCAGCCACCAAATCTGCCGGGTCCCAGCTGTCATCGGGAGGAATCGTTTTTTCGCATAACAAGGAGGCACTTCCTTCCGTGCGAAGATACAGCCGGTGGGTCCCAGCTGTCAGGGGGAGGAAACTTTTTTTCAGCTTAATAAAGAGGAACTTTCCTTGCGTGCGACCATGGACCTCGTGGGTCCCAGATGTCAGGCTCTCCATGTACAGTCCTCTTCCGATGCCTGTCATTTGTTGACCACGCCGCGCTGAGCGCAGCAAGGCGGTGGACGACGGCGAGGCCCCGGACGGGAATGACCCAGAGATGGGAAGACGCGGCAGTGGAGTCGTAGATTGAGAGGAGTACAAGGGTTATATAACTGGTTCTGGTGCGGCGTGGGGTTCCAGTCGGTGGAGAATAACAGGAGGTGTGGACGGGTGGAGGGATAGCCTGGCCGGCGGTGAGGTAGCGCTTCGCGGTGATGCGTGCTAAGCAGAGCCGCTAGCCGCCGGAGGCCGGAGCAGGCGGTCCCGGCGACGCTAGAGGAAGAAGATGAGAGATTGAAGGTGCATGCTGGCCGTTGGATATAAATCCAATGGCTGTGGATGTCCAAATCATTTGTTGACTAAGTTGACAACGCCTTGCGTAGGCTTCGACCTATTGGCCCACATGTCTGCCAGCAAAAATGTGGCATATATTTAACCCATGTTTTCTAGAATTTACAGTCCATTTGCTGGGTTGGATGAACAAATAATTTCGCGTCAATGCGGCCCATTTAATATTTTCTAAGAAATCCTAGACCATTTGCACTTTCTTGAAATACACGAATTAGCTGGGCTTGTTCTATATTTAATGTTAGGTTAGAAGGAGCAATTAATATCAAAAAATAAACTGGGGCTACACACTTTATTATATATAAAATTAACAAATTAGCGAGTTATTGCTCAAAAGAAAAATGAGCGCATTATTATTACATTGGTCCTTAACATCTTCGCAAACTTGTGTACGCAATCACCAGGATTTTCCTTGCCTGTGAGTCAAAAACAACCAGGATTTTCCTTGCCAACTTCTGTTAAACATTTACTTTTATAAGTTAATAAGACGTGGGATGTTTTTATAATGTATATATAAGTCTCTATTAAATATACGATAATAGTAATAATAATATAAATATATATAATGTGGTTAGAAGGGAAAACATAAATTAGATACTGCATTATTATTCTTATATATAGATAAATAGAACAGAGATCTGTGTTTTATTACAAAAATACATTGGGCTGCCGATGTTTAAGAAAAAGTAAAACCTACGCTGGGAGGTCCATAGGCCGGTACGTACATGATGGACCTCAAAAAATAAGTTGAAACCACTGTCTCGGTATGTCGTGGGCTACGCATGTTAAAAAACAAAACCTAGGCCTAGCTGATACTTGTTCGCCCGCTGAAAAAATGATACCAGCTAGATACCCAATACCCCTTTCCCGCAACAACAAAAATCTCCGATACCCCTGAAAAAAAAAAGCTCCCCGATGACAGTCATCGTTGGAAATTTATTTCGTTTATTGACTAGGTTGACAAACCCGTGGGCCCCAAAGTCAGTATACAATTAGGGGGAAGCTTTTTTTCCAATGAGGCACTTGCTTGCGTACGGCTTGGACCTGGTGGGTCCCCACTATCAGCCTCTTGGCGTATAGTCCTCTCCAAATTCCTCTCGTTTGTTAAGCATGTTGACAACGGCATACGGCGGCGCCATGGCGAGCGCACACGGACGGGAAAGAACTAGAGCCGGGGAAGACGCCTTCATTCTTTCGAACATACCGCACTAGCCCGGTGGCTGCAGCCCTCTCACCCAAAAGCTGTACTGCCTAGATTTGATTCCAACTGGTGCAGTTGAAAAATATCTAACACTTGCCAAAATTTCGTCCCTGGTTTACCCAGTTTTTCGCACACTCTGCATTGTCTTGCCATTTTGAAAATAGCATATATTTCTGACTTTGCATCATATGAAGATGTGCTATACATGAATGTTGATCAGCATGATGTTAATCTGTTGTTAGTTCCATTTTTTACCATGAATAAAATTTCCAACATTTTGTTATCCATGTTTGAAAAGTGCGTGTTGATTTAAATGCTCTGCCTCTGAAACATGCAGTTTCTTATCTGAAAATCACTTGGACAAGCTGCCATCATCGGTGTTGGATTCGATGCCGCGCTTTTTCAATCCCCCGATAGCGCGGGGGGAAATAAACTTCCATCCCGTGCTGCCGGTTGGGGAATGGAGTGAACTAGATTAAAGAGGGGGCCGGTGGCGCGACTGAAGAAGCACATTAGACGCGATTTTTTTTCAGTGGATGGCTCTCGATGGCGTTTTTTTTACTTGCCTCTGCACCATACAACTTGTATTTTTAGCCTCCCAGTCCGTGGTGGACCAGCAACCCATTTGCTGGGCGGGCCAGCCTACAGAAAGCAGCACTTGATTTCAAGGCCCAAAAACAACGCAGTACTATGTTTGTTTTGAGGCCAAAAACATTACGGCAGGGGTTGAGCGGGGGAGGGGGGAAGACAGAGCAAAAAGATAAAAAAGAACTGATGCACCGTTGCTACCCTAACAAGCAGGTGCAATTCTTCTCGGGAAGAAGGTGTGCCGTTGACACTCACACGTCACAATCCCACAGTAGACATTCTAACAAGTTCACGCACAAGTACAACAGAAAAGGTAAACATTCGTATCAAACTCAGGTTCACAGGACACGTTCATATTCATAGCCAACATTCACAATCAACAACTCAAAAGATTCATATATACACAAGTTCAGCATGTCTATGCATCCAAATGATTGATAGATTACAAGACAATATTCATAGATAATTCACAAACGGTTTTTAACCCCTTTCCGCGACGGCGTTCTGAACCGTCGCCAAGTGAGTGACAGTGATAGGGGGGTCCTTCCCACATGACCCAGAAACCATTGGGGATAGGGAGCCTTGATGCATATATAGTACTCCCTACTCGTTTGTGCTCGCATTGCCATCGCAGTCGGTATTATGTGGTGCTACATTTACGATGCGCGACCCATCACAAATAGTTCATGATTATAGAAGTAGACAATCACACACATTTACTTTTCCTCGACTGTGTGCGATTCGATGTAAGAGCAGACACAGTTGTCGCTATAAAACTATATGTGAAGCTTGAATACATCCCACATGATTCATCCGTCGTACCCGCGTCGGATGATCGACCTATCGCACGTGTTCTTCTATGACCAAACATTTGCGATGCGCACAACATCACAAACAGTTCATAATTGCGAAGCGTGTGTGATAAGGTGACTATCACAAACATTTAATAAGAAAGAATTGTGTGCGATGCTGTTGTTAATCGCACACGTTTTTTCTTGGCTGGTCGTGTGTGCAGTAGAGATTGATCGCACACATAGTGGATCCTAGAAATGTGTCTGATCTCCACGTCTATCGCAGATGTTTCGCTTTCGCAAACCGTGTGCAGTTTAATCCCTAATTAATCCATAATTAAACCCTAATTAATCCCTAATTTAAATATCACATGTTTTGAATTTGAAAGTAGGCAATCACTTATTTGATATCCAACCATGTTTATTACAAATATAGGTTCAACCACGAATGCATAATTCGATGCACAGGTACATATACTGAAGAACTACAGAAGCACCAAGTAAAGAATGATGAACCACAGTTGTACTAAAGACTGTAAAGAGAGAGGCGAAAGACATTCTGGTTGCTGGAGAAGGTGAAGTGGAATGCCCATATTGTGCCCTCCTCCTTGCGTAATGCGCGCATGACTCTAGGCCAACCCCTTGTGATGGCTGCCTGTCCATCCTTCACTGTCTTCATTAGGACTTCTCGATGCTCATTGTAGTCTGGATGAAATACTTTAACCTTCATTGCGTGTCCACCAATCATGTACTTTGCGAGGTAATCTTGAGTGAACTGCTTCGGGAACCACTGCGAACGAAAAAGATTCAGACATTGTTGTCTAACAACTCATTATGGGCAGTAAAAAGAGAAGGCTGCAGAGTTTGTAGTTACCATCCTACAGCTCACTGTTGTGTTGGATAGAGCGTAAACAAATAATTTGCTTGCCACCGTTCGTATCTTTTTGCTAATAATCCTTATCAGTTTCCTCACTTGATGCTTGTTCATGAATATCTCATTGCCCCATACGCAAAAAGGGTTGATGCGTGGATCCTTATCAAGGGCATATGTACCTACAAGCAACAAGTAAATATTAGAAGCTAACAAGTGTCCAGGCTTGGATCTATATGCACTACATTATGGAATGATGGGGGGAGTACAAGCCGAGGGATGAAACTAACCTCGGCGGAAAATGTTGGCCACTCCTGTTGTTGTCCTGCATAAGTAGTGGAAAGGCATGATAAGTACAGCAACCTTAACATCAAACAAATATAGCAAAGGTAAACAACATCATCTCCAAATGATAGCTTGAATGTGTTGGTTTCAGCATGCTGTTAAAGCAGATATAAAATGGAAGGCAATGTTACCGACAACAGGCTTAACAGCCATCAAATATTGCAATTCAAACTGGTATTGTTGAAAATGAATAGAACGTAGGTAACGCTTAAACATCACACTGGATAAATGTGTAGAACTGAAATAAAGGGCATGTGTTAACTACACCAGGCATAACTTGAACCAAATATAGCCGTTCAAACTGGTATTGATGCAGTCGAGCGGCACAGTTCCGACTTGCACATAATGAACATACATTGTGAATGAATGAAATAAACATGGCATAAATGATCAGTATAACAACCAAATATAGCCATGGAAAACTGGACAGAGTCTCACTGCAACCAACCTAACAAGCAAATACAGATAATTAGGGCATATGCTTGAAAACTGGACAAATGCTCACTACAACCAACCTAACAAGCAAATACAGATAAACAAGGCATCTGCTTGAAAACTGGACAAATGCTCACTTCAACCAACCTAATAACCAAATACAGATAAACAAGGCATCTGCTTGATAACTGGACAAATGCTCACTGCAACCAACCTAAGAACCAAATACATATAAAACAAGGCATCTACTTGATAACTGGAAAAATGCTCACTGCAACCAACCTAACAACCAAATACAGATAAACAAAGCATCTACTCACTATAAACAACCAAATATGGCCATTCGTGAAACTGAAGTGGACAATTCATACTTAAACATCACATAGCCCTATTGAACAATACATTTTTTGCATAACTGAAATAATTAAACACGGCACAGTTAAAGCACCGCACGGCAAATGCTACTACAACAAAGGGTACGGGTTGGCAAGCTAGAAAAGGTAAGATTTGCTGATAGGATGTTGCCTCACATGTCATGGATGGGATCCTTCCAGTTGGAAGAGCACAGACCCATGGTGTGCTCTCTGATGTCACAGATGGGCTGTTTCACCTTGGAAGAACCTTTGTGGGTGCCCTCCTCATGGTCGTGCTCGTGGTCGATGAGATCTGACTTGGCAATTGAGGATCCCAAGCCGCTGCCGTAGAACGTATCCTTCAGAAATGACAAAATGGGCTCGAGGGCGTACAAGGATCGCAAATCCTTCACCGCTTGGCGGAGGAGACCAGTGGCAGGGCCATCGAAGAGATCGATGGCGGTTGAACCAGAGGGGTTGGGGATGGACCACTTAACCTATGACATGGCCCACGTGAAGCCGTCGCTGTCGACGAGCTTGATGTCGTAGCCAGCTTTCCCGAGATACAGTAATACACTAGCCCGCTGACATGAAGCCTTCGGTATGGCAACGTAGTCAACGTCTTCGCTGGCTTCCGCAGCGATGTGTTGCTCCGGGATCGACAGGTCGGGGCGAACGGCGGCCACCTTGCCAACATTCGCCGGAGAGGGCATGATAAACCTCTTCTTGGCCGAACGCTCATCGGGCTCCCCGGGATACGTGGTCGAGCTTAGGCTGCGACATTCTGGAGCAGGGGATGTGGATCTGGCAGGGAGGGACACCGCAGGCCTCATCTAAAAACTCAGGGGAGTGGGGCGATGGTATGGGAATCGCTGGGTAACCTGAACTTTATTATCTAAGCTAGGAGGAACGGGCAGACCGGTAGGGGTTGACGGCGGCGCCGGCAACGCCGGTGAGCTAGGGTTTGAGGGGGGGTGGTGTTTGAGGATACGCCGTGGCTACTAAATTTTTTAGTAACGGTGGGTGGAGATGGTGGTGGACGAGGGAGGGAGACGGTTCAAATGCCTCGACTACTGTAATTTTACTATAAGCTCGGTGCTGGAGGAGTGTGGGCGGCGATTGAAGTACGGCGGCTACTAAAATTTTGGTAAAGGAATTGATGAGGGGCGGGAGTACCCAAGACCGCGCACGATCCAATAAGAATATGCGTGTATGATAATAAGGAAAAGTGGCGGAACCGCCGATTTTTGCAACGCTCAAGGCGAGTAGTTTGTTTTTAGATTTCTAGCTAGCTGGTCTATCGCTCACGGTTCGTCCTAATTTCTAAATAAACGACCCGCCTTTAGCTTTCGTAGGTGGTGATTTTACAGTGCACTTGCATCGCACACGGTTAAGCAAGTACCTCCACCCTTTGCTCGCGCTTGCGCAGTCGTGGTGATTTTGCATCGCACACGGTTGAGCCAGTACCTCCACCTTTGCTCGCGCTTGCGCAGTCGTGGTGATTCATAGCGCACTTGCATCACACACGGTTAAGACATTATACCCGTGTCCATTGAGCGTCATCAGAGTCTTTGTAGCAAAAAAACGTTAGAGAGGGTCAGAAGACAGCCACACCAGCATGTGGCCCAAATATATATGAGTGAAAAGGGTGGTCTGTGATGTTCAAAATTCCAATGCACAACTTTGACCACGCGGGCCCATGGTTGGGCGCATCGTCGAAGATCGATGAGAGGGGCCAGAGGTCAAGAACCACCTGGACGTGGCCAAATATATGTAGGAATATTGGGTGTGATGTTTAAAACTTTAAATACACAATGCAAAACTTTGGTGGCACCTGCCTCGCAAACCCGAAAGCACCCTTGGATATATCTATAATGACGTAATGTCATAGCTAGCTAGGGTGCTTGACCCACCACCTCCCACTTCGTGTCAGCGGGGCGGATGCACGTAATGATACTTTGGTCATACATGCATGTCGCCATGACCTACCATAAGACGGACCAGTAAATCTATCGTTTGGTCAAACGACAACTGTTGTTGTCGATAAACCGCTTGGGCCAATAGATTGAACCATCATAAAAATCGCACGAGAGGGACCACAAAACTAGCACCTCTTGCATGCGGCCCAAAATGATGTACGTTGGAAGGGGTGATGTGTGTTTTCAATATAGAATAATGTACAATTTAGATGTGGTGCCTACCTCTCGATACAGACAACAACCATGAAGGCCAGGTAGTTAAGAACGAGATACGCAGGGTACGGTGTAGGTCGAACCCAGTAATCCGAGCATGTGGGAGGGAATCCTGACAACGCATGAGCTCGAGCTTTGGTTGAATGACATGTGATGGTGACTATCCCTAACACGAAGAACTAGGAGGAATCCAATCATGGCCAACACATACCCCTTGTTATCGGTCAAAGGGATGATATATATACACTCGGGGAGCCCACAGATATGCGTGTCGTCACAAAAAATCGCACAAGGGAGACGTGGTCGATCAGAAGACCTCGTATACACTGCATGCGGCCCGAAAATGTATGGGTACGGTGGTGTGTGATGTGTTTAAATCTCGAATGCACAACTTCGATGGATCACCAACTACATTACAAACCGAACACCGTACCCGACCCCAAGCCTGGTTCAATACGTACGGTGTCGGTTTCCCAACTTCGAGGCGGCGGCGGTGGGGGGGGGGTGTCATCCAACGCATGCGCTCAAACTTTATTTGGTCTAACATGGCACACATAGAAATAGGAAACCATCATGGTCAAAACCTTCTCGTTGTTGGGTCAAAGGGATAGATTGTGTGGGCCCCCCTCATTATCGGTAAAGGATAATATATATACATCGGGGAGCCCAGAGATATGTGCAGCGTCTATAAACCGCACAAGGGAGACATGCTCAATCAGAACACCCTGCCCCCTATACCCTGCATGCGACCTGAAAAAGGTTTATATAATCGCCATGATAGGTCACTATAGAGTCAATCATTCTTTAATTTTTTAGAGCAAAAAATAACCAATAAAAACATAGTCTACAAATTAGCAAAACAAGGATCCCAAGGTTTATATAATCGCCATGACAGGTCACTATAGAGATATTTATCTCTTTATCTCTATAAAGACCGTGCCATAGCATTTAAATGTAGCTTGAGATATGCAACTTCCCACCGGGTCACCCATCCTTGGACTACTCTAGCCCGAGCATGCTTAACTTCTGCATTCTATTCGACTAGGCTAGCGGATGGGAAGCCGCACCTTGCTGATAGGAATTGCCTCCTTGCCTTTAAGGCGTTTCACGCTGGTCACCCTATGGGACCTACTCCCTCCTATCACACACATTTGTGCTTTTAGAAACTGTGTGCGATATTTACATGGCAGGTGTGTCGCCGCCTAGCCTTCAATGAGCACTGACACTAGTAGCGGGAAAACGATGGGACAAGAGGTGGGAAACCGATGAGAGGAGTGGTGGGAAACGGTAGCTTGTTTGGATATATAACAACATTAATATAGAAAACTTAGTAGAGAAGGAAGCGTGAGCTAGCACGACGCATGCGCACAGTGCTTACCCATATACTGCATGTGCGGTCGAAAGGGCTGAGGATTGCTGTCGGGACCGGTCTTCCAGGATATTAATTTCCCAGTAAATGGCCCTTGTGCTCACCAGTCCCAGGATTACTGTTAGCTGATGAGACACAAACTTGATACAGAAATTCCAAGCAAAATACAAAATATGAAGTACAAGACCATTCTGGCCTATGAGTACAACAAATGGTTTCTAGTGGTTGATGGCGGAAGCGGTTTGCGGATTATCAGCGTCTATGGGACTCCATTTCCCACAGGAACAGCTGACCTGGATAACTCCTATCTTCGCGAGGCTGCTATCATCATTGCCTAGGTTCCGGGGCTGTCATCGCAGCGCTCCTCTCCAAGCAAGAAATCTGGCCAAGACAATAGCCAGGGACAAGCCAGTGAGTACTTTGAATGTACTCGCAAACATTATGAACACAGGTATAATATAACAGATGATAATCATGCTCTGAAATATTTTCATGATCACTTAGCCAGTCACGAAAAGAAATTCAGGCCGCATGCAAGCAGGTCATTAAATATGAAAAAGCCATTAGATAATAAGAATAAAATAAACCGATCGGGTGTCTGAAGCGATGCCTCGAAAGGATAATAATATAAAGCATGCCTCAGTCGGGCGTCTGAGCGACGCCACATAAAGGGCTTGTAAAGAAAATTAAATAATCAGCATGCCACAGTCGGGCGTCTCAGTGACACCACATAAAGGGCTTATAAAGAAATAAAAAGCAGGCATGCCACAGTCGGGCGTCTGAGCGACACCACATAAAGGGCTTATAAAGGAATAAAAGCAGGCATGCCACAGTCGGACGTCTCAGCGACACCACATAAAGGGCTTATAAAGAAAGTAAATAACAAACGTGCCACAGTCGGGCGTCTGAGCGACACCACATAAAGGGCTTATAAAGGAATTAAATAACAAACATGCCACAGTCGGGCGTCTGAGCGACACCACATAAAGGGCTTATAAAGGAATTAAATAACAAGCGTGCCACAGTCGGGCGTCTGAGCGACACCACATAAAGGGCTTATATAGGAATAAACACAGTGAATATCCAGGAGGTAGAACCGTCCCAAGGATTCTCAATAATTCAAATAGTACAAATGGTTAGTTCATAATAATAATAATCACAATCATCATATGTCACATGTCATGATCAATGATCTGGTTTAGCAGTTTTTCCTCCGAAGACCGACACTAAGACCGACACTTGACCCATCCCAGACTGTAGTCCTTAACCATGGACACGGCTATTCGAATAGATATAATCTCTGCAGAGGGTGTACTCTTTACCCACGAGTAACGGATTCCTTTAGTCCATCGGGACTAATTCCGTTTACGGTCTTTTACTTGAAAACACACCTGACCCGCACACACCAGTTTAACTTACCGGTGTCTGGAATCACCCACGACACCCGTTAAGCAAAACTCTAAGTGGGGAGGCTACAACCTCGACTAGCATGGGATCACAAAATTTATAACGCGCGCAAACTAGGGGAGCTACCTCCTCGGCTCCAACCGGAAACACCCATGCCCCCGGACCAGGTGGCATGTCTACCGGATGCAGCCGGTATCTTCCACCATGGCCTCTCTGTACGGTGTGTTCTAAGAAAGGGGTTGACAACTTACTGAACCGTACCCTACCTAAGGCAGGGACAAGTGGTAGCACGAAGCAAGAATGGGGGTTACTGGCACAAGACTCGATCTATGGTCGTCTCAGGAGGTTTAAGTATTCCCTGCATGATTAGTACAACAAAGATATTTTTCCACCAACAGACAGAATCACCACTCATCATACCTCACCATGCCTCACTGAATATACCCGTCTCAGCGAAATATCAGTGACAAGCTCGTGTCCACCCAAGACAGAGACTTTCCCGGATTCCTTCCGGTAGGCATGAAAGGCATACGAGGGTGATTACTATCACAAGCATATCAAATTCCAACAGCAAGGAATCTTCATTATGCACTCATGAGTATGATCATATCATCACATAAAATAACGAATACTTCGCGTCAAGGTGGTGTTGTATTCGCATCACACAACAAATATTATGCCAGGGTTCAGAATGCTTGCCTTTAGTGTGTGGAGAGGTAGAGTGCACCACAAAACTTTTGAAGGTTGCTTCCCTCTCCATTTCCTATTTTTGAAAATATTTGAATCAACACACCATTCAAAAATAGTACAAAAAAGTTCTTCAGAAAATTTTCAAATAAACATGAAAATAAACTAGACAAAATTTGAGAAATAACAGAAAAAGAATCAAGTCAAATGGAGTTGTATTTTAAAAGTTATAGCCAGTCAAAGTTCAGGTCAAAATCTGTTTTTAAATAAAACAGAAAAAGGAAAACGGTTCGGGGACGAATACGTTTTCCAGTGACAGAAAATGTATACCCAGTAGTACGCGTACTCGCGGAGAAGACGTACTCGAGGGCCGGCGCCACTGGCGGTTGGGTTGTGACACCGACAGGTGGGGCCCACCTGTCGGGTTTGTCTCCCTCCTCACGCGCGCTCCTGGCCAGAGACAGAGGCCGGCCCCGGCGATGATTGCCGGCGCTAGGGGGCACCATCTCCGGCGCTGGGCACACCGGCGTGCTCTGGGGGATATGCCGCATCGCTTGGTGGGGGAGGTGGATACCGAGAGGCTCGGGGTTGAGCAGAGCTTCAACAATGGCGGGAGGTGGTCACGGCCAAAGGGGGGGTTCACCTACGGTGGCTCCCGAGCACCATTTAACAGGGGGAAGGGCCTAGGGGAGGCAGAGGTTACCTATTATAGGCGCCGGAGGGGAGGATGGGGCTCGGGTGGCCTCGAATTTAGCATAGGGCGGCGGCGGCCGAACTGGCCAGAGACAAGGAAGATGACCTCTTCCGGTCATTCTGATTGCTGCGGGGGCTTTAGAGGGGAGGCAGGAGGTCGTCTGAGGGTCTGGTTGAGCTCGAGGTCTCTTTTAATAGCGCGGTGAGGCGGTTCCCGTGACGGCCGGAGATAAGATCGCCGGCCGACCGCTTCTGCTGCAGTAGGGCGACGTGGCACTGGTCGGCGCTAGCGGACGGCCTCGAGGATGAGATCGTCCTGTACCAGAGGCCAGCTGGCGTCCTAAGGCTGCTTGGGCGGCGCTGCGGCGGTGGGGGCCGGCTGCTACCGCCGGCGTGCTGCCAAGAAGGGCCTGACGGCGGCGCTGCGGCGAGTCAGGGGGGCCCGGGGTACCTCTGCGGCTCTGGAGGGGTCGAGCGCGTGTCCCTACGGGCAGGGAAGGGCCAGGGACGGGGTAGGTGGGGCGCGGCGGCTCGGGTGCGCTTGTCTGCAATAGACGCGCTCTGGGCGCGCGCAGCGCATGCCTACCAGGTGCTTGGCGAAATGACCAGGCCCTCCAGGAGTCTCTAATGCACAAGGGGTTTAGCAGGGTGGGGTTTCAGGCCAAGTTAGAGCTATGAGACATGCTGGTTAGGCAAAGCAAGCAGGTTCATAATGCAAACTAAAAACTATGCCAACTCTGTCCATGAACACAAGGTGCTCGACAGAATGCCATGGGCATCTAGGCATCTCCTCTGGTGGCCAAAATCTCCAGATCAGAGTCTCTTTAGATGGTAAAGAGGGTGGTAAGGTTAGTTTGACAAAAACAGAAACTAGTTAGTGCAAGTTTTTGAGAAAACCAGATCTGGACAGAAAATATATGCCATTATTGCATGTGTCAAAAATATTCAAATGGGTCCAATCTTCTGGACTTAAGGGTTTGGTAGGGTGGACTACAAGCAGGAAAAATCCCAAGATTAATAGAGCAAAATAAAAATAGGTTGTAGTGTAAACTACAAACTGAACCAGATTTGAAAACTTGAGGTAGGGCTCAAAATCCCCAAATGACTAAGAGAAGTTTTTGCATAAAAGTGATCCAGGGACATCACATGTCATCCCCAAATTTTTGTGGAATCTATAAATGAAGTTATCAAATGGTTGTAGTGCAAAAAGGGACTCTAACACTTATGAGAAACCACTTTAAAAGAAATAAAACTTAGGAAAATAATTATAGAAATAATTCCACTGATAAGAGAAATGTTTTTGAGAAGGTATACAAGTCCAACAATATTTTTGAAAAGTTTCCATTTGGAGGGAAAAACTCCACAATTCAGAAGAAGGAGTGATTCTGAAATCAGAAGATAATCCAGAAAATAAAAATTTTATTTCCTGGCAAAAATTTTAGTTAATAAAACGTGGTCAAATTTTTGGGGTGTTACAACACTACCCCCCTTAAGAAAAATCTCATCCTCGAGATTTGCTGAGAAAGGTTTCAAAAAAATAACTCCGACTGTCATGATATAATAACTCGAAGATTGAATAATCTGCTCACGCGATATGACGAGGCTACAGCGAGAGGGCAGATAATTTGTACAACTACAGTGGGGTACTGGTACTGCGTGGAAAAATCTACGGTTGGGGAAACCGAGAAATTTCTACTATTGGCTAGGGTAAATTTAGAATAAAATTCTAAATTAGGCTGGCCGTACCCGAGTGCATAGTGCTCTCTCTGGCTGACAGGTGGACCCGGGGCCCACTGTCAGTCTCTTCTTCTACCTCTGGTCTCCTTTCTTCCTCTCTTTCGCGTGCGCCCGCGCTTTCTCCACCTGTGGTACCTAGCGAGTAGGGCACCAAGGGCCGTACTATGGTAGTGCGCGGTGCGCTAGCTGCCGGTGCAGCGTGCACTCACCTCGCGGGCCAGTGCGCTGTCGGCACTGCTCGCGGATTCGCCTCCGAACACCGGCGATCGAGCGACGAGCGGCGCTGGTGGACTTCGCCCACCGTACACCGATCTCGAGCTATAAAATGACCGCGGTGCTCCACTCTCCTTCCTCACACCTGGCCTCGCTTCTCCTTCTCCTTCCTTCTCCTCCATTGCTGTCTGCAGGAGCTCGAGACGAGGCTCTAATGGCGGAGGTGATGCCGGATTGGTACATGATCCTGATGTGCGGAGGGTTGGCGGCATTGCTGGGGTTCTCCGGGCTCTTGTGCGCGATGATCCTCGATGATCGTCGTGATGCTGCTGCTCGAGTGCTAGCTCTCCGCGGCGGCGGTGATCATGAAGATTAGGTGCTAGTGTCAGGTGCTAACTGCTGTCAGTGTGCTGGAGGCAATCTGCACTAGAATAATTTACCCACAAATTTCTCCTTCAGAGATTGTGGTGTGCTAGTGAGGTGATCAGTTAGGTGCAAAAATGTGTACGTGGTTTAGCAATTAGTGCCTGTGATCGAGTAGTTGTGGTTGTGAGCCTGCTGTCGCGGTGCTGCCTGAATTAAAATTTATGTCGTGGAGAATTAATTGCTGCAATAACTGAAGGGAAATCCCACCTCGGAATTTACCGAGAGCGAAAAACAGTTAATCAAAAATAACAACAGTAAGTAAATTGCTCACATTAATTGAAACCAAACAATTAATTCACCACACAAACTTAGGATACAACGCATCAGCTGCAACACATGCTAGGCTAATAAACACAGAAGTGGCGTCTATGACGCAAACGTAAAATATGCTGGGTCCTGAGAAAAAGTTTCCGGCACTGGGGCACAATCTTCTTCTATCGGGGAAAGCAGATTGACTAGTGGAAGAACGCGCCTCTCCTGGTCTGGCCTCAGTGGTCTACCAATGGCGATCTGAGGATTCAAATCGGCGAGGCTCTGGAGATAACCCATTACTCACTGGGTCAAACGCTCTTGAGCGATGACATACTGGGCAAGGTTGGCCAGTACTGGGTCCCTCTCAATTCGCCCACCGAGAAAAGATGCTACTTCTCCGGGTGCTGCACGACTCGGGAAGTAATAATACCCCCTTTCGCTGGCATAGGGTACTGCGAAGCGAAGACGAGTAAGCGCTTCGTACGCAGCAGCTTCTATGGCCATTTGCGGAGTCGGCATAGATTTCCCCACGAAGGAGACTTCCGTTGGGTCTTGGTTTGGGTTTGCGGGAGGGATGTGTACTACTGCCCAATATTTCGAGGTGGATGGGGTGATTCTCGATTTGAGCAGCTCGTACTGGGGTGGATGGGTAGAACTCATGGTACTGCAGGTAAAGTCCCACAATATTTTTACAAAACTACCTGGGGTTGCATCTGGAGTTCTCAGATAAATACTAGGGCTCGGCATGGCAAAGAAATGGCTGTGAGAGTTGTGCAAAAAGTGAGAGATGCTTGGTAAGGTCACGGAGTGGCCTCTTATATAGCATCAGGGCTGGGTTACTGATCACGGTGTGTGGGCAACTAGTTTGTCGGTTCTGCTCTATGGGGTCGGGGTCAAAGCCACAGATACACATATCTCACAAAAGTGACGTGTTACTGTGGGTTTCGTCGGGGTGGTTTTCGGTAGCTACGCCCAGAATTAAAAATGCAACCGCACGCCAATAGACTTATACGGGGCTACTAAACAAAACAAAGGCGCACAAGCAGTCTGCATCCATTCAAGGCGAGTACAAGGTCACACTATTACAAGGCGTAGAAATACTAAGACTCGGTACTACTCGAGTGGCTTAGTCTACCTCGTTAATATCTAAGTGGGCGTGCCTGGTGGACGTCGAGGCTTCTCCATGGGCTTCACCATCGGGGTTAGCCGGATGGGGTCGAGGAGCTGCAGGGTCGGGGTAGCGATGATGACCATCGCGGGGGTTGTTGGCCACAATCCCGTTGGAGCGTGTTCCCAAAAGGCGATGAAGCACTTCTGGGGACACCAAAGCATTTCGGTCGATGGCAGGGGCAGACCTCAAGGAGTCGATCGGTTGCCCGAATAGCACAACTGGGTTGTCGGCGTCGGGCTCCTCTTCTCCTCTTGCCGGGGCTCGGCGAACAAGCTCTCCACAAGCGGCGATCAGATCAAGGGTGATCTGATCGAATAGTGCCTCTAGTGCACTTACATAGCGCACCAGATGCAGCAATGCAGGGTCCGTCTCGTGGTCTCCGTTGGCAACCTGGGGTGGCCTACCATACCCGTCACGGCTGGGGTAGTAGTAGAACGAGCGGCAGTTAACTCGGGGCGACAGGTGCCGGAGTTGAACTATAGCCTCTCGAGCAACTAGCTGAATGGCTTGTGGCTCAAAGGAAGTTGTCCTTCCGGTGAACCTGTAGGGGCGTTCTGGCGACATACCCCTACCATAGACGTGCACAGTGGCCCAGAATTGACGGCTCTCACCGCTCATGGGCCCTTGGTACACAACATACTCTGGGGGCTCTTCTAATGCAAAGGCACGACAGGTGAGGTTTGCTAGCACAGTCACAAAACCTCCAAGGTCGGTTGCTGTGGTCTCATTGTGAACAATGGGGCCAGGCATCTTGGCTCGGTTTTGGGGTAGAGGCTGTGCTGTGCTGGGTTGGGGCTAGCGTTCCCTTTTTATAGAAAAAGAGGACGGAGTCTTCCTTCGCACGCTTGCGAATGAGAGAATTAAGGTGCCGGTCACTGGCGCGTGATCGACAGGCTAGGCCGATAGGTTAGGCACCGACTGCCAAAAGGTGTCGGGGTCACTGTGTGGCTATCTTACACGAGAAGCTTGGCCGGGTTTACGTTAAGGTCTGGTGGGTTGGTTAACCTAGGTTTATCGACCTGGCTAAGATAGGATTAGCCAATGGTCAGCCTGGCTCTGATACCAAGGTTGTCGGGACCGGTCTTCCAGGATATTAATTTCCCAGTAAACGGCCCTTGTGCTCACCAGCCCCAGGATTACTGTTAGCTGATGAGACACAAACTTGATACAGAAATTCCAAGCAAAATACAAAATATGAAGTACAAGACCATTCTGGCCTATGAGTACAACAAATGGTTTCTAGTGGTTGATGGCGGAAGCGGTTTGCGGATTACCAGCGTCTATGGGACTCCATTTCCCACAGGAACAGCTGACCTGGATAACTCCTATCTTCGCGAGGCTGCTATCATCATTGCCTAGGTTCCGGGGCTGTCATCGCAGCGCTCCTCTCCAAGCAAGAAATCTGGCCAAGACAATAGCCAGGGACAAGCCAGTGAGTACTTTGAATGTACTCGCAAACATTATGAACACAGGTATAATATAACAGATGATAATCATGCTCTGAAATATTTTCATGATCACTTAGCCAGTCACGAAAAGAAATTCAGGCCGCATGCAAGCAGGTCATTAAATATGAAAAAGCCATTAGATAATAAGAATAAAATAAACCGATCGGGTGTCTGAAGCGATGCCTCGAAAGGATAATAATATAAAGCATGCCTCAGTCGGGCGTCTGAGCGATGCCACATAAAGGGCTTGTAAAGAAAATTAAATAATCAGCATGCCACAGTCGGGCATCTCAGCGACACCACATAAAGGGCTTATAAAGAAATAAAAAGCAGACATGCCACAGTCGGGCGTCTGAGCGACACCACATAAAGGGCTTATAAAGGAATTAAATAACAAACGTGCCACAGTCGGGCGTCTGAGTGACACCACATAAAGGGCTTATAAAGGAACTAAATAACAAGCATGCCACAGTCGGGCATCTGAGCGACACCACATAAAGGGCTTATATAGGAATAAACACAGTGAATATCCAGGAGGTAGAACCGTCCCAGGGATTCTCAATAATTCAAATAGTACAAATGTTTAGTTCATAATAATAATAATCATAATCATCATATGTCACATGTCATGATCAATGATCTGGTTTAGCAGTTTTTCCTCCGAAGACCGACACTAAGACCGACACTTGACCCATCCCAGACTGTAGTCCTTAACCATGGACACGGCTATTCGAATAGATATAATCTCTGCAGAGGGTGTACTCTTTACCCACGAGTAACGGATTCCTTTAGTCCATCGGGACTAATTCCGTTTACGGTCTTTTACTTGAAAACACACCTGACCCGCACACACCAGTTTAACTTACCGGTGTCTGGAATCACCCACGACACCCGTTAAGCAAAACTCTAAGTGGGGAGGCTACAACCTCGACTAGCATGGGATCACAAAATTTATAACGTGCGCAAACTAGGGGAGCTACCCCCTCGGCTCCAACCGGAAACACCCATGCCCCCGGACCAGGTGGCATGTCTACCGGATGCAGCCGGTATCTTCCACCATGGCCTCTCTGTACGGTGTGTGCTAAGAAAGGGGTTGACAACTTACTGAACCGTACCCTACCTAAGGCAGCGACAAGTGGTAGCACGAAGCAAGAATGGGGGTTACTGGCACAAGACTCGATCTATGGTCGTCTCAGGAGGTTTAAGTATTCCCTGCATGATTAGTACAACAAAGATATTTTTCCACCAACAGACAGAATCACCACTCATCATACCTCACCATGCCTCACTGAATATACCCGTCTCAGTGAAATATCAGTGACAAGCTCGTGTCCACCCAAGACAGATACTTTCCCGGATTCCTTCCGGTAGGCATGAAAGGCATACGAGGGTGATTACTATCACAAGCATATCAAATTCCAACAGCAAGGAATCTTCATTATGCACTCATGAGTATGATCATATCATCACATAAAATAACGAATACTTCGCGTCAAGGTGGTGTTGTATTCGCATCACAAAACAAATATTATGCCAGGGTTCAGAATGCTTGCCTTTAGTGTGTGGAGAGGTAGAGTGCACCACAAAACTTTTGAAGGTTGCTTCCCTTTCCATTTCCTATTTTTGAAAATATTTGAATCAACACACCATTCAAAAACAGTACAAAAAAGTTCTTCAGAAAATTTTCAAATAAACATGAAAATAAACTAGACAAAATTTGAGAAACAACAGAAAAAGAATCAAGTCAAATGGAGTTGTATTTTAAAAGTTATAGCCAGTCAAAGTTCAGGTCAAAATCTGTTTTTAAATAAAACCGAAAAAGGAAAACGGTTCGGGGACGAATACGTTTTCCAGTGACAGAAAATGTATACCCAGTAGTATGCGTACTCGCGGAGAAGACGTACTCGAGGGCCAGCGCCACTGGCGGTTGGGTTGTGACACCGACAGGTGGGGCCCACCTGTCGGGTTTGTCTCCCTCCTCACGCGCGCTCCTGGCCAAAGACAGAGGCCGGCTCCGGCGACGATTGCCGGCGCTAGGGGGCACCATCTCCGGTGCTGGGCACACTGGCGTGCTCTGGGGGATAGGCCGCATCAGTTGTTGGGGGAGGTGGATACCGAGAGGCTCGGGGTTGAGCAGAGCTTCAACAATGGCGGGAGGTGGTCACGGCCAAAGCGGGGTTCACCTACGGTGGCTCCCGAGCACCATTTAACAGGGGGAAGGGCCTAGGGGAGGCAGAGGTTACCTATTATAGGCGCCGAAGGGGAGGATGGGGCTCGGGTGGCCTCGAATTTAGCATAGGGCGGCGGCGGCCGAACTGGCCAGAGACAAGGAAGATGACCTCTTCCGGTCATTCTGATTGCTGCGGGGGCTTTAGAGGGGAGGCAGGAGGTCGTCTGAGGGTCTGGTTGAGCTCGAGGTCTCTATTAATAGCGCGGTGAGGCGGTTCCCGTGACGGCCGGAGATAAGATCGCCGGCCGACCGCTTCTGCTGCAGTAGGGCGACGTGGCACTGGTCGGCGCTAGCGGACGGCCTCGAGGATGAGATCGTCCTGTACCAGAGGCCAGCTGGCGTCCTAAGGCTGCTTGGGCGGCGCTGCGGCGGTGGGGGCCGGCTGCTACCGCCGGCGTGCTGCCAAGAAGGGCCTGACGGCGGCGCTGCGGCGAGTCAGGGGGGCCCGGGGTACCTCTGCGGCTCTGGAGGGGTCGAGCGCGTGTCCCTACGGGCAGGGAAGGGCCAGGGACGGGGTAGGTGGGGCGCGGCGGCTCGGGTGCGCTTGTCTGCAATAGACGCGCTCTGGGCGCGCGCAGCGCATGCCTACCAGGTGCTTGGCGAAATGACCAGGCCCTCCAGGAGTCTCTAATGCACAAGGGGTTTAGCAGGGTGGGGTTTCAGGCCAAGTTAGAGCTATGAGACATGCTGGTTAGGCAAAGCAAGCAGGTTCATAATGCAAACTAAAAACTATGCCAACTCTGTCCATGAACACAAGGTGCTCGACAGAATGCCATGGGCATCTAGGCATCTCCTCTGGTGGCCAAAATCTCCAGATCAGAGTCTCTTTAGATGGTAAAGAGGGTGGTAAGGTTAGTTTGACAAAAACAGAAACTAGTTAGTGCAAGTTTTTGAGAAAACCAGATCTGGACAGAAAATATATGCCATTATTGCATGTGTCAAAAATATTCAAATGGGTCCAATCTTCTGGACTTAAGGGTTTGGTAGGGTGGACTACAAGCAGGAAAAATCCCAAGATTAATAGAGCAAAATAAAAATAGGTTGTAGTGTAAACTACAAACTGAACCAGATTTGAAAACTTGAGGTAGGGCTCAAAATCCCCAAATGACTAAGAGAAGTTTTTGCATAAAAGTGATCCAGGGACATCACATGTCATCCCCAAATTTTTGTCGAATCTATAAATGAAGTTATCAAATGGTTGTAGTGCAAAAAGGGACTCTAACACTTATGAGAAACCACTTTAAAAGAAATAAAACTTAGGAAAATAATTATAGAAATAATTCCACTGATAAGAGAAATGTTTTTGAGAAGGTATACAAGTCCAACAATATTTTTGAAAAGTTTCCATTTGGAGGGAAAAACTCCACAATTCAGAAGAAGGAGTGATTCTGAAATCAGAAGATAATCCAGAAAATAAAAATTTTATTTCCTGGCAAAAATTTTAGTTAATAAAACGTGGTCAAATTTTTGGGGTGTTACAATTGCCATTTGATACTGGCAACATGGAACGACAGGATATCCGTGCTGAAATTTAAACTTATTCAGGGTCCGTTTGACCTTTTTATACACTAATTGAGTTTCCTAGGCATTTAATGTCCATAATTCAAATCTGAACTACAAATACATGCTCCAGTTCACCAAAATGGCTAGAAAAATTATACATGTGTCCTTGGGTGCATATTTAGGTCCCATGCCAGGAATGGGAATGAATTACAACCGTACCGGCGTCCTGGCTCGTCCTCAAACATTTGGAATCTCGATTTTTAAATCCCCATAAATCCAAAACTCACCAGAAAGTCATCAAAGGTGGCATGGTGTCACGTCATGGCACATATATGTCGTAGTAAAAACATTGTCCAATTTGGGCCAAGCTTTATTACAAACCTCTTACAAACCGAAGCCTGTCGCAAGAACCCTCGTGGTTTCGATAGGGAAACGTGTCCCCTTGTGGGCGAAATGATAATCGCTCCCTCTTCTAGCCTTGTATTTTCTTCTACTCGCAACATGGAACAACGGGAGATTCGCACTGAACTTTGAAATTATTCAGGGTTCGTTTTACCTTTTTTATTCATTAATTGAGTTTTCTAGGCATTTAATGTCCATAATTCAAATCCGAACTACAAATACAAGCTCCAGTGCACCAAAATGGCTAGAAAAAACGTACATGTGTCCTTGGGGTGCATGTTTAGGTCCCATGGAAAATGGGAATGAATTCAACCGTCTCAGCGTCCTGGCTTGGCCACAAACATTGCAAATCTCGGTTTTTAAATCTCTGTAAATCCAAAACTCACCAGGAAATCATGAAACTTGGCATGGTGTCACTACATGGCACATATATGTCGTGGTAAAATAATTGTCCAATTTGGGCCAAGCTATATTACAAGCCTCGTACAAACCGAAGCTTCTCGCAACCCTCATGGTTCCAGTAGGGAAACATGCCCCTCTTGTGGGCGAAACGATAATCGTTGCCTCTTCTCGCCTTGAACTTTGTTTTCTACAGGCAACATAGAATAACAGGAGTGTCGTGCTGAAATTTGAAACTGTTCAGGGTTCGTTTGGCCATTGTATATATTAATTAAGTTTTCTAGGCATTTAATGTAGTCCATAATTCAAATTTGAACTACAAGCACATGCTCCAGTGAAGCAAAATGGGTGGGAAATCATACATGTGTCATTGGGTGCATGTTTAGGTCTCATTTAAGGAATGGGAATGAATTACAAACTTCTCGTCGTCCTGAAACACTGAGAATCTCGGTTTTTAAATCCCAGTAAATCGAAAACTCACCCAAAAAACATGAAACTTGGCATGGTTTCATGACATGGCACATATATGCCGTGGTAAAAAAAATCGTCCAGTTTGAGACAAGGCGCAGACATTAATAGCCAACGAAGTCCTTTTGAAACAAATAGCTGACACGTTAATATCGCAAACGGTTGTATTATATGAACCGTGTGTTCCCGTAACCATTTAAGTGCGGCCACTACCTCTGCCAAAATTTACCATACTCGGTGGCGTGCGTGCAGCTGTTTGATTAGACGGGACGAGCGCGAGAAGTCCGCCGTGCAGGCTCAACGGGACGCGTACGAGCAGTTCGCCGCGCAGGCTCGACGGGACGCGTGCATCTTGTCCACCTCGCAGGCTCGACGGGACACATGCAAGTAGCAAGGCCGCCCATGCTCACCGGGAAGCGAGATCTTTGACCTCCATCCACCAGCCGCCCGCCTCGCTCACAACTTCTCCATTAATGGTGGTCGAGCCTCTGTTTAACACGCGGTTAATTCAAGCACCTGGACGGAGGGTGTTTGCTTGTGATCCCATGGCAGCATTTGCTTTGTTTGTGTTTTCAACTCGTATTCTGGCCTAATTTAAATTGCCACATAGGGCAACGAATAATACGACGACAAATAAAATGGCAACGGATAATATGATGACAAATTTACAATGGCACGGATAATAATAGTCTTACATATTCCAGATAATTTAAAATGCCACATGCGGCAAAGCCCGGAAGACACGGGGGCAAGAGAAGAAGGAAATCAGAGACAATGATCTGGGTCGCTACTGTCTCTACTCGTCGATGGATCACCGGGCGACGACATCCTCCAGCTCCTTCTTCAATTCCTCACGACTTTGCTTGAAAGCAGCCACAGATTCCTCCACCTCCTGCTCGTGCTTGATCCGGAGCTTCCTCAAGTCAGCCATCAGTTCCTCGACGACCGCTGTCAGCGTCATCCCCGAGGCACTGCTCTGCTCATGCAGCATCTTCTAGCCGGCGGCCTCCTCCTCCTTCTCGGCGAGCGCCTTGAGGAGCTTTGCATTGTCACCCATGAGTTGCTTGACGAGGCCAGTCGCCTTGTCAACCAAGGCATCGCTGATCTCGAGCAGCTTCATCAAGCCGTCGACCAGCTCCTGCTGCTTAATGAGGCCAGCGAGAATGTCGTCGTCGCCGGCCAAGGACTTCAGCAACGCCAGCTCGTCACGATCGCCGACGCCGCGAGTGCGCTTGTGAGAGCCCTCGCGTGCCCATGAGAGCTCGTTCGAGGGCTCCGCGGCGCGCCGGGACATCTCTGCTGCGGCTGCCGCTTCGCGGCGGGACCTCTCTAGTGCTTCCGCGGCCTTGGTCTTTGCTGCCTGGTTATATGTCCACCCGAAACTCCTCCTACCGGTCATGGTGGAACGACTGGACAGGAAAAGACCAGTTTTGTGGGTGGTGAGGAGAGGAACTGTGAAGTAATTTTCGAGTGGGTAGTTTTGATAGCCCGGTGCTAAGTATGAACACATATTAGTTTGATAAGTGTGAATAGATTTGCAATTACTTATTGCGTTGTAATCTGCAATGTGAAGAGAAACAAGGTCAAAATTTATTGATGGTTCTGGGCCTACAAAGCCCGTTTCTGTTGTTCTGGCTCATCGCAAACAGTTCTTTTGGATCAACTATATGCCACGCATCGGAAGCCCGAAACATGGGCCCGTGTTCTCGGATGTACGTGTATGTGTCTGCCCATTATCACACACGGTCAAGATATCACCATCGTGTCCTATGGATGCGCCGTCGCGCCTCCCACGGGGTGCCAGAAGGTTGACCATGTGGTTGCTTGCCGTTGAGGCGGGCATGGCGCGCTCTGCTCGTGTCCGTCCACGTGTTTTGCTCGCCATTGAGGCGGCCGTGGTGCGCTCCGCTCTGGCGTCCCTGCGCGCGCTCTGCTCGCCGTTGAGGCAAATTTACAATGGCAACGGTTAATAATTGTCTTACATATTCAGGATAATTTAAAATGCCACATGCAGCAAGTCCCAAAACACTCACGACCTACATATGCATACAATTATAATAAAATATAGGCTAAAAGGCTGAGCTGGCGGCCTTTCGACGATGGTCTTCTCGGACTCCATGATCAGCATAGCACCCTTGCGGCCGTTCATTCCAAGTGTCCCGACCCGCCTCCGCCTACGGAGCTGCTGGCGCTGGGAGGCTCTTGGGGCTGCTGGGCCTCTTTCAGAAGAGCTTGACAGTGTGCAATCGAGCGCATGATATCTCCGCGGAACCGCTCCATTTCCATGTCTCTGGCCTGGTAGCAAATTCCGTCCATCACCTGCATCCTCAAGATATCACGTTGGCGATGTTCTACTTCGTTGGGGACATCAACTCCGCCAAGGATGCGCTCGAGCCTAGCCACCACATCGTCAGGATCGAGGTTGACACGGCCGCCGCGGGCAATGATGAAGCCGCGGGCTGCCTATGTCTTGACTGAATCGCAGAGGTCCTCTGCCCATTCCTTGCGGGGCATCAGGCTCTCGATGAGCACTGGTGACGGCGGCTCTTCGGGTGGGTCATCGATCATGCCGCCGAGCAGCTCTGGATCTTTTGCATGGTGGATGGCAAACTGCTCATCACACCTCCTCTCCAATATGTCGATTGTGCGCCCAAGGACTATCACGCCGATATCGCAGCCGATGGACCATGGTTCCTGCACCGGCCGATGAAGCTCTTGCTCCCCAACCTGCTCTGGCTCGTTCAACTCGCCAAAGATGTAATGCAGGTAGGGGTCAACGTTGAAGCTTTGGTCGCTGCCTGGCATGCTTGGAATAACTAATGGTAGATGAGTGAGGACTAGATCTGCGCAGAGTGTCGCGACGGTGCGTTGCCGCCTGGGTTATATGCAGCAAGCCATTAACTGGTGGCGGGAAACCTATGAGGGAAGGGGCGTGGATTTTACAATTCACCCATGTGGAGCGCGGGAAGACTAAGTGGAGCACACACACAACCCGAATACCATATGCGGTGCCATGTGTTATTTATCACACACGTGTTAACATAAGGAAACGTATGTGTAACTTACAAATCATCGCACACGAGTACTCGCAGACGCATCGTGTGCGATACTCCTAGCCACCGCAAGCAACTAGTTTGCATTTTTCAAAGTTTTTTGTACAAACAGAATCGCACACGAACTAAGTATAGTAACCGTCTGTGTTATAATTTCTCATCGCAAACAGTTCATCCGAGTGGGCTGTTTGCTGCGTATCACACACATCTTGTTTACACGAATCTTTTGTGTTCTTTTGGCTCATCGCAAACAGCTCATCTATGTGAACTGTATGCCACATATCACATACATCTTGTTAAGTTGAACCGTTTCTGTTCTCTTCCCTAATCGAAAAAAGTTCGTCCGAGTGAACCGTATGCCGTATATCACACACACCTTGATTTGGCTGACTGTTTCTGTTGCATTCCCTAATAGCACATAGTTCTTCGGAGAGAACTGTATGCCGTATATCGCACACACATTGATATGGCTGCCCGTTTCTGTTGCTCTGCCTCATCGCAAACAGTTCTTCTAGATCAACTGTATGCCCCGCATCGCACACGTAACTATAGTCTAAACCGTGTTTGATGTCTCTGCCATCGCAAATGTTTTGCATCTTTTTTATGGTTTTTTTACATCCCTGTTTGTGATTAATGCATCACACACAGTTTCGTCAAAGGGTCTCTGATCGTAGTGTCGCGTCAGCATGTTTATGCATCAAAATGATTGAGATCACAGCCAATATCATCCATGGACAAACTTTAATTACCTAGGGTACATACTGGTAAATGGTGTTCACTCGGTGGCACTTCTTGCTAAAATTAATGCTTGTACGAGTAAACTTTCGAGTACATGAGAGGCAGCACAGACAATCTGAACTTTGCTTGTAGGTTTATCCTCGAGATAGTGGCCTCGATGCCGAGGGAGGTTTGAGCAACTTGGCCACTACTTTCAATCCAACTAGTTTACTGGCTCATCTTGGTCCTGTAGCTCACCAAAATTCTACATTGCAGACAAGAAAGGAGGCGGTCGATAAAATGAACCACCCAAATTTTTTGTGCAATTCAACTAAAATGGAGCATCCCTGGCATACAGACTGATTAAGTGCCAGATGAATATACGCGTCAACCAAGTTGTCTGGAATCTTTAGACTCCATGCCATACGGTTCGCTACCATATGTGCCGATAACCAAAAGGCACAAGTTGGGACCAAAGACTGGACTGCATTTTTTCTGGGCTATGCGCCAAGCAATATTGTTGGCATTCACTCTGGCACTTCTTCTTGTCAACATCGATCCTTGTCTGAGTGAACTTTGGAGTACATAGTAGCATCATAAGTATCTGTCCATCTGATCTATTTGTGCAGTTCTACTAAAATCGCCCAATGTAATGATTTGCCTGCGAGTTCAGGCTCCAAGTTACTCCTTTATGAAATCGGCAAACAGTTGCACAATACCAAATTACCAATACATATGACAAGCACAATAATCAGGATAAAGACCGGTACCAACCTGTGTGAGGTAGCATATCAAATACTATTTCCTTTGACTGGAAGCCGAGATAAGCGACTGACAGGAAAGGAAGGAAGCAGTCGAGGCAATGAAGCACCCAAAGTTTTTGTGCAGTTCCACCAAAATCGAGCATCCCTGTTGGCACATATATTGAGAGAGTGAGATTACTGTAATAGTGGGACTAGTTGATGAAACATACACTAACAAATAGAAGCACCCTCATTATCTTAATGGGTAAAGTTAGCAACATAGTAGTCTATCTTAAAGAGAGGTATTAGTTTATTTAATCAGTGTCGATTAGCTCAACACTCAAAGCATTGCCATGTATCATAGGTTGCAAAACTTTAACGTGCAAAGATAAAGGAGTTTCTCATGACAGTAGCAACACAGTAGCACGATACAAATAGAGATGACTACAAACTAATATGGATGAAGGCCTTAGGCCGGTACCAACCTGAGCAAAAAAGCTTATTCAAGTAGTCCTAGAAGAGATGATAAAGCGCTCACTGGAATCATTCAATAGTATATATTTTTGTGCACTTCAAATGTATGGTTGACATCACTCTTGTTTACCAGTTGTGAGATTATATCGAAAAATTATCAAGAACTTCCAGCAGAGTTAAAGCACTGGCTGGGATACAGTTCATTGTATTCTCTTGTGCAGTTCCACTAAAATGTACGATTGGCACAACATGATCCTTGTTTGCATAAGTAGGAACAAGGTGAAACCTTCATTAGCTTAGTGAGAAAGGATAGAAAGACATTAGCATATTACTTTAACAACAGCATCAAATTCATGATGGACAATACGCAAAACATTGCATAATTGAACCAGTGGCAATAAATTGACATGCAAAACAATAGCATTATTATGTCATGACACTACCAAGATTCCCTCCCTGCTCCACCACATGATTTACCTCCGACAGGTACTGGGACACGTACATGATTCACATAGTGTGCTACTAAAGATTTGTTTAACTCCGACAGGAAAATTAGGCAGCAATAAATTAGTGCTACTTAAGGACTCCTAATTAATTAAGTGACCTTATAGGAGAGACAGCAGAAGTGGAAGGGCTCCTGGAGGATCATCTCACATGTAAGGGAGACGTTGCCAGAGCCCTTGGATGGCCTCGACTGAGGCCTCGGCTTCAGCAAGATCACCTTGGCACTGTTGATCATGTAGAGCTGGGTCACACATGCATCCAGAATCCAGTTAATTAGTATGATGTGTCATCAAGCCAAGTACTACTCTGCTGCATTTCTCTATCTATCTCTACTCTTATAAAAACCAAAGTTGGTGATGATGGTGTGCCTGCCATCCTGCAATATAGGCCGTCCGATTTATATCTGACGGATAGGAAGGAAACTATGGCAATTTTGCAAAAAAGATACCCACACCCCTCTCCACATTTGCAAATAAGGCCTTCCCTCGTTCATCCTTTTCTCTCACAAGATAAACTACTCATACAAATGCATCTTGATGTTACGTGCAATGCACGGGCATCTTGCTAGTCTTCCAATTAAAGTAAGACTAGTAGCATCACAGCAATACAATACCACTAGCAAGATGTCAGGATAACATAGGACGGTACCATCATGTGATCTTCTTCATTTCCTCCTTCTTCTTCTTCTTTGTCTTCCTCTTCATGCTCTGTTTCTCTTTATCCTCACCAGTTGGTGAAACCAAGTACACGATTGGCCTTCTATTTCAGAATTGGTTTTGTCAGTGAGGGAGTACAAGTGTACTAGTAAACAATAGCATTATTTTCTCATGGCAGTCGCAAAATAGAGGTGAACACATGCATTAAATATCATTCTTACCTAAAGGAAGGTTATGGTGCCAATATGGAGGATGAAGATTGGAACACAGATCTCCCTTTGTGCAGTTCCACCAAAATGAACCAACGGTTCCATTCTGACATTCCAGTTAAACAGCACAAAAGTCACTTATTTTAAGAAGTGTTTTGTGCAGTGCACCAAAAGGTCGCAATAGCAACGAGGTGAAATGGATATCCCTGTTTGCACAAAAAGCTACAGAGGAAACAGTCAGAGTCTCAAGCAATTACTGGCAAAAAACAATTGGTTAAACTTGTCATGGCTTATAATAGTGGCATGGCTTCATTTTACCAGGGGCATTAGATTAAGAACAGCTAAATATTTTGCTATAAGGGCATGGGACAGTGGGTGCACCAGCAGTCTAGCACCATGTACCTAAACCGGGTGTCGGGGGGATAGACCCCAGGTAGCCTCACCCGCACTTAACAACATTTCAAGGCATCGGGGCAAGCCAGGCCCCTCAGGCGGGCAGGTCTCACGACCGGCCCCCAGAGCCGGCTGGTGCCATACAGCCGGCCTCCAGAAGACGGCGCGCTCTCCGAAGGCGGTGTAGGTACGGGCCGGCTTCTAGCTGGCGGCCCGCCCCTTCCCTCGGAGTCTGAGCCCGACCAGGCGACAAGCTGGGGCATGGCCACAGTGCGCCATGCCTCCCCCAAATCACGGGCGTATGGCTACAGTAGGCGGCGCCAACCCGCCCGGCGTGGCGCTGTAGCCATGGGGCGCCCGACACGGCCTCCGCCAGCACAGACGGCGCCATAGTGAAGAGCCGTCAGCGGGCCCGCAGGCGGCGGGCCCCACCTGTCGGCCGGTTCCTCGACAGCCGGCAGGGCCCAGCAGAGGCGGGCCCCAGCAGCCGGCAGAGAACCCGGCCCCCATAGACGCTGACAGCCGGGGCCTACCACTCGGCCATATTACCATTGTACCCCTAGGGGGTTAGCCTATAAAACCCGCCAGGCCGCACCCATGCAAAGGGTTCCTCTCACGTCCCACTTCAGTTCTACACACACCGTAGCCAGGGAGAGAAGAGAGCTAGCCTTGCCCTTCTTCCTCCTCTGGCCGAATAGCTGTAGGAGCACCATTGTACTCTTTGCTTCATAGTGATCATGCGGAGACCCCGCATAGCAGGAGTAGGGGTTTCATCTCTTAGGAGAGCCCTGAACCTGGGTAGATCTCGTGTCCATCCGAGCTTGTGCCCACTCCCGCTTCCACGACCTGATGACGATCTCATGGCCCCAACCATGATAAGCCACCCCCTGGCATCTGTCGAGATATCACCACGACAGTTGGCGCCCACCGTGGGGCCAGCAGCGACGTCGGCCGGAGACACGTTCTGGACGGGAACCTTGTTCCTCTCCGGCGAGTGTGCCGCGGCTGGCGAGATCAGCCGGCCCGATGCGCCCGCCCTTGCCGGCCTTGGCACATCGCCTGGCGCGGGAGCCGCCTTCCCCGCGGGTCACCTCACCGGCCTCTTCGGCGAGCTCAGCCTCTTCGACGAGCCCGCCGTCGATGCACGAGCGGCCGACTCCCTCACCAAGCTCTTCGGCAAGCTCGCTCTCGTCGGCACGGCCTCCACTGACGACTTCCCCAGCTACGTGGAGATCATCGACGATCCCCTCCTTCCTGCCGCCAGTGACGCTCCTATCGGCATGCTCGACGCCAGCCCCTTCGCGGAGGTGATGGTCATTGGCAACGGCCTGGGCGCTGGCGGATCCAACCAGGATCCGCTGGACACGACCATACACGCCCTGGCGACGCCTCCTCCCCATGGCGCCAGCCAAGAGGAGCTGGAGGAGTTCCGCGTCAAGCTTTTCGACAGCGCTTCCAAGATGGCGGCGCTGAAGCGCCGCGCTGAAGCCACTCAGCGCGAGATCGACTGCGTGGTCAGTGGGACGCCGGCTGCGGGTGAGCCTAGCCGGGCCGGCGCCATCTGGCAACGCGGCGCTGCTATTGCCAGCATGCTGGGGGTCGAACGCCCGGTCTACGACACCCCAGCGTAGAACATGCGTGCCGCCCAGGCGGCCACAGACGAGCTCAAGCACTTGCAGGGCGACAAGCTACGCGAGCAACTGGAGCGCATCCAGCAGCTCATCGATGCTGCGAACGCGTAGCAGGACACGGGTAACCGTGTGGTGGGAGCAGGCCGACGCGTCGACACCCACATGCCCCATCGCGAGAACAGCGCGACCTCTCGGTCCCCTAGCGGCGGAGGCCGCGGGCAGCCACGAGACCCGGAGCCGGCTGCTAGCACGATAGCGGACAACCACTATGTGCTCCAGAACCCGGAGCCTCGACGCCGGCCGAAAGAGCGCTTGCCTCCTCGGAGGGAGAGGGCGGCCATTCTCGCGCCGCCGCCTGAACACCCGACGCTAAGCGGCCGGCTCGGCCCCCGCGAAGCAGTCGGCGAAAATGACGCACGCCACCGGATCGAGCGGCTGGCTCGGTCACTGTTGTTGGAAGAGGAGCGAACAATCGGGCCGGCCTGCTTCGGCCCCCGCATTCGCGACGAGCCCTTTCCCAGAGGGTTCACGCTCCCCAGAGACATGCCCAAGTACAACGGCGTCGTGAAGCCGGAAGACTGGCTAATCGACTACTCCACAGCAGTCGGCATCGCCAACGGCAACAAGCGCGTCGCCGTCAAGTACGTCCCGCTCATGCTTCAGGGCACGGCCTGGACGTGGCTGAATAGCCTCAAGCCCAACAGCATCAACAGCTGGGTAGATTTCAGTGATGCCTTCGTCCGCAACTTCACCAGTATGTACAAGCGGCCCCCCAAGCCTCGCCAGCTCTCCATGTGCATCCAGGGGCTGACCGAGTCTACTCGCGACTACCTGACGTGTTGGGGCGAGCTGCGCAACTCCTGCGAGGGGGTCCACGAGGTGCAGGCCATCGAGTACTTCACCGCCGGGTGCAGAGAGGGCACTCTGCTCAAGCACAAGCTCTTGTGCGACGAGCCGACAACCTTGGACGAGCTCCTGGTCGTAGCCGACAAGTACACCATCGCCGACTCCTCCATGAACTCGGAGATCCGGGTTGACTCGACCGGCAGGGTGGTCCAGCCGGGTTCCCAAACTCCGGCTGGTGACACCAACCGGTGCCAGCAACCGAACGACAACAAGCGCAAGGCCCCGCAGCTGGCTTCCAACAGCCGGCAAGTGGCCACTGTCGAGGATCAGCAGCCGGCCGGGCAGCCCAGCCCCAAGCGTCAGCGGGGCGGCAAGGGTGCCTGGCAGCCTGCCTTCTCCTTTGAGCAAGCCCTCGATGCCCCGTGCAAGTTCCATAGCGGCGCGAAACCGTCCAACCACACCACCCGGAAGTGCAACTGGCTCGCCCGGATTGCCAAGGGTGAGGCCCCGCCGCCTCCTCCACTAGCCGGCCAGGTAGCTCCGGCTGTTCAGCAACCGGCCCGAGCTGCCGACATGCTTCAAGAGGAGTTTCCCGAAGAGAACACCACCTACGTCGTCTTCACGAGCGAAGCCGACGACAAGCACAGCAGACGGCAGTAGCACCGCAAGGTGAATGCTGTCAGCTCAGGGGTCCCCACCTTCATGCACTGGTCTGAGAGGCCCATCACCTGGAGCCAAGCTGACCACCCAGCCCTGATGCCTTCGCCGGGTGCATACGCTCTGGTGCTAGAGTCCACTTTCTCCACGAAGAGGCGGACTTGTCGCTTCAGCCGAGTTCTGATACATGGCGGCAGCAGCATCAACATCCTGTACCGCCAAACCATGGAGCTGTTGGGCATCAAGGCGAAGCAGCTCCAGCCCAGCCAGACTATCTTCCACGGCATAGTTCCCGGCCTTTCCTGCTCTCCAATCAGCAAGATCAAGATCGATGTCCTGTTCGGCGACAAGAACCACTTCCGCCGTGAGCCAATCTGGTTCGAGGTGGTCGACCTGGACAGCCCCTACCACGCGCTCTTGGGCCGACCTGCGTTGGCCAAGTTCATGATGGTCCCGCACTACGCCTACCTGAAGGCCAAGATGCCGGGTACCAAGGGCATCATCACTGTTGCCGGCGACTACCAGAAGTAGCTAGATTGCGCCGCCACTAGCAGCCGGCTGGCCGAGTCCCTCGTCATCGCTCAAGAGAAGCGTCTCCTTGACCGGATGGTAGCCATGGCCAGCGAGAAGCCGGCCATGCCGGCTGATCCCAAGGAGACGGAAGCAGGAGCCTCCTTCCAGCCGGCCAAGGAAACCAAGAAGATCGCCTTGGACCCGGCGCACCCGGAGAGGTTTGCTGTCGTAGGGACCAACCTCGACAGCAAATAGGAAGGCGAGCTCATCGATTTCCTCCGTGAGAACCGAGACATCTTTGCATGGTCCCCCAAAGACATGCCGGGTGTCCCGACGGATTTTGCCGAGCACAAACTACATGTGAGGCCGGATGCTAAGCCGGTCAAGCAACCCCTCCGCCGCCTATCAGAAGAGAAGAGAAGGATCGTTGGTGAAGAAATCGCTCGGCTTCTGGCAGCCGGCTTCATCATGGAAGTGTTCTACCCAGACTGGCTTGCCAAGCCAGTCCTCGTCTTGAAGAAGAATAACAAGTGGCGCATGTGTATCGACTACACAAGCCTCAACAAGGCCTGCCCCAAGGATCCGTTTGCCCTGCCACGGATCGACCAAGTGATAGACTCCACGGCCGGCTGCGAGCTGCTATCCTTCTTGGACGCATACTCAGGCTACCACCAGATCAAGCTAGATCCGGCCGACCGCTTGAAGACCGCCTTCATCACACCATTCGGCGCCTTCTGCTACATCACCATGACGTTCGGCTTAAGGAATGCCGGCGCCACCTTCCAGCGATGCATGCAGAAGTGCTTGTTGAAGCAACTCGGCCGCAATGCCCACGTCTATGTGGATGATATTGTGGTGAAGACGGAGAAACGTGGCACCCTCCTAGAGGATCTCAAGGAGACCTTCGAAAATTTGCGCCATTTTCAAATCAAGCTCAACCCGGAGAAGTGCGTCTTCGGAGTACCAGCCGGCCAGCTCCTTGGCTTCCTTGTCTCTGAACGCGGCATCGAGTGCAACCCCGTGAAGATCAAGGCCATCGAGTGGATGGAGAGACCCACCAAGCTGTGTGACATCCAAAAGTTCACCAGGTGCCTGGCATCCCTCAGCCGCTTCATCAGTCGGCTAAGTGAGAAGGTGCTTCCCCTGTACCAGCTCATGAAGAAAACCACTTGCTTCGAGTGGAACGACCAGGCGGACGAAGCTTTTCGTCAGCTCAAGCGCATGATGTCCACGCCGCCTATCCTGGCGGCTCCGGCTGCCAAGGAACCGATGCTCCTCTACATCGCTGCTACTAGCCGAGTCATCAGCACGGTGATTGTGGTCGAGCGCCCAGAAGCCGGCAAGGTGCAGCCGGTCCAAAGGCCAGTGTATTATCTGAGCGAGGTCTTGTCCGCCTCCAAGCAGAACTACCCCCACTACCAGAAGATGTGCTACGGCGTGTACTTTGCCGCCATGAAGCTGAAGCAATATTTCCAAGAGCAATCCATCACGGTTATCTGCACCGCCCCCCTTGCCGAGATCATGGGCAACAGAGATGCCTCAGGCCGGGTGGCCAAATGGGCCATCGAGCTGGCTCCCCATACCATCCTCTACCAGCCCCGCACCACCATCAAGTCCCAAGCGCTGGCCGACTTCTTAGTCGACTGGGCTGAGTCCCAGTACCTGCCGCCCGCGCCGGATTCTACGCATTGGCGGATGCACTTTGATGGCTCAAAGATGCGCACCGGCTTGGGAGTTAGCATCGTCCTCACCTCTCCCAAGGGCGACAAGCTAAAGTACACGCTGCAGATCCACTTCGCCGCCTCCAACAACGTAGCCGAGTACGAGACGCTCATCTTTGGGCTCCAACTGGCCAAGGAGATCGGCATCCGCCGCATCCTCTACTACAGCGACTCGGACTTGGTGGTCCAGCAGTCGTCTGGCGACTGGGACGCCAAGGACGCCAACATGGCAAGCTACCGCTTCCTCGTCCAGCAGATGAGCGGGCACTTTGATGGGTGCGAGTTCCTCCACATGCCAAGAGCCGACAACGACGCAGCGGACGCCCTCGCCCGCATTAGTTCCACCCGGCAGGCCATACCAACTGGTGTCTCCCTCGAGTGTCTGCGCAAGCCGTCTATCAAGCTGTCGCCAGAGTCCGACTCCATCTTCGTGCCGGCTGACCCCGGAGCAGTCGGATCTGGCTCGGGGACTCCAGCAGCCAGCCCGGGGACTTCAGCAGTCGGCCCGGGGACTTCAGCAGGCGGCCCGGGGGCTGCACCACCAGCACCCGGCCCAGGAATTCCAGCAGACGGCTCGGGGACTACAGCAGTCGGCCCGGGGACTTCATCGACACCACCAGGAGCGGCTGGCTCCAGCCCGCCACCTCCCAACCCGGCCACCCTCGTGCCAGTTTCCGTCTTCACAGTGGTGGCGGCCCCATCTTGGGCACAGCCCATCCGCGACTATCTGGTAAGCCGCATGCTACCAGCAGACAAAGTGCTAGCCCGACAGATCCAGCGCCGGGCAGGCACCTACACCATCATCAACAGAGAGCTCGCCAGGCGGAGCGTGACTGGCGTTTATCAGTGCTGCGTGGAGCCGGAGAAGGGCATGGAGATCCTCAGAGACATCCACCAAGGCAAATGTGGCCACCATGCCGCCTCCAGGTCCCTCGTAGCCAAAGCCTTCCGCCATGGTTTCTTCTGGCCGACTACAATGGACGACGCCAAGGAGTTAGTCAAGAAGTGCAAAGGGTGCCAGAAGTTCAGCACCAAGCACCACCAGCCGGCCTCTGTCTTCAAGACCATCCCCATCACTTGGCCGTTTGCCGTGTGGGGTTTGGAGATGGTGGGTCCTTTCAAGACAGCACGCGGCGGCATGACTCATTTGCTGGTCGCTGTGGACAAATTCACCAAGTGGATAGAAGCCAAGCCAATCAAGAAGCTGAACGGTCCGACTGCCGTCACGTTCATCGCCGACATCACCGTCCGATACGGCGTTCCCCACAGCATCATCACCGACAATGGCACCAACTTCGCCAAAGGTGCCTTGGCCCGTTTCTGCGCAAACTAGGGTATCCGACTGGACCTAGCGTCGGCGCTAGGTGGAGCGAGCAAACGGCCTCATCCTGTCCGGCATCAAGCCCCACCTAATCGAGCCGCTGGAGCGATCGGCCGGCTACTGGATCGATGAGCTGCCGGCCGTCCTCTGGAGTCTTCGGACCACGCCCAACAGATCAACCGGCTTTACGCCCTTCTTCCTCGTGTATGGCGCCTAGGCTATCATCCCCACAGATATCGAGTTCAACTCGCCTCGTGTCACTATGTACACGGAGGCGGAAGCAAAGGAGGCACGAGAAGACGACGTCGACCTGCTGGAAGAGGCCCGGCTGCTAGCATGTAGCTGGTCCGCCATCTACCAGCAGAGCCTGCGCCGCTACCACAACAAGAAGGTCAAGCCATGTAAATTCCGCGAAGGCGACCTTGTGCTCTGCCTGATCCAGCGATCAGCCGGCCAGCACAAGCTCGCAGCACCTTGGGAAGGCCCCTTCATCGTCAGCAAGGCCCTGGGCAACAACTCGTACTACCTCATCGACGCCCAAAAGCCCAAGGCACGCAAGTGAAGCACAGCCGGTGAAGAGACAGAGCGGCCATGGAACGCGAACCTACTCCGTCCGTTTCACAGTTAAAGCGAGTGTATGTACCACGCCAACTTTTGTATTAAGTAAAGACCTCAGGTCCCCCGAGATGTACTCGGGGGCTACCTTTTTATCCACGAGATAAGCTTATACCATGAATTGAGTTTTTTTTTATATATTCTTGCCCCGTCCGGGTTCCGGTCAGCCGACCTGGGGGCTCGCCGTCTTGGCCTAAGTCCGCAACAGCCGGAGCCGACTAGTAGTGTGCTGACGCCAAAGCCCTCTCTTCGCTCCATGTCACAGCTCGTAGCGCGGCTGTCCGACTGGCAAGGGTCAAAGGCCGGAAACGCTATCCACACAAAAAATGACTAAGGAAAACGCCGACTACGGCCAAGCTGGCCTCTCGCCTCCCTCGTCCGGCTGCTCAGCAGCCGGCAGGCCGGCTTCTCGCTCGACTAAGCTACGCTCTAAGCGGCTGAAGTAACTTGCCCGTTCTAAAACGACCAGGTCCCTGACCCAGCCACAGACCGCAGTGCGGCTGTCCGGCTGGAAGGGAGGCGTCCAAGGGAACGCGGCGAAGGAAAAAGCCAAAGAGGGCAAAAGCAAACTCAAGCTAGAACCCGGCAACACATGAAAAATGTGGGGATTTAAACTTTGTACATTGCAAAAGGGCCCAAGGCCAGCATTCATCTAGTTTAAAAATACACCCCCAGTGGGTGGAACCGCGCATAACTGACATTGTTTTCAAGCACGAGACAGAAAAACTCCAAAAAAGATAACATGCCATCTAGGCGGACGGCCCCTCGGGCTGCACGGACTGGTCGGCAGCAGGCGTAGCTCCGACTGGTGGGGCTGCCAACTGCGTAGTCTCGGCCTGGCGGTCGGCGGCGGCTGACGTGGTCTCCGGCTAGTCGCCAGTCAGCGCCGGGTCGAGCTGAGTCCGGCTGGTCGCTCCGCCACCTGGTGCAGCGTAGCTGCCGCCCTCATCCTCGTTGTCCTCATAGCCTTCGTCGCTGGAGGCAATCTCCTCCGCCGAGTCCTCCCCGTCCGACGGGTTCAGGACGAACCAAGACGGGGGCACTTCGGCGCCGTTGTCTTCCCGCTCCGGGACGAAGACGCTGACATCAGAGTAGTCGGCAAGAGCCAACGCTCGGATGGCGATGGCGTCGCGCTTCGCCGCCAGCTCCGGCAGCGCCTCCTGGCGGAAGGTGGCCAGCTACGCCAGGCGCAGGTCGGGGTACCAGGCCTTGACGAACTCCAGCGCCTTCGCAGCTCCAGACCGCGCCACGGAGCTCTTCCAGGCTTCGAGCCGGTCGGCCGCCACCTCCAGCCAGTCGGCCGTCCGACTGGGAGTCCGCGGGATCCGAGTACCCAACCACAAGCCCTCCAAGACCTGTGACCCGGCCTGCTGAAGCTGGCGGAGTAGGCGGCGCATTGGCTCGAGGCGCATCCGGACGGCCATGAGCTGTTCGCGCATGGTCCGAGGCCGGTCCTGCGTGATCTCCTTCCCCTGCCGCCTACACTCCTTGCGCTGGAACTCTGTTAAAAAAACAAAAAAAAGAGACAAAAGTGTCAGAAGACGGCTTCCAGCAACAGCTGGCAGCCAGCAGTCGGCAACAAAAAGAAAGGGACGCACCGTCGAGCAGATCCTCGATCACGGTGTAGCCGTCCCGAAGGATCTTCTCCTTCTCGGACCAGTCCGAGCGCTGGGTCTTGAACTCGGCCTTGAGGTTTTCCTCGTCCGCCTTCAGCTGCCGGACCCGCTCCGCGTACCGCTCGGCCTGGTCCGCCAGCTCCTTCTCCAACTGGTTGCGCGCTGAGGCCGCCTGGTCGTGCTCTTGCCACACAACCCGGAGCTGGCCCTCAAGCTCGGCCACGCGCTCCCTCAGCTGGGCGGCAGCCACTGAAACAAGCAAGAGACGTCACCATCTACTCCAACAAAAACAAGAACAATCCGCCTGAGAAGATCCGGCCCGACTGCTCAGCAGTCGGCCCGAATCTCGGGGGCTACACCCAGTGGGTGCGCTGGCGCGTCCCCCACTGGAAGCCGGCTTACGTACCTCGGCTCTGAGTCAGCTCAGTGGTCCGGGCGGTGAGCGTCCGGTTCTGCATGTTGTAGGCGGCCACCCGCATGTTGTGGTAGTCCTGCAACAAAAACAAGCATTTCAGCAAACAAAAAGAATACCTTTGAGTTCCAACCTGCCTGCTCAGTAGCCGGCTCGGAACTCGGGGGGCTACACCTAGTGGGTGCGCTGGCGCGCCCCCACGGAAGGTTACAAGACGAAAAAGCAAAAGCAAGATGCGCCTACCCGGACAGACGACCGCAGCGCCAGCAGCTCACCCCTCGCCTTCAGGAGAGTCACATTGTGGGCGAGGAACTGGCCCTCCACGTCCTGCACCGCCAGGTTCAGGGCGGCTGGGCCGGCCCCTGCCACCCAACCTGAACGAGCAGCGCTCGTAGCCCCGGTGCTGGCCCCCCGCGAGCTCGAGGCCGCGGCCTCCACCCGCCTTGGTTCTGAGGTCACCCGTGTCGCACGCGGGCGCGCCTGTGCAGGAACGCGTGCCGCCAAGACCCGGCCTGCCGCCTGCCCAGCGCCGGCTTGCAGCGCCTCCTCCTGGCCGGGCCCGCCACCTCCTCGATCACCAGCATCCGGCGCACGCCGAACCTCCTCCACCTCCGGGATGGCGGCGTTGGTGACCACCAGCCCCGGCACCAACTGGTCAGCTCCGGCTGCCCCAGACGGTGTTCGGTTCTCCGCCACCTGCACTTCCGGCTGCTCAAGAGTGATGGTCTCCAGGACCTCACTACCAGCCGGATCCACCGTACCCCTGGCGTCGGCCTCCGCCTGCGCCTTGGCCGCGGCTTCCGCCTGCGCCTCCGTCACCGCCTGCGCCATTTCCTCCACCCGGGCGTCGGCCCGCGCCTTCTCTGTGGCCTGCTGCTCCTCGCGCGCCTCCCGCATGTTCCTCACCGTCGCCTCTTGAAGAGCGGCAGTCGAATCCACGCGCCTGGCCTCCTCGGAGCCGCCCGCTGCGTCCATCAATGAGGCGGACGGAGCCCGTGTGATGATGCAGGCCGTCCTGCTCAACAAGAAAGCAAAGATGAGGAAACCCCCAGGGGAGAAGAAAAATGTGATGTCAGGACGGCAAGCGCGCATACCCGGATGTGTACGGCATGGGCTTGGGCCCCTTCTGGGTGGCGGCCACTTTCAGGGCCTCTTGCCACCTGGTCGCGTCCGCCTGCTTGGCCTTCTTCGCCGGGTGGCTGCCAAACGTCCCTGCAAGGCGGCATTTCTATCCGCCGGCTGAAGCAGCCGGCTGCGGCGCAGAAGGGCCGGCTCCCGCCCCCGCGCCTCCGCCAGGTCGGCGCCACTCCTCGTCGTCCTCGTCGTTTTCCGGCCAAGACCGGACGTCGCCGACTCCTCCACCTCCCGAGGAGCCGCCTGCTCTGGCGCTGCCTTCTCCGGTGGCCTCGTTGTCGCCACCTTCCTCCATGGCGGCCGCCCCCAGCTCGGGGTCGCCCACATCACTGTTTTCGCGGTCCGGCATCCACAGTCGGTCCGCAGCCGGCCCGCCTTCGCCCGGGAAGCGCTGCCTCAAGGCCGGCTAGTCAGGACGGAGGAAAGGAGAGCATTATAAGTAAAGCAGTCGGACCTGGTACTTACCGCTGGGGGCGGGTTGGCCCGACTGTATGGCTCCTTGCCGATGTGCCACTCCTCCTCGCTGAGCTTGCAGTTGGAGAAGTAGTTCACATGGCGGACCACCTCCAACTCCGGCATCTCCTTGGTGGACATCCGGCATGGGTCCCGGCGACCGCTCATCTCGCTGATGAGATGCGGTCAAAGTTGGAGGGACGACACCCGGCGCATGACGAAGCTGGCCAGCAGGTCAGCCGGCTTGAGCCCCTCCCGGTCAATCATCTCTTGAAGCCGGGCGAGGACGCTGACGATGAGGGCCGGCAAGCACTTGGGCGGCTGCTGTTGCCAGTTGTCCCGTGGCCCAGCAGGTGGCCCGGGCACGAAAGCCGGCAGGTTGATGAAGTCGTTGACCTGATGGAGATTTCGGACGTAGAAATAGGACCTCTGCCAGAGCTTGGTCGACTCGTGCAGAGGGATGGCCGGGAAGCGGGTGCTGCCTCCTGAACGCCTCACGGCGACGCATGCCCCGCACTGGGCCGGCTCATCCTTCGCCGACGTGCCTAGCTTGAGGTAGAAGAATCTACCCCAGAGCTCAAGCGTGGGCAGGACACTGAGGTACCCCTCGCAGAGCGTGACGAAGGCTGCCATGAGCACCACCGTGTTGCGGGTGAGGTGATGTGGTTGCAGGCGGTAGAAGTCAAGGAAGGCCCGGAAGAAGTTGCTAACCGGGAGCCCGAAGCCGCGAAGGAAGTGCGTGCGGAAAAACAACGAACTCACCGGGCTCCGGCCGCGGCGAGATCTCCCACTCGGGGGGGGGGGAGACGCACGCCCACGTTGTCGGCGTGGGGAAGCCTCCGCGTCGCGCAGAGGAAGTCAATGTGGTCTTCATGTACATTGGAGCCTAGCCAACCGCTCTTCGCCATGGCTTGAGGACGGCAAGGAGAAGCTCGGGGACGAGAATGACAGGCGACGCTGCAGCGGCGCAGGGCAACAGGGGTGTTGCGGTGGCCGCGGCAGAGCAATGGCTGCGGCGGAGTGGCAACAGAAGAGCAGCAGCAGCGGCGGCGAGAGGAAGAAGAGGAAGTAGGAGGGGGCGCGCGTGCGCTCCGCCGCTCCTCCTCCTCCCCCTATTTATAGCCGGTGGGGGCGAAGCCGAGGCGAGGTGGGGGCATGGGATTAACTGCGCCCCACGCCCCGCACGCCCCCGTGCATCCCATGCGGTAAAGGCGCATTAATCGCGCCGCAGAAGGGCAACCGCCCCCTCCGGCCGCAGCGGATCCACACACGGGCCGAGGCCCTGTAGTGGCGGGCCCCAGCCTGCGGCGATGTCCCGTCGCGCGCGTGGGCTGGCAGGCCGGCTTGACCCGCTGGCGCCACGTGGCGTGCGCATGGCGGGCGGCGCCACCCCAGCTCCCGCCTCGTCGATTCGGATCTGCCAGGCGGCCCCCGCCGCGGCCGGCTACTGGCGTCCGGCTCCTCCCAGCCGGACAGAGCGGAAGGCGAAAGATCTCTCAAAGGGGAAACTGCTGAGGCACTTCGCCGGTTAGCCGTAGAGCCTCACCAGCTTCAGGGACTACTGTCGAGGGGATAGACCCCGGGTAGCCTCACCCGCACTTAACAACATTTCAAGGCATCGGGGCAAGCCAGGCCCCTCAGGCCGGCAGGTCTCACGATCGGCCCCCAGAACCGGCTGGTGCCATACAGCCGGCCTCCAGAAGACGGCGCGCTCACCGAAGGCGGCGTAGGTACGGGACGGCTTCTAGCTGGCGGCCCGCCCCTTCCCTCGGAGTCTGAGCCCGACCAGGCGACAAGCTGGGGCATGGCCACAGTGCGCCATGCCTCCCCCATATCACGGTCGTATGGCTACAATAGGCGGCGCCAGGCGGCCGCCGACCCGCCCGGCGCGGCGCTGTAGCCATGGCGCGCCCGACAAGGCCTCCGTCAGCACGGACGGCGCCACAGTGAAGAGCCGTCAGCGGGGCCCGCAGGCGGCGGGCCCCACCTGTCAGGAGGTTCCTCGTGAGCCGGCAGGGCCTAGCAGAGGCGGGCCCTAGCAGCCGGCAGAGAACCCGGCCCCCATAGATGCTGACAGCCGGGGCCTACCACCCGGCCATATTACCATTGTACCCCTGGGGCGTTAGCCTATAAAACCCCCCAGGCCGCACCCATGCAAAGGGTTCCTCTCATGTCCCACCTCAGTTCTACACACACCGTAGCCAGGGAGTGAAGAGAGCTAGCCTTGCCCTTCTTCCTCCTCTGGCCGAACAGCTCTAGGAGCACCATTGTACTCTTTGCTTCATAGTGATCATGCGGAGACCCCGCAGAGCAGGAGTAGGGGTTTCATCTCTTAGCAGAGCCCTGAACCTGGGTAGATCTCGTGTCCATCCGAGCTTGTGCCCACTCCCGCTTCCAGGACCCGACGATGATCTCATGGCCCCAACCATGATAAGCCACCCCCTGGCATCTGTCAAGATATCACCACGACACCGGGGCATAAAGTGGTGATTCAGAGTTTGTTGCCCCGAGAAACAAACATCCAAGAAACATATCTGGGTTGGTCCCATTTTTGTTCACTCTAGCCACCTATTCCTATGTGTGGATAGCAAATCTAGTTCTGGTCATACCACTGTGTACAGCGTTTCCCCTATATTTCCCTTTTCGACCAAGAGACCGCTTGGATGACCAGTCTATACTACTTTCACCCCCTTTCTTTCCTGTTTGTACCAAGTCCGATGTACATACTAAATTTTCCCCCTTTATTTCTTGTTTGAACCAAGTACAAGATTCGACTCCATGAAGTAGCTTTACCTCTAACAATAAAAAAATATTAGGTGACGCTGGACCATCCGATCGAGCCTAGCTACGAGGGGGGTTGAGAGGTAGAAAATGATGCACATGCAGCGACGTAGTGAGCTGGGGAAGTAGAGCTAGGCCGGTTTCAAATGAAGATATACCTGAAGATCATCAAGGTGTGGATAGGTGGGCGGCGGGTGGCCGGATCCACCCACACTAGGGCAGCGACGAAGGGATCGGAGGACCTCCCGCACCGACGCTCCGCCAGAGATAACGGTGCGGCCAGCAGTGGGTCTCCTCCCTCACTATCGATGACGGCCTAAATGTTGCCTCTCCTCCCCTTCACCGGTGGAGGGGGATACGTTAGAATCTGTAACAAGCAGTGAGGATAGAAAGACAGTGTTACCACCGCTATCTTGTTTAGATCTGGAGAGGATGATAGTGTGTGAATAGAGCAACCCTAGCAAGCAAGTGCGGAGGCTCCTGCCTATATATATACGTATAGTGGGGTAGTTTTATTTTTTCACTCCATCAAAACAATCGTTTAAAATTGTGTACATGCCAGGTCACCATTTTTTTTGAGTTGTTGATTGTTTTTTGAGATAACTACCTGCTTATTCCAAGTGGTGTTACGGTGTGCCAGGTCGCACTTTGTATCGTTCAAGTCTGGTACTAGACCCTCCATTAAGTGAACAACCACCGCCTCGTAAAAATTGTGAACAAGCCCACGGCTAAAATTATCGGAAACATGGGTTGCACCAACATGCATTATTATTTATATTTTCTATGTGGGAGTATCCTCAAAACAAAATGTGAGAGTACAATCTTTATTGGGCCCCTTTGTAATTTGTGCTAAATTTTGACCAAAGATTTAAGTGGCAAAATGTTAGTGCATGTTAACAAAAATTATATCCTTGGATTTGTATTTGAACATAGTTTTCAATGATGTAATTTTTTGTGACATGCATGTACATTTGGTTAGTTAAATTTATAGTCAAATTTTGGCACAGATTATCATAGGGACCAAGGACCAATAAACCAGGACGGAGCTCCTCGTCTATCGTCCAAACTACTTATATGACTAGCCAATCTATTACATGCGGGACATCAAGCATCCGGGCCCGCGTGCCATCCACCAAATCACAGCGAGGTGCTACAGTCGAGACTCACCAGTCACCCCGGTGTGGCCGTCATGACCCATCATATCACAAAACCCACACCTTTACCAGCAGTGGTAAAGTGGCCTCGAAGTTGGACTGGACGAAGCAACCATCATTTCACTGGAACGCTCGTTGAAGCCCTTTCTCCCCTTTCTTGAAGAAAACCTCACTCCAGGCTACTCACTTCTACCATTTTTCTTCTGTACCGACGAAGGAAAGGTGGGCGAATCAGTGATGCTACTATATTTTCATTCCAAGAATCTTCTTTTTGTGAAGCACCGACCGATTCTCACTGCCTATTCTTTTCCCGTTTTCATTGCGATTGTGGTTTCCTTTCGATTGCTTTTTGTTCGTCAGTTTATTGATGGATCCTGGAGCACTAGGCAAAGAGTTGCCGGCGGACAACCCACTCGAGACAGAGATCTCTAGGAAGCGAGCACCGACCAACGAGTTGGCCATGTTGGCGGGCCAACCCATGGAGACAAAGTGTTGACGACGTTGGCGGACGAACTCCTCAAAGAAAGCTGGAAGAGCAACAAGGGCCCCACCGTGCCCACCCCAGAAACTCTAATGGCCACCTATGAGAGGCTCAAGGCCGAGTTTGAGGAGATAGTCACCGTTGAGAAGTAGTATTTCCCTGGCAAGGCGATGGCCCCCATCGAGGAGATGGCCCCCGGAGGGATGGGATCCCCCGGTGAGCTGCACAAGGTAAAAAAAATGGCTTACCATAGTTGTGGTTTTTGATTATTTGCAATGTGCTTGCTAATATGTTAGGGTTGTGCAGGTGCTGGTGGACGTCCTTGATGATTCCGATGTTGTGGTCCGTCCTGTGGACATCGCCCCGGAGATCGATTCCGATGTCGCTGTCCGTCCTGTGGACATCACCCCGGAGATTGATTCCGATGACGTTGTCCGTCCTGTGGACATCGCCCCAGAGATCGATTCCGATGTCACGGTCCGTCCTATGGACATCGCCCCAGAGATCGATTCCCATGCTGCTGTCCGTGATGTGGTCATTGCCCTAGAGATCGATGACAAGAAATAGTTGGTCGCGCTAATCCTTCAAGGTAGTTTGCATTGTGTTTAATTAGCAGAACGATGCGTGTTATCAAACCATCTTAGGGCTAGTGCACTGTCTTGTGTGGGCGGTACTTGCTACTTTTGTTTGATAGTGAATCATGCGAACCCTCTCCGAGTTATGGAAACAGATGTATCCTCACCAGATTTTGATGTAATATATGGCATGCTTAGATGTAAGTTTGAACTGTTTATCATATCAGCAGGGCTTGTTTTATGATTCTTGGTGTTAGTAGGCTAGGTACTGTGCGAGCTATAGTACTTGCAAACACTCACCGAAGAGAAACATTGGGGCTGATGAGCTCATGGTACGCTTATAGGTCTGATCTGCCGTCTATCGGCTAATAGCCCAAGCTCCTAAAATTGTAGGCTTAGCGATCGATCAGACAATAGTCCACAATTATACATTAATTCACATCAAACTCAAAGAGTTGGTTCACGGATACATTCACATTAATAGCCAGCAAAATTGGCACGTACTTGTAACATGCGTGAATGTGTAATTTTTTTGTTGGAAGCGTGAATGTGTAGTGACGTCGTACTTTCGGAGTGGCTACAGAGAGTGTGTAGGTGTGCTAGAGGGGTTGTGGGATGGAGAGAGATCTAGAGAGAGAGAGAAAGACCCTCCGGCCTCCTTTGGTTTGTAGGAATTTTTTAGGAACTCTATAGGACAGGATTTGCAAAGGAAAAATTCCTTTGAAGCCCTTTGGTTTATAGGAATGGATTCCTATTCCTATGTAGGATAGGAATCAATCCTTCATATTTTGTAGAGAAAAAATTAGCCTAGACTCAATGGAAAAATTCCTATCCTATGCACCAAATAACATCTCTTTCTCTAGAGGAATTGAGATGCATGTCATCTCACTTCCTATGATTTTCCTATTCCTATAAAATTCCTATCCTATGAACCAAAGCAGGCCTCCATTTCTTTCTACTCCTAATCATTAGATTGACAAAGGATATTTTTTGAGAACACAAAATCATAGCAGTACAGAGACGTACAAATCCTAGGCGGGCTAGTTTGGCCTAGTGGTTTTCACTGATATGACATGCTACAGTGCCGTCCAATCTTCGCGTGTGGTAGCAGTATTGCGGGTACAGTAAGTTTTCTTGAAGAAGTGGAATTCAACGAAGTCATGATGGTTCGTTCGTCCGACCAACTTACAGTGGGAAAGGTTGGGCCAGCGCTACGACCGGGGTGGACCAGGATAATTTTGTGCATGGCAAGTGGACCAGGATGGTCAACGTCCCACATGTCGGTGATTGAAAGTATTCATTCCGATATCGAGGACGAGCAAGGAGTATTCATTGTTTATTTTTGATGAAAGATATTGTCTCCACTGTTACGACGGAGGAGTGTGAAACACGGCAGCCCAGTGAACTTGGCATGTGCACAACTCCCTCCATCCTCATGTACCATAGTGTTGACTATAAGGTTGGCTATAAGGTTACAACTTTTTCTCACTTTCTCTATCTATTTCCTCTCAAATGTTTTTTACCTTCTTTTTTTTAGACACAATTGTTTTTCATACCTTGTTTTTAGAATTAGTTTTATTTATACATAGGAGCACGTGTAGAGACGGGCTCTTGCAGAGCCCACTCCTTACCCTTTTTCAATGCCTCTCTCCTCCACATAAGTAGGCTTATAGCCCAGTATTGTACTTGCTATGAATGTGGGCAGCTGGCGCCTGAGGGGGGAGCACGCGCGGGAGGGGGAGGGGTTTTCTGGTGGGCCAGCGCGGTCAGAAGCGGGCTTGGAAGCACTCCGGACTCCCGCATGGCCCACCTCACATTATCACCATATTTCTTGGAGTCCGTGCACGGCAGGCAGGCGATCTCTTCTCCCTCCCCCGTCTCTCTCTTCTCAGCTGATGCCCGCCGAGCGATTAGATTTCGGCTATCGATGGTTTATTCAATTGCAGTCCCACATGTCAGTGAAAATGCAAGACAGCACGCGTCCCCTTTGGTGAGCGGCGTGCGAGCCGGACTATCGGGGGTGCGACGCGAACACGATAGGCATGCTTTAAGTGTGCTGCCTTTTCCTTTTGAACTTGCAAAGTGTAACATTTTTGTGCGATCGATCGATAGAAGTCCAGAACAAAATGACGAGGGCGGGGCTTTCCCACGCGTTAGGCGAGCTAGTTTGGCCTAGTGGGTTTGAGTGATATGACGTGCTACAGTGCCATCCACTTGCTCCATTTTTATGTAAGCAAGCGTCTCCACTCTTACGTGGGAGGAGCGCGAAACACGGCGGATCTGATTTTGATCGAGGGATAACTGTTCCCTGCGAAATAATGGAGCACTGTTAGCGATTATAGCATGACAGTTAGGGCATCTCCAGCGCTGACCCACAAATTTACATCTGCATCTGTCCGAGGACACTGATGCCAGAGGATGCCATCCAATGTTGCTCGCATACCTTTCGACAACTATATGAACTACCCAGATGAAATTCGTGCAAACAAAGCAAATTTCAAATTAACTGGATGAAATTCATTACATTTCGAAAACTTTTCCTATAAACTAGACGAAATTCATTACATATTTCACACAAACCGTACTAAAACCTAGTGTAGACCTAATCTAAATGATCACCGGCGCCCGACCACCATGTTTGGCCATGAGCCCCGAGAACTAACGCTCTGGCTATTACCTTTGCCTCCTCATCCACCTCGGCTTTGTCCAGCCCCGCCTCGATAACCTCCTCTTTCGGAGCACAAGGTTCTGAAGATTTCCGCCTCCACGTCGCCGTCAAGCGGCTAATCGGCCGCCGATGTTTACCCCACCAAGCTTGGCGTCGACTGAGTGGAGGAGCGGTGGCCTTCCTGGGACTAGAGCATCGGTGACCTACCATGTACTACTCTTCCTCGCTGCCGGCTTCGTGGTCGTGGCGGCGGAGGGCGGCCGGGGCGAGCCGGCGATGTCCTTCGTCTGCTCTTGCGACAGTACGTCCAAGAGAGCTTTGGAGCGCGCCCGGAGCGGAGCCGGCGATGTCCTTCGTATGCTCCTGCGACAGTACGTCCAAGAGAACTTTGGAGCATGAGGAGGCCATGGTTGGAGTGGTGCCGACAGAAGGATGGGACCGGAGGAGAATGACTGTGGGTCTTTGGCTATGGCTGGGGGCTAGGGCTGAAGTTAATATAGCGGGCGAATGGCAATGAGCCGCGGCAGACGGATGGACGGCTGGCGCTGAAGTAGGTTCGTCGGTAGCCGCGTGTCATTAATGTGGGCGGCGGACTGACGGATGGCCATGGTGTCGTTAACGCGGAGTAGTCGCTTGCACCGGGATGTCGCGCGGGTGGCGCTCTCTCGGTCGTCGCGCTGCTGCAATGCCGGCGCCAGTGAGAGGTCGCTTCGGGCGTGAATGCGGCATTGACGTTCTGGAGTGACGGTGACCGTTTCAGGCGAGAAGCACGCGCTAGCGATGAAAGGGGTTTTGGTAGGCCAGGGCGGTCAGACGCTGGTGTGGTGGTATATTGTTTTTGTAGTTTGCCAAAGTACTCAATTAATGTGGCAGTTCACTTTTTTTTCTACGATCAACATACACCCTACAAAGCACCGTGTTAAAATTTGGCACTTCTCCAGGTTCATTTACCATATTTAGGCCATTATGTGCATTTTGTAGAAATTTACTAACACTATAAGAATTAACGAACATCTACATCATGCATATATGACTCAAAGCTTACATGCTATAGTGTGCTATTTATTCATAATTGGGTTGCCAAATCTCATGCGTGCAATGCACGTGTACCTTACTAATAAACATAGTTTCTAGTGATATTATTTGTAGTTACATGCATCAACCAGGACGAAGGTGCAGAAACATCAAATCCCAGCTACAGCTACACGGGTGTGATGATAGGGACCGTATAATCACCATATCTTGTATATAATGGCTGTATTGACCGTATTCTTAAGTATAATGATAAAAGTGAGCTATCAAGACAAGTTCGATGACTGCCAATGCATTTTACTTGGTAATAAATGACCAGGATTGAAGGGGAATCCAAATTTCCTTCGTCGTCTGTCCTTGAGCTCTTGACAAACCAATGCACTATACGGTTGTCCGGCCACTCCGCCCCAGAGCTCACACCAAGCGTCCTTCATGCCACCGCGCCACACACTAACCGGTAAGGAAGCGATGGCATCCCGCCGCGCCAAGTTCCTCGTCGCCCACGACCGCACACAAAATGGTAGGGAAGCGATGGCATCCCGCCGTGCTGAGTTCATCGCCGCTCGCGACCTCACACCTACGTGGGCGGACTTCGAAGCTGCCAAGGCCAAATGGGCGGTAGAGCAAGAGGCGGCCAAAGCCGCACAGAGGGAGCGAAAAAGGCAGAAAGCACTCAAGAAAAGAGAGGCCCGCCGCCGCAAGAAAGAAGGGGACGTACGCACTGCTGCGGAGAGCTCGGCGGTGATCCAAGCATGGTGGGGTGTCGCCGACAAAGCCGGGATGGAGAACGACAGCGTCTGGCCAGCATGTGAGAAGTAGTAGTACTAGTAGTTAGTGTGTGTGTCTGTGTCGCCCGTACGTTTGTTTAATTAATTAGGAGCATGTACCAGTACTAGTTACTACTGTAGTTTTTAGAGCAAATTACCAGTACATTAGCCTAGACTCAATGAAAAAATTCCTATCCTATGCATCAAATGGCATCTCTTTCTCTATAGGAATTGAGATGTATGTCATCTCACTTCCTATGATTTTGATATTCCTATAAAATCCCTATCCTATGAACCAAAGGAGGCCTCCGCTGGAGTACAGTACTACTGTAGCTACCAGTATTGCTGGTACAGTAGTTTTCTTCAAGAAGCAGAATTCAACGAAGTCATGATGGTTCCTTCGTCCGAGCAATTTTACAGTGCAAAAGGTTGGGCCTGTGATTTGACGGCTCATTAGTCATTATTACTACGGCACGACGACCGGGGTGACTCTCCCTTGGAGTTCTGCATGCATGGCAAGTGGACCAGGATGGTCGACGTCCCACATTTTGGTGAACGGAAGTATTCTTTCTGATATCGAGGAGCAAGGAAACCGCGTGGTATAGTATCACTGCTGATTTATTTTTATTTTTTATTTTTGATGAAAGCTAGCATTTCAACTCTTACGACGAAGGAGTGCCAAACACGGCACGTGCTGGATGTCCCACACGTCAGCGAAAGGAGTGGGACATGAACAGCGTGGTAGAGCGTCTCCACTTCTTCCACTTCTAGGTCAGAGACCACACGTAGTACTAGTAGTATGAATGATAAAAAGTGCGACCCGGAGAGAAAGACGCGTCTAGTTGGAAGGTCTTGGGCCATACACGTAAACAAATATAAAACCTAATATGTGCCTCCAATTAATATAGTAGTAGAGTACTTAGGCACGCACATCATAATATCACCGTGCATTGAACGTACAACATTTAGTGGTAGTAAAAGACAAATGCCTATATGCCACGCATGTTCATACTATTTATGCTTTTCTACTTCACTTACTACACTACATTACTCAGGTCCGTACATCCCTGGGTACATGTCCGTCTCGTAGTTCCAGTCCCATGTGTTCTTCATAGATGGAACGATCCATAACAGTGGGCAATGGGAGTCCATATCATCGCAGCTTCTTAAGTGTGGCTCCCTACGATGGAGACTCATCCAAACTGAAGCGGCATAGATCACGGATAGGGGCGCTCAAGATATGAATCCGTCAGTGTGCAATGAAAACGCACCCGTTCTTCATGAACGGCAGGCCGTCGGCGTCGTGCATGGAAGGTGGCATCGTTTGCACTATGGGGTAATTGTCCCCGATAAAAATCGAGTACTCTTCAAGTGTGTTCATCCGCACCCAGGTAGCATCACGGGGGTCGAACACGCCGCCGTCCATCTGGTAAACATGGCATCTCAAACCTGGATACATGCTGACATGCATGGTTATGGTCCATGCAGTATAATAAGGTGACGTAAGCAGGGGATACAGATTAAAATAAAATACTTTATATTGCTTATTTCTATGAGGGGGAACGGAAGCAATGTATAGACCAGCTGCGGCACAGGCGACGACAAACAATTTGAGAGTGTTACCTGGGCCATGTACATTAATTAAAGTAGGAGTAGTTTTGTTTGATGGGATTATGGCTACCTAGCTAGTACTACACAGAATTGAAATTGTTAAGTCATTTATAGTTTATACAATTGGCATTATAAAGTTGCGTAGATGACTATCCCAATCAATAAAAAAAGAAGGAAAGAACTACTCCTGCTCCTGGAGTGCAAAGAGACATGTACTGAAATGTTATAAGATGACATGGCAATAAGATGTGGAAGACGAAGATGAACGAGGGAAGGCCTTATCTGCAAATGTGCAGAGGGGTCAGGTATCTTTTTGCAAAATTGCCATAGTTTGCTTTCTTCCGTCAGATATAGATCGGACGGTCTATATTGCAGGATGGTAGGCACACCATCATCACCAACTCGGTTTTTTATATTTTTTTATTATTTATTACTAGCAAGATGCCCGTGCATTTCACGTAACATCAAGATGCATTTGTATGAGTAGTTTATCTTGTGAGAGAAAAGGATGAACGAGGGAAGGCCTTATTTGCAAATGTGGAGAGGGGTGTGGGTATCTTTTTGCAAAATTGCCATAGTTTCCTTCCTATCCATCAGATTTAAATCGGACGGCCTATATTGCAGGATGGCAGGCACACCATCATCACCAACTCTGTTTTTTATAAGAGTAGATAGATAGATTATTATTATTACAAGAGTAGAGATAGAGATTAGGGAGCTGGCGGGCGGTTCGTTGTATGGCACGTTCGCGTCCATCCACTAGCCCAGAATTAAAGCACGCACGACATTTACAGCGACTGGGGTTAGTTGTTTTCCGGGCGCATGGACCAACGTGGACTAGCGGACCTGGTCGCCCTTTTTCGAGCACGCCTTCGACAAGTACGTGCGTGACATGCTTGCATGCAAATCTTGCGTGACCAAACCGTGCAAAGCGGAGCGGTAGGCTGTCGAACTGTAGCCTGCATGTTGCAGCCATGTCATCCACACGCAACCTAAAGGCCAATTCATACTCCGCTGGACTATATTGTACTACTATGCATTGTTTGGCACGAATGTTCCTTGGAGCTCGTGCTGCAACTGGCGTACTCCACAGCCCTCTTCCCTTCTCCTTCCTCTTCCACCGCCCGGCGCCCGCGCACGTCCGTGGGAAGCGACCGGTCAACCCTTATATAGGAGAGCTAGCACAAATAGATGCATGCATGACCACTAGAATTTCCTTTCTTTATCTCTATGAAATAAATGTGGCGTGAAACTCAAAGCCCTTTAAGTCTGAGTATAATGGCAATCATCGTCCTCCTCTGGCTCTGCTTCACCCGCCTCGTCATCCTCCTGTTCCAGCTCCGCGTCATCGTTCTCCTCCTCCGGCTCCGCGTGCTGCTCCGCCTCCAACGCCTCCTCGTCCGGCTCCGGCTAGTCTGGACTCCAGAGGCAGGGCGGCTACGATCCGGGCTACGCGCCGCCTCCAGATCAAAGCGCTGCTCTGGCGGGAGCATGGCGTATGTCGTTACCTTCGGCCGGGCCATGGCTATCGGGCGACGGCGACCAGAGAAGAGGCGGCGGGAGGGGAATGAATGTAGCTACTGTTTGGGTTCGCCGTCTGGCTTAAATAAATGCGCATCATCACGTGTACCCGCGGGTGCACAAATTGTAACATACGGGTCTGTTTAGGGGGCGTCACGTAACTGGTATGTGTGTGAGATTCTGAGAGACAGTGTGCGTGTGTGCGACTCTACTCTTCGGACATGTACTCCACCTTTTGCATCGGGATATAAGTATAATGGTATTACACTTTAGCTTGTGATTTACGTGGCCATGTTAACGTGGTTGTGTAAAAAAATGTCACTTCCTGCTCGTGATTTGTATTATATAATTATGAGAACTTTGCTAACTACTAAAATAAAGTGGAATTTGTCCATGTTATATAAGTAAATTAAGGTGATTGTTTATCATACGGGTAAGGTTGGACGAAGGGTGGTAGGAACAAATGCTCCACCTAGAGCATGTGTGTGTGAGATGGAGTCTTAATGTGTGTGTGTGTGTGTGTGAAGTGGAGTCTTTGGTGGCGAAAGTAATTTAAGTGTGTGTGGCTTCATCGTAGAGAGGTGATGTGTATGGCAGAAGCCACCAACGAGGGGGTGCGAGAGAGCAGAGGCCCGTAAAGAGGGAAGAGAAGGCGTGTGCGCGTGAGAGGAGTCGACATCGAGATAACGTGTTTGTTCGAGAGACACCGAGGAAGACTACTATATATCGATGGTGCATGTAGGCGGGAATTAAATGAACAGATGGTGTTATTGGTTTCGGGGATATAGGGGAAGAGTGAGAGAGGGGGTAGCTATAAGGAGATTGTTAAGTGTGAGTGTGTGTTTTAGAGAAGAGACCCGTCCAGGCGGAAGTCATGTGCACACAAGAATAGAACGATTCGATGTGGGGTTAGGGCTGAGGGTAATTAACTACATATGGAGACATAGGAGACCTTGAACATGCATGTGCGAGAGGTATACATGTATACGTGGGATGTGTGTGTGTGCGCGCGCGCATGATCAAGATAAAAGGAAGAAGACATAAGTCATAAGATCAACGACATGGGAGAGACGGATCGGTATGACAATATGCATGCATGTGAGAGTGGAGGGAAGAAGGCTCGATAATTGAGCATGTGTTTTTGTCTTTAAGAGATAGTGGCATGGGTTGGAGCATGCATTTATGGCGAGCAGAGAGAGTGAGACACAACGATTGTGCAAAAGAGATCAACCTATAGATGCATGTATAGAGAGACAGATATAGTGTGCGTGATAGGAAGCAAGAGTGTGTGCGAGAAAGAAAGGTTGACGAAGAAACTGCAGATAGATAGAGAGATAGAGATGCTAGCTAGAGGGACATCGGCTAGTTTGTGTGTTAGAGATGACCGCCGAGTGGTTCAGAGGGGTGAAGTTATGTGTGTGTGAGAGAAAGATAAAAAGAGGGCGCATGACTGCATGTAGAGAGAAACATATGTAGTGTGCATGATAGGAAGCAAGAGTGTGTGTGTGTTAGAGATAAGAGTCGAGTGGATCAGAAGGCTGAGTTATGTGTGTGGGTGTGAGAGAGATTGATAGAGGGTGCATGTGAGTCACATACAAACAAATCTCAGAGAGAAATGAGATCCCAAGAGACGGAGTTTTGTGTTTGCGAGAGAGAAAGATATTTCACAAGGAGAGTGATAGCTAGAGAGACATATCAGGGAACGCGAGATATCTCTAGGGAGAGAGAGTGTGTGTGAGCGACATACAAGGGAATGGTGGAGAGATATGAGACCCTGGGAGATAGAGTTTGTGTTTGTGTTTGAGAAAGAGATATTTAAGAGGGAGAGTCGCAGCTTCTCAAACCTAAGGAGCGCAAGACATCTCTGTGTGAGAGGGGGTGTGCGAGTGGCACACAGGGGAATAGTAGAAAGAAATGAGACCCCGGGAGACGAAGTTTGTGTTTGTGTGAGAGAAAGAGATTTCACAGGGAGAATCATAGTTAGAGACACATAGCAAGGAGCGAGATATACGTAGAGGGAGATAGAGTGAATGTCGAGGGAGAGAGTACCGTTAGTGTGTTACGAAGATAAAAGATCATTGTCGACATACAAGTAGCACGAGAGATACCTGAGAGACGATGAAGGCGTATAGGTCTAGAGAGATATACAAGCATGAGTGATAGCTATATGAGACGAATATCTGGATTAAGGGGATTCAAATATTTAAACTAGAGATCACGACATCGATAATATCATAACGAAAATTGGTCTATCAAACATGCATGTTCATTTGAATTTGTGGACACGTGTAATGTTATATAGTTTATCAATATTAGTGATCCATAGATTCTTTAATTAGAGATAATGCATGGTTTATATGCAATTAATGTATAAACGGGATTACACTATATGTTGCGTGTGTCAAACACATTATACGTGTTTGAGAAGTAAAAAAACAACATGAAACACACATTAATTGGAGACAGTTAGCGAGGAATGCATACATTGGATTTCAACATAAAGTAGTTTCAAATATTTGAAAATCCAAATTAAGATGGATCCAGCCTTATGAATCTGAGATCATGCCATTTGTAAACCATATTTATGTATAAAGGGTGTTGTGCTTTTGAAATTATATATAAAAAATGATGTATATAGATTTGTATTCGAATACAAAATGGATCCTGCCCAAAAAAAATACAAATTGGATTCGAATTGAGTTGGCACGGTAAACGTGCACTCTTTCTCTGCAAAAATTTGAACGAAGCGGGGAAACTCGCAGTAACTGCCCGAAACCAAAATCTGCGAGATGGAAATTACTGCCTATCCCTGACACGCAAAGCCTATCGGCTCGATTTCTATAGGTTTCGATAGGGGTAGGCTTGTAATTTCATTCAAACAAGACATAACCGCCTCCGCCTCTCACCTCCCCGGATTCATACACGGTGGGCGCCAAAACACAGTTTCTCCTCAGCCGAAAATCGCCTCTCACCTCCCTCCCCGATTCATACACGGTGGGCACCAAAACAAACTCTCCTCGGCCGAAATCTCCGTCGGCAAATGTTTGGTGTATGCGAGATTACCGTCCTATCCCCAACCGACTAATATTGCTGTGATGTAGGAAATTTTAAATGGGGGCTAAGTTTGTAAATTTCCTCGCATTTGAGACAAGCGCGCCCTGAAGACATGGTTCCCCCCTTCCTCTCTCCCTCCATTTCCCCATTCGTACTCTATGGGTGCCAAAACACCCTCTCCACCGCACTCTCCTCCATCCGCCACCCCATCCACTGCCGTCCTCCTCCACCATGCTGGAGCTGATACCCCGACGCTGTCGTCCATTACAAGAGATCGACCTCTCTCATCCACGGCTTCGGACCAGGATCCTTGCATCGCGTCCTCTCGCTTCATCCACGCCATCATCCACCTTGCTGAGGCCGCTCGTACGACCGTCTTGTCCACCGCGCTGGGATATTTCCCTCGCCGCCACCGTCTACCCACCTAGATCTGCTTCCACACCACCGACAGCCATCGCTACCGCAGCACCCTCAACGCCTCAGCAGATGCTTACACGGCGCCACACCAGAGGTGGTACTCTTTTGTATCTACTCAAGTTATTTATCTCAGCAAGAAAATAGATCGCCACTGATTTACTGTGATTTCTTGTCCATCACTTAGAATCTTACTTGTTAGTTGAAACCAAACATTGGTTGCGAAGTTGCCTTTGTCCGGTTTGCACCTTCAGATCCGCCATGGCACGCGCACCACTATACTCGCAATGCTTATGGTTTTCCCCTTTTATATTCCACATTAGCTTAAATGACAGTCGACTAAATTTCAAATTGGGGTCAGTCCATTTTTGGGAGTTTGCCGGAGGGAAGGAAGGGGCTCGCCGGAGGGTTGCCCCATTATCTATCTTAGGGTTTCAGGTGGGGACCGTGGCTATGGGGGGCTGTCGTTGGGCTATGGTGGGGCCTCGCCGGAGGCAAAACTCGACGCGGGTGTTGGTGGGATTAGCTAGAGGGATGGCCGGGGGCGGCGGAAGACCAGAGGTGGTGGGCGGTTCAGGGGAGGGCGGGGGCCAGTGGTTCGGCCGGAGGCCCGTGCGGTGGTCTTTAGGGGAAGAATAAGAGGCGAGGAAGAAGAAGGGTTAGGAGACGTAGGATCTTCATCCAACCGCCTGAAATGGTCGACTGACCCAAATGAGGAAAGTCAGGCGACTTGCATGTAGACATTCCCATATATTCAGTACCATTATCGTAGGTGCTTCTAAACGTATGTGCAAGCAATGCTCCTCAACCCATCAAGCTAAACAACATGCCACTCATAATTCCAAACTTAGTTGCTCAAATACGAATCTGATATGATGCTGACATGTACTAAAACAGAGAATGTTTAATTGGTCAGGTAATGTTCCTACTTTACTTTCGAAAAGCACATGCGCCACATATCGAGGGACAGCAGGGAGTTGCGTTCTTAATGCGCTCTGGTTCATCATGTGTGGCCAACCAACATTTTATTATCCAAAATCTGCTTGCTCTTCTTTAACATGCTCCTCTTCTGTTCTTCTTTTGTAAGTACTCTCTCCGTACCTAAATATAAGTCTTTGTAGAGATTCCTCCATGGACTACATACGGGGCAAAATGAGTGAACCTACACTCTAAAATGTATCTATATACATCTGTATGTGATCCATAGTGGAATCTCTACAAAGACTTGTATTTAGGAACAGAGGGAGTATAATAGTTGTACAGTATGTTCTTTGTAGTGAAGAGGAGCAGGGACATTTGCAGTGTACAGGTCTATTCGGTCGCTTGTCATGGACGCTTCCAACTCTTCGTGTTGGTCTTCATGTCGATTGTCATGGACGCTTTCAACTCTTCATATTCGGTCATATGTGTCGCCTTTGAGAGTTAGACTGATAGTAACAATACTGCGCCTTCAGTTGTAGAGAGCTGGTATCCAAAGCCTTTCTAGCCGTACCGGCAATACTAGCACATATATTCCAGCAAGTTCCACTTTCCTGATTTTACTCCTGATGCTTAGGGTTTTCCCATTATATCTACACTATGATCTGCATAGGTGCTTTGTGTCCTACTAGCAGCTGTCCACCCTTTAAAGCTAAATAACACACCAATCATACGTCCTAAGGTTCTTCAAATACGAATGTGATATGATACTGACATTAGCTAACAGACACACATTTCATTGGTTAGCTAATGCTCCCACTTGAGTTTCCAAATGCATGTGGCCACATATAGAGAGACATCATGGAATGGCATTTCTTTGGGCGCTCTGATTCATCAAGGGCGGGCAACCAACATTGTATAGAAAGAAGGGGAATCTCAATAATATGCTTCCCCTTCTATTCTTTAACATGTTCCTCTTCTGTTCTTCTTTAGTAAGTATAGTATGTTCCTTGTCAGGAAGGGGAGCAGGGACATCTGCAGTCGACAGCTCTATTGGGCCGGTTCTGCTACATGATTTCACACTTCGAGTTGGTCTGCCATAATATCTCGGAAATGGTGGGAGCCACGCGGTCTTTGATAGTAAGAGCTGTGCGCCTTCAGATGAATAGAGCTGGCCTGTAGGTGATCGATAGGCTGCATATTAGTAGCGACAAAACCCTGTATTTTCCAACCAGTTCCGCTTTCCTGATTTATTTATGGTGGTTATGGTGTACCCCTATTATCTACACTACGATCTGCCTAGTGGCTGTGTGCTCTCGTTATCATGGTTTGGCAATAAACTTTCTATATGGTATATTATGAACCTATCATCTGCCAACTATCCTTACATAGGGAGCTCCCAACAGGGAGCCTATTTTTTTGTGTAGTTGTGCCAGATTATATTAATCTACTCACCATATTACAGCACACATGGGCTCTCTCATCAGAATCCAGTGATAGCACACAAGGGTTTACAGGGAGCCCCTATTATATTACAATATCCTCTGCATTACAAAGATAATCTCACTACGATTTATGTTTTCATGCTTTTTAGATATTGTACGTAATCACAATGAATATAAGAATGCACACATCAGAACAATATTGTGGAACAGTTCAATGGGTAACAAACTTGGCATCAAGGGATTGAGGTCCATTGTGGATGCAATGAAACCCACATGCTCCCGACCTATAGATTCGTATTCAGAATATGATCCTAATGACTATTCTGAGCTCAAGGAGTTAAAGGCAGATGGCCTATCCTGTTCACCCAATAAGGTGCCTGTTCTAATTTGGCAAGGTTTTATTGGTTGCACATATCTTGCATAAGGTGTCTTGCATTTCTTTTGCTTTGTTGCACCGCCATCTGCTTAGTTTACTCATGATATATGTGAAGATGCCATGCCCATCCATTATCAATACCTATTCCATTTGTCGTCATACCATGTTTTTCCATTCATGTTGTTCTTGTGTTTCAGACATCCAAAAGGAAGAGGGTGATTGCAGAACCTGAAGGAGTACAAGCAAAGTCCTTGAAAAAGTGGTGCTACCGAAGAAATCAGATAGCACCCCACGTATATTGGCAATAGAACCAGCGCCGCAAAACCTAGGATATCGCAACTATGCTGGTCGCTGCTTTGCTCTTGTGAGTACCTATTGTCCTATCGCTGTACTTACATTCATACCTGGTGGATTATGTGACATCATTGTGCATTATAGCTTGCTTATCCACTGTTCGCTCCAAATTATCAGATCTATATTAATGCTTACATTAATGTAGAATAAACCCAATGCTTATGAAGAAATTTAGTTCTGCATTGTTCTTGTAAGTATCTGATGTCCTTCATCACTGTACTTATATTGTCAGCTAGTTCTTCATGTATAGTTTGCAGCTTATTTTCCCTTGCCCTCCATTTTTTACACATCAGATCTACATTTACTCTTGCGAAAATATTGAATAAAACCAATGTTACTGAAGAAGTTTAGCTCTGCATTGCTCTTGTCAGTGCCTTTTGCCTGTATGCTGTATTTACATTTGTACTCTGCATCTTAGGTTAAATAATCGCCATTTGTTCCTATATTTTCACATCTATATTTACTCTTAACAAAATGTAGAATAAAGGCAATGCTCTTGAAGAAGAGTGTGCGGTAAACTTCTTGAATTGCCCCCCCCCCCATCAATATGGACAAGGGCTTTATAGAGCCGGTCTTCACTCCTAATGTAAGTTTGTCCTCCTCGAGCCTTCAAACTTTGTTGTGTATATTTGGATAGCTATGAGTGCAAATGCTGTTTATTTTTGTCATCTGCATCAAATTGTTTGTTCGAAGTTTATAACAAAGAAGTACATAAACATAAGTTTGGCCTTCTCAATTTCAGTCTTTAGTTGTACAACCTAGTTCCTTATTCATACCATGTAAATTAAACTAAACATAGAAAGTTATCTTCTTTAGCACTGTGTGTATGCTTGTGTTCTTGATCTGTAATCCAGTGGTGTGGTGAAACTACCAACTCCAGCACAATGTCATATCCTGCTATGTCTCAACTATGAACAATGCCATATTATATTAATGTTATTTAAATCATGTCTCTTTATTTGCCAATCTGAAATGGTATAAATTGACAGTACACTCACCATTCATGCTTATACGTTGTTTAGCACTACATGTATGCTTGTGTTCTTGATCTGTAATCCAGTGGTATGGTGAAGCTGGCCGCTCCTGCACAATGCCATTTCCTGCCGTCTTAACTATGAACAATGCCTTTTATGTTAATGCTATTTTAAACCATGTCTCTTTATTTCTGACAAAGAAATGAGATGAATTGACAGCGATGATGCTTATACGTGCAAAACCTATTATCTACCTACTTGTTTCTCTTTCAGGGTGACAGCACTGATGCTAGGAAGAATTGTCGCAATGATAGTGAGACGAACCCATTGTTTGTCCCTCTAACATATATTCCAGAGAAGAAGGCAACACATCTTGAGGGTAGGGATACAACCACAAAGTCATGTCTTGATGTAGTGTCGAACTTACTCAGTGACACAAGCTCGATGAAGTCGCCGCCTGAATCTGTTTGACTACTTCAGTCTGAAATTCAAGCAGAAAGACATGCTTCCGCTCAAATCCGACTGGAGCTCTAATCTCTATGCAAGATTAACCATAAGTACAGGACGTCTGTTGATGCTATGCAGCTTAAATTGGTGGATATAAGCGTCAAACAAGCGCAGTCTCATCAGGTTGCTAAGTTGCTTGTGCTGCAGCTCCTGGGCCGGGCTAACCTTTCTTGAACTGTGTTGAAGTGTTGTCGGTTCTGTCTATTATTTTATCGGCCTGTTTACTTCCATTGGTGATGACCTGCCCAGTTTATGGAATCTGTTGTCTGGTTGCCCTTTATTATCACTGGCGGCGAACTTTGATGCCCAGGGGATGTAATATGCTGTAATTTCTTTGTTGTATAGTCTAGGTTTATTCTTCGTCACGATGATGTAATTTATTTGCTGTTTATTTCGTCGCTTTGAGAAAAGGTCATAATCTTCGATTGGAGCACAATGAGCCAATAGGTTAGGTTTATAAAAAAATAATTTTGGTACTAAAACAGGTACGGGCCGAACCGTGGGCCTACAATCATCTTGGGCCATTATTTAGGTCTAGTCTTAATCTGGCCCACTATTAGTTTTGGGCCTTTAAAAGGCCGAGTAAACCGCTTTCCTTAATTGGGCCGGAAAATTAAATTGGCTTTTAACAGGTTGAGAACTAGATTGAGCCTTAATTGTGGCGAACAATTCACGGGCCGCCAGCACGCTGTAATATACATCGGCCCATTATTGGCCCATTTGTGTGACGGGCCATTAACAGGCTGAAATGTTTTTGGGCCTTGGCTGACCCAATTACATGACGGGCGGGAAGTAGGCCGGATGTATAACGGGCCAAAATTAGGCCCAACACTCTCAAGGGCCTTTAACGGGCCGATAGGCAGTTTGGGCTAGAATGTATCCACGAAGACCACGGGTCGTTAAGAGGCCGAAAGTAACTACGGACCAGAATTAGGCCCAGGTGCAACTCGGGCCTTTAAATGGCCGAAAGCGAAACCGGGCCGAAAGAGGCCCATATGTAGACAGGGCTGCTGACAGGCCAAAACTAATATCGGGCCAAACTGTTAAACGGGCCATTAAGAGGTCGAAGAGCAAATCAGGCCCCCAATGGGCCCGATGGCACAGTAGCTGTTAAAGGGCCGTATCTGTTATGGGCCGTAATTTGGCCCAAGAAATGAAAGTCAGTTAACGGGCCGGATCCGGTATGGACCGTAATTTGGCCCAAACTATTGCAGACTGTTAACGGGCCGGATCTGATATGGGCCGTAAACTGGCCCAGAATATTGCAGTCCTTTTACGGCCCGTATCTGATGTGGGTCGTAATTTGGTCCAGAAAATGTTAGGCTGTTAACGAGCAGGCCCATTAGATTAGACGAAATGTTGTGGGCCTGTTCCTGGGCCGGCTTTTAAACCTATATGGGCCTCTATTGGGCCGTCCCACGTGTCAATGTTTCATTAGCGATTCTTGTCCAATGGACGGTTGACATCTGTGCCAACGCGGAGCTGACACATGGTTTCGTCGGCCAATGAGAACTTTACACATGGAAAATAGCTTAACGGCGACCCATTACGATGGATGCCATGTGTCGGTTACCCTTGACGAAAGCACTTCTATGACGCGTGATTTATCGCCATGGAAGTGGACACTTCCGTGATGATAATTTTCGTAATGTCATGGAACACTTCTACGACAGCACAGGTATGACTATCTTGATTCTGTCATAAAATCGTCATGGATGTACATGCATGACAGAAAACAAGACCTAAAGTGTATTTTTTTTGTAGTGACACCTTCCCTTTTCATGCAAATTTATTGATAATGAAACCTTAACTTCTTATGCTAATGGTAGATATGATTACAATGATGTGGAACGAATAGAAGAATTTGTTGCTTTTAAGGGTGCTTATGAAATTGAATCTATGTTTGAAAAGGATGAAGATTATGATGATGCTGTTTACAGACCTGAAAATTTTGCTATACTTAAATATTGCTATGAGAATTATGAATATAATGCCGATATTAATGAGTTTATTGAGAAAGTCTGTGCTATCCAAGAAGAGACTAATATTTTGCAGGAATCTATGGAAGTAGAAATTGATGAAACTGTGAGCTCATTGGATGAAAAAGATGAGGAGGAGAGCGAAGAACAAAAGGAGGAAGAGCGGATTGATCACCCATGCCCACCTTCTAATGAGAGTAAATCTTTATCCCATACATTGTTTAATTTTCCTTTGTGCTTACCGAAGGATGAATGCTATGATGATTGCTATGATCCCTTGGATTCTTTTAAAATATCCCTTTTTGATGAACTTGATGCTTGCTATGCTTGTGGCCAAGATGCCAATTTGAATTGTGATTATGGATATGAACTTGCTATAGTTCCTTATGTTACGAATGAAATTGTTGCTATTGCACCCACACATGATAGTCCTATTATCTTTTTGAATTCCCCAAACTACACTATATCAGAGAAGTTTGCACTTATTAAGGATTACATTGATGGGTTGCCTTGTATCGTTGCACATGGTGATTTTGATGAACATAATATGCATGTGCTTGCTGCTCCTACTTGCAATTATTATGAGATAGGAACTATATCTCCACCTCTCTATGTTTCCAACACGACAAAATTGCAAGAAACTGCTTATGCTATGTATTGGCCTTTACTTGATGTGCATGAATTGTTCTTTTATGACATGCCGATGCATAGGAAGAGAGTTAGACTTTGTCTTTGCATGAAACATGTTGCTCTGTGCTCACTACTAAATTATAAATCATTGCTAATTAAAATTGGCTTTGATATACCTTGGGATCCGGGTGGATCCATTACTTAAGCACTTTATGCCTAGCTTAATGGCTTTAAAGAAAGCGCTGCCAGGGAGACAACCTGGAAGTTGTAAAAAGTCATTTTATTCTGTTGTGTGCTTTTATAAAGTTTAAAAACATAGAGGGGAACTTAAAACTTTACAAAAGGAAAAGTGAAAGTGAGAAGGACAAACACCGTTGGAGTGGGGGATATCCTTGAACTTGTTCATGCCCATGGAAACTTTGTAAATCTTGAATTACAGAAACTTTTCAACAAAAATAATAATCCCCTTGTACAAATCCATTGTATTATAAAAATAATCTGCCAAGATTTGCCTTTAGGATGATTAGATTGCTTGTTGGTATGTGCGGTGTAAAAACAAAAACTTTGGCTGTAGTCCATGAATTTACATTTTTTACTGGAATGTCAAAAGTTTCTGAAATTTTTACACAGTATTGCTACACAAATTGTTTATTTTTTCCTAATTTGTCAGAAATTTTGGAGTTACAGAATTATGGTCAATTTTTAGATTATTACAGACTGTCCTGTTTTTGACATATTCTCTTTTTGATGCATTGTTTTGCTCGTTTTGGTGAAACTATCGGTTGTATCCGTGGTATAAACCATGGAGAAGTTATAATACATTAGTTATAATGCAAAAACAAAATATGGATGGGTTTGCAACAATACTTAAAGTAGTAATTTGCATTATTATACTAACGGATCTCATGAGTTTTCTGTTGAGTTTTGTGTGGATGAAGTGTTCAAAGATCGAGGAGGTCTCAATATGAGAAGGAAAAGAGGCAAGAGTTCAAGATTGGGGATGCCCAAGTCACCCCAAGTAAATATTCAAGGAGACTCAAGCGTCTAAGCTTGGGGATGCCCCGGAAGGCATCCCATCTTTCTTCAACAAGTATCGTATGTTTTCGTCTTTGTTTCGTTCACGTGATATGAGTAAATCTTGGAGTGTCTTTTGTGTTTAGTTTTCACTTTTCTTTTATGCACCATGCTGGTATGAGATAGTCCATGGTTGATTTATAGAATGCTCATTGCACTTCACTTATATCATTTGAGTATGGCATTATAGAATGCTTCATGTGCTTCACTTATATCATTTGAAGTTTGGATTGCATGTTTCTCTTCACATAGAAAACCGTTATTCGTAGAATGCTCTTTTGCTTCACTCATATTTATTAAAGCATGGTGTTTTATAGAAAGAATTAAACTCTCATGCTTCACTTATATCTATTTAGAGAGTCAACAGGAATTGGTCATTTGCATGCATGGTTAGTCATAAAATTCTACATAAAACTTATGGATCACTGAATATGATATGTTTGATTCCTTGCAATAGTTTTGCGATATAGAGATGATAATATGTGGGAGGTACTAGTAATGGTTGTGGTTAGTAAGAATATTGGTGTTAAGGTTTGTGATTCCCGAAGCATGCACGTATAGTCTCTCGTTATGCTATGAAGTTGGAGCATGATTTATTATTTATTGTCTTCCTTATGAGTGGCGGTTGGGGACGAGCAATGGTCTTTTCCTACCAATCTATCCCCCTAGGGGCATGCGTAGTAGTACTTTGCTTCGAGGGCTAATAAACTTTTGCAATAAGTATATGAGTTCTTTATGACTAATGTGAGTCCATGGATTATACGCACCCTCACCTTTTCCTAATTTGCTAGCCTCTACGGTACCGTTAATTGCCCTTTCTCACCTCAAGAGTCGGTGCAAACTTCGCCGGTGCATCCAAACCCCGTGATATGATACGCTCTATCACACATAAGCCTCATTATATCTTCCTCAAAACAGCCACCATACCTACCTATTATGGCATTTCCATAGCCATTCCGAGATATATTGCCATGCAACTTCCACCGCTTCCGTTTTGATGACTTGAGCATTCATTGTCATATTGCTTTGCATGATCATATAGCTGACATTGTATTTGTGGCTCAGCCACCGTTCATCATTTTTTATACATGTTACAATAGATCATTGCACATCCTGGTACACTGCCAGAGGCATTCATATAGAGTCATACTTTGTTCTAGGTATCGAGTTGTAATATTGAGTTGTAAGTAAATAGAAGTGTGATGATCATCATTATTCATTATTAGAGCATGTCCTAGTGAGGAAAGGATGATGGAGACTATGATTCCCCCACAAGTCGGGATGAGACTCCGGACAAAAAGAAGAAGAAAAAAGAAAAGAAAAAAAAGAAAAGAAAAAGAAAAAGAACAAAAAAAAGGGAGAAGAGACAAAGATGGAAGGGGCATGCTAATTCCACACTTGTGCTTCAAAGTAGCATCATGTTTTTCATATGGAGAGTATCCTATGTTGTCACTTTCATATACTAGTGGGAATTTTTCATAATAAAGTTAGATGCACACCCACTTAGTTTTCATATTGAGCTTTCATACACTTATAGCTCTTAGTGCATTCGTTACATGGCAATCCCTACTCCTCGCATTGATATCAATTGATGGGCATCAACACAGCCCGTTGATGAGCCGCATCGATGTGAGACTTTCTTAATTTTTTGTCCTCCCTATGTTTACCCCTATCATCATACTCTATTCCACCCATAATGTTATATCCATGGCTTGCGCTCATGTGTTGCATGGGAGTTGAAAAAGCTGAAGCGCGTTAACAAGTATGAACCAATTGCTCGGCTTGTCATCGGGGTTGTGCATGATAAATACTTTGTGTTAAGAAGACAGAGCATGACAAGACTATATGATTTTGTAGGGATAGCTTTCTTTAGCGTTGATATTTTGAAAGACACGATTGTTTGTTGGGATGCTTGAGTATTGATGTCTTTATGTCAAATTATAGACTATTGCTTTGAATCATTCGTGTCTTAATATTCATGCCATGATTAGATATATGATCAAGATTATGCTAGGTAGCATTCCACATCAAAAATTATCTTTTTTATCATTTACCTACTCGGGGACGAGCAGGAATTAAGCTTGGGGATGCTGATACGTTGATACGTCTCCAACGTATCTATAATTTTTTATTGTTCCATGCTGTTATATTATCATTCTTGGATGTTTTACAATCATTTTATAGAAACTTTATATCATTTTTTGGGACTAACCTATTGACATAGTGCCCAGTGCTAGTTGCTGTTTTTTGCTTGTTTTTTACTTTGCAGAATATCAGTACCAAATGGAGTCCAAACACAGCGAAACTTTTTGGAAATTTTTTATGGACCAGAAGGAACAACTTGGGCCAAAGAAGTACCAGAGGGGTGCCCCGAGGAGGGCACAACCCACCTGGGTGCGCCTGGGGGCCTAGGTGCGCCCTGGTGGGTTGTGCCCACCTCGGTGGCCTCCCGCACCACCTCTTTGCTCTATAAATACCCCGAAAATCCAGAAACCCTAGGGGAGTCGACGAAAAACAATTCCAGCTGCCGCAAGTTCCAGAACCACCAGATCCAATCTAGACACCATCACGGAGGGGTTCATCATCCTCATTGGTGCCTCTCGGATGATGCGTGAGTAGTTCATCATAGACCTATAGGTCCGTAGGCAGTAGCTAGATCGCTTCTTCTCTCTTTTTGATTCTCAATACAATGGTATCTTGGAGATCTATTTGATGTAACTCTTTTTGCGGTGTGTTTGTTGGGATCCGATGAACTTTGAGTTTATGATCAGATCTATATCCATGAAAGTCATTTGAGTTTCTTTGATCTCTTATATGCATGATTACTTATAGCCTCGTATTTCTTCTTCAAATCTTTGGTTTAGTTAGGCCAACTAGATCAATTTTTCTTGCCATGGGAAGAGGTGCTTTGTGATGGGTTCGATCGTGCAGTGTTCTTTCCCAGTGACAGAAGGGGCAGCAAGACACGCATGTATCATTGCTATTAAGGATAACAAGATGGGGGCTATTCCTACATGAATAGATCTCGTCTACATCATGTCATCATTCTTATTGCATTACTCCATTTCTCCATGAACTTAATACACTAGATGCATGCTGGATAGCGGTCGATGTGTGGAGTAATAGTAGTAGATGCAGGCAGGAGTCGGTCTACTAATCTTGGACGTGATGCCTATATAATGATCATTGCCTGGATATCATCATAATTATTTGATGTTCTATCAATTGCCCAACAGTAATTTGTTTACCCACCATATGCTATTTTCTTGAGAGAAGCCACTAATGAAATCTAAGGCCCCCGGGTCTACTTTCTCATCATATATTTTCAGATCTGCATTGTCATTTGCTTTTTCCTTCGTTTGCATCTTTTATTTTCATATCTATATTATCAAAAACCCAAAAATACCTTGCTGCACTTTTTTGTTACTTATTTTATTTTGCGTTTTATCGAGATCTATTTATCCAACCTATCACAATTTTTATCCCATCAACTTGACAATTTCTGGCGCCGTTACCCGTAGAGGGATTGACAACCCCTCATAAGCGCCGGGTTGCAAGTATTTGTTCTTTGTGTGCAGGTACCGTTTACATAGTGTTGCTTGGTTCTCCTACTGGTTCGATAACCTTGGTTTCATAACTGAGGGAAATACCTACCATAGCTGTACTGCATCATCCCTTCCTCTTTGGGGAAATACCGACGCGGATACAAGCAATCAAAAGGAATTTCTGGCGCCGTTGCCGAGGAGGATCAAGGCAAGATCTATCAGGTTCCTAATCACAAATCTCATCTCCTTGCAATTTACATTATTTGCCATTTGCCTCTCGTTTTCATCTCCCCCATTTCACAAAAATTTGCCTTTTTATTAGCCTTCTTTTTCGTTCGCATTTTTCTCGTTCTATCTTTTGTTTGCTTGTGTTACCATGTGCCTTTTATTTTCTTGCATATTTGCTTGCTAAAAATCTATTGATATGGATCCTCATCCGCTTGCTAATCTTTTCAAAAGATCCAATTATGATGAACGAATTGCTAGTGAGTTGAGCGCACTTGATTATCTCTATGAAGTTTTGCTTGAAATTCATGAATCCGAAGATTGTGATGAAGTGTTGGAAGAAGAAATTGATAAAGTGATTCATGATATTTCTTTCAATGAAAAGCATGATTGCAATGGTGTTATTATAAATTCTATTAATCTCAATTGTGTTAATGATATGCAAAACCCCAAGCTTGGGGATGCTATTTTTGATATGTCCACTGCTTATTGTAATGATCATGATTGGGGTGATTCTTCTTATGATCTTGAAAATTTATTTAAGCCTCATGATGAATATGATATTGATAATAATGTTTGCAATAATATTGAAAGTGGGTTTGGAAGAGCGTCAACTTTAGGTAAAAATAATCCCACATATTTGGAGAGTGTTCAATCTTATGAATTTTTTTGACAAAAGTGGGTTCGGAGAGGTCATGACTTTATTTGATGATAATCCCACTATTTTGGAAGAGTGTCAACTTTGCATGCATGTGGATCATGAAGAGAATATTTTATGTGATAGCTATATTGTTGAATTTGATTATGATCCTACACGTAATTATTATGAGAGAGGAAAATATGGTTGTAGAAATTTTCATATTACTAATTTACCTCTTGTTATGTTGAGATTGCTATTGTTTCTTTCTTCTTCCTCGCATACGCTAAATATTTCTTGTCTTGATAATTTGTTTGCCTACAAAATGCCTATGCATAGGAAGCATGTTAGACTTAAATGTGTTTGTCACAAGTTTTACGATGCTCTCTTTATGCTTCAATTCTTGTCTTTCATGTGAGAATCATTGAAATCTTATGCCTAGCTAGGGGCATAAAACGATAGCGCTTGTTGGGAGGCAACCCAATGAATAAATTTTATTTTTACCTTTTTCTTTCTGTTCTTGAGTGTTTGCACAATTATGCTACTGTTATGATTGTGTTTTTGTGTTATAATCAGTTTTTGTGCGAAGTAAAGCCTTTGGGATCACGTTGGGTGATAGTTGATTTGATCTTGTTGGAAAACAGAAACTTTTGCGTCCAGTAAAATAATTTTGGAGATTCACAGAAGCGATGAACCTCAAGCAGGCGGCAACAAGGGAGGGTCGACTCCTAGCAGGCGGCCCTTCTCCCCCTTAGAGTCTGTGCGCCATTAACCAGATGTGACGGGGTGTGGCTACAGTGAGCGCCCGCCAGGCGGCGGGACTGTAGCCACGCTCCCCCCGATGAAGCCTTCGTCATCAGGGGAAAGGCTACAGTATAAAGAAGTCAACATGGCCCGCAGGCGGCGGGCCCTACCAGTCGGCCGAGATCACGGCGGCCAACAGGACCCACTAGGCGGCGGGCCCCAGCGGTCGGCGGAGAAGCCGGCAACCAGAGACGCTGATGGCCGGGCCCTACACCCGGCCGGATTACCATTGTACCCTTGGGGGTAGGCCTATATAAACCCCCCAAGCTTCCCCATGCAGGGGAGGGACCTTTTAGTTCAGCACTCACACGCACACACATAGAGAGAAGAGTAGGGCTAGCCTTGCCCTTCTTCCTCCTTTAGCCGAAACAGCTCAAGGAGCAAGCTTGTAGCTACCTTGTGATCATAGTCATCATGCGGAGACCCCACAGAGCAGGACTAGGGGTGTTATCTCTGAGGAGAGCCCGAACCTGGGTAAGATTCGCAGGTGTACGCGGTCTCGCTCACTCCCGCTTATAGAGCCCGGCGACGTACTCTTGTCCCCATCCACGATAAGCCACCCCCAGGCATATGTCGCACGATATCCCCGACATTTGGCGCCCACCGTGGGGCTAGGTGCACCGTTGTCCGGAAACACGTTCTGGATGGGAACCCTCTTCCTTCCTGGCGAGCGCAGCCAGCCCGGCACGCCTGACGGCGTTTGTGCCAACACGCTGCGCGGCATGGAAGCTGCTTGCGCCGCAAGCAGCCTCGCTGATCTCATCGGCGGGATCCGCCTCTCCGACGAGCCCGCACTCGTCACGGGCGTAGCCAGCCCCGAGAGCTGCCTCGTCGACTCCCTCGGCAAGCTTCACATCGCCAACGAGCCGGTCTCCGACCTGGAGTCCGTTGGCTCCACCGACCCGCTCATCGACATGGTCATTGACGCCGACGCCGCGCTTTCTGATGCCTTCCCCGGTGACGTGGTGATCTTTGACGACCCGCTCCCTGCTGCAGACAGCAGCGCCAGCACCGGCACCGTCACCGAGATGCTGGTCATCAGCCATGACGGAGCCTCCGACCAGGCCGGCCGGGACCCGTTGCAGGCGGCGATGCGGGACCTGTCCGCACCCGTAACGCCCGGTGTGAACGGCGAAATGCTGGAAGCGTGCCGTATCGCACTCCTCGACAGCGCCAACAAGTTGGCGGCCATGAGACGCCTCATCGAGGCTTACCACCGCGAGATCGACCGCGCCGTCTGCGGCTCGCCGGCGGCTGGCGAACCCAGCCGCGTGGGCATGGTCCGGCAGCGCGACGCAGCCATCGCTAGCATGCTGGGGGCCGACCACCCGGTTTACGCCACGCCAATGGAGAACTTACGCGCCGTCCAGGCGGCAGCAGACGAGCTGGACTGCCTGGAGGGCGACGAGTGTCGCTGCATGACGGAGCGCGTCCAGCAGCTCATCGACGCGGCCGCCGCGCAGCAAGAAGCCGGCCGCCGCGTGGTGGAACCCGGCTTGCAGAATGAGAACCTTCCCCCTCGCCGAGAACACGGCGCAACCTCCCGGACGCCGACAGCCGGCGCCCGCGACCGAGGAGATCGAGAGCTGGCTGTTAGCCACGGCCGCACACGCATCACCATTGAGCGCGACCAAGACGGCCGCCCACGAGCAGTGGAACGGCGGGACGATCGACCGCCTCCCCCGCGCAGGGAGTAGTTTGTGCCTTCTCCACCCCCCCCCCCCCCCCCCCCCCCCCCGCCCGCCTGTTGAGCATCCGATTCTCGGAGACCGGCTGCGACCCCGTGAAGGAGTCGGAGAGAACGACGCCCGCCTCCGGATCGACCGCTTGGCTCGATCCCTGGCGTTAGAAGAAGAAGATGCGATCGGCCCGCCCTGCTTCGGCCCCTGCATTCGCGACGAGCCCTTCCCCAAAGGGTTCTCACTTCCTCGAGACACTCCCAAGTACAACGGCTCCGTGAAGCCGGAGGATTGGCTGGTTGACTACTCCACCGCCGTCAGCATAGCAAACGGCAACAAGCGCGTTGTCGTGAAGTACGTTCCGCTCATGCTCCAGGGCACGGCCTGGACATGGCTGAACAGCCTCAAGCCCTACAGTGAAAACAGCTGGCTGGACTTTACCGAAGTTTTCATCCGCAACTTCACCAGCACCTACAAGCGGCCACCCAAGCCTCGCCAGCTCTCCCTGTGCGTCCAAGGCCCAATCGAGTCCACCCGCGAGTACTTGACGCGGTGGGCCGAACTGCGCAACTCCTGCGAAGGGGTGCATGAGGTGCAAGCCATAGAATACTTCACTACCGAGTGCCGAGAGGGCACCCTACTCAAGCACCGACTCCTCTGCGACGAGCCGGCCACGCCCGATGAGCTGCTAGTCATAGCGGACAAGTACGCCACCGCCGACTCCTCCATGAAGTCGGAGCTCCGAGTGGACGCATCTGGGAAGATGCTCCCTCCGGCCCCTCAATCGCCAGCTGGTGACTCCAGTCGGCGCCAGCAGTCGAACAACAACAAACGAAAGGCTCAGCAACCGGCTTCCACCAGCCGGCAGGTGGCAGCAGTTGAAGACCAGCAGCCAGAGGGGCAACCCGGCCCCAAGCGTCAGAAAGGCGGCAAGCCTGCCTGGCTACCCGCCTTCTCCTTCGAGCAAACCCTTGATGCTCCCTACAAGTTCCACAGCGGCGCGAAGCCGTCCAACCACACCACCCGGAAGTGCCACTGGCTCACCCGCATTGCCAAAGGCGAAGTACTACCCCCTCCGCCTACTGGCCCTCCGGCTCCGCCTCCTCAGCAGCCGGCGGCCCGCCCCGTCGGCGCAATCCAAGATGAATTCCCCGAAGAACACGGAGCCTACGTCGTCTTCACTAGTGTGGCCGACGACAGGCACAGCCGGCGTCAGCAGCATCGCGAGGTGAACACAGTCGCTTCTGAGGTCCCAGAGTTCATGCACTGGTCCGAGAGGCCTATCAGCTGGAGCCGCGCTGATCACCCGGAGGTGATGCCTTCTCCGGGGTCCTACGCCCTGGTACTGGATGCCACCTTTTCAGCGGAGCAGCGAGCCTGTCGCTTCTCCCGAGTTCTGATAGACGGCGGTAGCAGCATCAACATCCTCTACCGTGACACCCTGGCGAAGCTGTGCGTCAAGGAGAAGCAGCTCCAGCCCAGCCGGACTGTCTTCCATGGCATTGTACCTGGCCTTTCCTGTTCTCCAATCGGCAAGATCAAGATAGATGTCCTCTTCGGAGACAAAGATCACTTCCAGGTGGTGGACCTGGAGAGCCCCTACCACACGCTCCTTGGCCGGCTTGCTCTGGCCAAGTTCATGGCGGTGCCACACTACGCCTACCTCAAGATGAAGATGCCGGGTACCAAGGGCATCATCACCATAGCCGGTGACTACCAGAGGTCGGCCGCCTGTGCTGCTGCCAGCAGTAAGCTAGCCGAGTCCCTTGTGATTGCTGCCGAGAGGCGGCTCCTTGACCGGGTTGTGGCTATGGCCGGCAAGCAGCCGGACATGTCACCAGACCCAAAGGACTCGAAAGCTCAGGGTTCCTTCCAGCCGGCCAAAGAAACCAAGAAGATTCCCTTGGACCCTGAGCACCAGGAGAGATTTGCTGTCGTGGGGGCCCACCTCGACAGCAAATAGGAAAGCGAGCTCGTCGATTTCCTCCGTGAGAATCGGGACATCTTTGCATGGTCTCCCAAGGACATGCCGGGTGTTCTGACGGATTTCGCCGAGCACAAGCTACATGTCAGATCAGATGCCAGACCAGTCAAGCAACCCCTCCGCTGCCTGTCGGAGGAGAAGAGAAGAATTGTTGGTGAACAGATAGCCCGGCTTCTAGCAGCCGGCTTCATTATGGAAGTGTTTTTTCCAGAATGGCTAGCCAACCCAGTCCTTGTACTGAAGAAGAACAACAAGTGGCGCATGTGCATTGATTACACCAGCCTCAACAAAGCCTGCCCCAAAGATCCATTTGCTCTGCCCCGGATTGATCAAGTGATAGACTCCACAGCCAGATGCGAGCTGCTGTCTTTCCTTGATGCCTACTCCGGCTACCACCAGATCAAGCTGAACCCGGCCGATCGGCTGAAGACCGCCTTCATCACACCATTCGGAGCCTTCTGCTACCTGACCATGACATTCGGCTTGAGAAATGCCGGTGCCACTTTTCAGCGTTGCATGCAGAAGTGCCTCCTCAAACAACTCGGCAGAAATGCCCACGTCTATGTAGATGATATTGTGGTGAAGACAGAGAAGCGCGGTACCCTCTTAGAAGATCTCAAGGAGACTTTTGATAATCTGCGCCATTTTCAAATCAAGCTCAACCCAGAAAAGTGTTTATTCGGAGTCCCAGTCGGCCAGCTCCTTGGCTTTCTTGTTTCAGAACGCAGCATCGAATGCAACCCTGTGAAGATCAAGGCCATCGAGAGGATGGACAGACCTGCCCGACTGCGAGACGTCCAGAAATTCACCAGGTGCTTGGCGTCCATCAGCCGCTTCATCAGTCGGCTGGGTGAGAAGGCTCTTCCCCTGTACCAGTTGATGAAGAAAACCACTCACTTCGAGTGGAATGACAAGGCGGACGAGGCCTTCCACCAGCTCAAGAAGATGTTGACCATGCCGCCTGTCCTGGCGGCTCCGGCTGCTAAGGAGCCCATGCTCCTCTACATCGCCGCCACCAGCCGGGTGGTCAGCACTATCATCGTGGTAGAGCGCCCAGAAGACGGCAAGGCACAGCCGGCCCAGAGGCCCATGCACTACTTGAGTGAGGTGCTGTCGGCCTCCAAGCAGAACTACCCCCACTACCAGAAGATGTGCTACGGCGTGCACTTCGCCGCCAAGAAGCTCAAGCCATACTTTCAAGAGCACCCCATCACGGTTGTCTGCACCGCCCCGCTTGCGGAGATCATAGGCAGCAGAGATGCATCAGGACGGGTGGCCAAATGGACCATCGAGCTGGCCCCCTATACCATCTTCTACCAGCCTCGCACCACCATCAAGTCCCAAGCACTGGCCGACTTCCTTGTCGACTGGGCCGAGACCCAGTACCTGCCGCCAGCGCCGGATTCCACCCATTGGCGGATGCACTTTGATGGGTCGAAGATGCGCACCGGTTTAGGAGCCGGCATCGTCCTCACCTCTCCCAAAGGCGACAAGCTCAGATACACGCTCCAAATCCATTTTGCCGCCTCCAACAACGTGGCCGAGTATGAGGCACTAGTACACGGACTCCGGCTGGCCAAGGAGATCGGCATCCGCCGGATTCTGTGCTACGGTGACTCGGACTTGGTGGTCCAATAGTCGTCTGGCGACTGGGACTCCAAGGATGCAAACATGGTGAGCTACCGCTTCCTCGTCCAGCAGATCAGTGGATATTTTGACGGGTGCGAGTTCCTTCACGTGCCACGGGCTGACAACGAGCAAGCAGATACCCTGGCGCGGATCGGCTCCACCTGGCAAGCCATACCAGTCGGCGTCTCCCTTCAGTGCCTCCGCAAGCCATCTATCAAGCCTTCACCAGAATCAGAATCTATCTTCGTGCCGGCTGCCCCCGGAACAGTCGGATCCGACTCAGGGGCTGCAGCAGTCGGCCCGGGTACTTCGGCAGGCGGCTCGGGGACTGCAGCAGTCGCACCCGGCCCGGGGACTTCAGAACCCGACTCGCGGGCTGTAGTGGCCGGCCCGGGGACTTCAACGACGCAGCAAGCGGCGGCTGACCCCACCCCACCGTCTCCCAACCCAACCGCCCTAGTACCGGTGGCCGTGATGACAGTGGTCGAAGCACCATCATGGGCGCAGCCCATCCTCAACTTCCTGGTGATCGGAGAGCTACCAGCCGATGAGACCTTGGCCCAGCAAGTGCAACGCCGGGCAGCAGCGTACACGATAGTGAACGGAGAGCTGGTTAGGCACAGTGTCACCGGTGTTTTCCAGCACTACGTAGAGCCAGAGAAGGGCAAAGCAATCCTCAGAGACATCCACCAAGGCGAGTGTGGCCACCACGCGGCCTCCAGATCCCTTGTCGCCAAAGCTTTCCGCCACGATTTCTTCTGGCTGAGTGCTTTAGAGGATGCCAAGGATTTGGTCAAGAAGTGTAAGGGTGCCAAAAATTCAGCTCCAAGCAACATCTGCCGGCTTTTGCACTCAAGACCATCCCCCTCACTTGGCCATTTGCCATCTGGGGGCTGGACATGGTGGGCTCATTCAAGACAGCACGCGGCGGCATGACTCATCTACTTGTCGCCGTGGACAAATTCACCAAGTGGATTGAAGCAAAGCCAATCAAGAAGCTCAATGGTCCAACTGTTGTGACCTTCATCGCAGATATCACCGTCCGGTACGGTGTACCACACAGCATCATCACCGACAATGGCATGAACTTTGCCAAAGGCGCCTTGGCCCATTTCTGCGCGACGCAGGGCATCCGACTGGACTTAGCATCCGTTGCCCATCCACAGTCAAACGGCCAAGTCGAACGAGCAAACGGCCTCATATTGTCCGGCATCAAGCCCCGACTGGTCGAGCCACTGGAGCGCTCGGCCGGCTGCTAGATCAAAGAGCTGTCGGCCGTCCTCTGGAGTCTCCGCACCACTCCGAACAAATCAACCGGCTTCACTCCCTTCTTCCTCGTGTACGGGGCCAAGGCCGTCATCCCAACTGACATCGAGTTTGACTCACCTCGCGTCACCATGTACACGGAGGCCGAGGCGAAGGAAGCACGAGAAGACGGCGTCGATCTGCTGGAGGAGGGCTGGCTGTTAGCACTCAGCCGGTCCGCCATCTACCAGCAGAGCATGTGCTGCTACCATAGTCGGAAGGTCAAGCCACGATCCTTCCAAGAGGGAGACCTTGTGCTCTGACTGATCCAGCGAACAGCCGGCCAGCACAAGCTCTCGGCCCCTTGGGAAGGCCCCTTCATCATCAGCAAAGCCTTGGGCAACGACTCCTATTACCTGATCGACACACAGAAGCCCAGGGCGCGCAAGAGGGACGATTCCGGCAAGGAAACAGAGTGCCCATGGAACGCGAATCTCCTCCGAAGATTTTACAGTTGATGCAGTATGTACCACGCTACCTTTTGCATTAAGCGCAAAGACATCAGGTCCCTCGAGGAGCACTCGGGGGCTACCCTTTTATCTATATGATAAGTTGCATGCCTGTGAATGTGTTATTTCATTCCTCCGCCTGGCATCGGGTCCGACCAGTCAGCCCGGGGGCTTGCCGCTTTGTGCTATGTTGATGCTACCAGCAGTCGGACAAGTAGTGTGCCGACATCTAAGCCTTCTCTTGCCTTAAGCCATAGCTCGCAGAGCGACTGTTCGGCTGGCGAGAGTTAAAGGCAGGAAATGGTGCCCACACGAAAAATGGCTAAGGAAAAAAGCACCCACATAGGCCAAACCGGCTCCTCGCCTCACCGTCCGGCTGCTGAGCAGCCGGCCGGCCAGCTTCTCACTTAACTTGCTACGTTCTAAGCGGCCAAAGTACTTGTCTTCCCAAAATGGCTAAGTACCTGACCCAGCCACAGACCGCAGAGCGGCTGTCTGGCTGGCAAAGCGGCAGCCAAGGGAAGGCGGCAAAGGAAAAAGCCAAAAAAGAACAGAAAAGCAAGACAAGTCAGAACCCGGCAAAGCACAACTTGTGCGGGAATTAATTTACATAGCAAGGCTCATAACCAGAATTCAACAAAGTTTGAATACACCCCCAGCGGGTGGAACTGCGCAAATTTAACAAACTTGTCCAAAAGATTACAAAAGCAGGAAAGGATAAGATAAAACTGGCCGCCTAGGCCAGAGGAGCAGCAGGCGGGTCCGGCAGGTTGGTGGAGGCAGCGGCGCCGGTTGGTGGAGCGGCCGACTGGTGAGTCTCAGCCTGGTCAGCACCAGCAGCAGTCAGTGCAGCCACACGCGGCTCGCTGCTCGAGGCTCGATCGGGCTGAGGCTGGCCGTCCGCTCCGTCTTCCGGTGCGTCATCTTGTCCATTATCGCCCCCTTCATCCTCGCCCTCGTCGCTGGAAGCGATTTCCTCCACCGAGTCCTCGCCGTCCTCCGGGTTCAGGCCGAACCAGTTGGGTGGCACCTCGGCGCCCTCCTCATCCAGCTCAGGGACAAAAACGGCGGTGTCGGCGTACTCGGCGAGCGCCGCTGCACGATGAGTGAGCGCGCGGTCCACCGCCGCCAGCTCCGGTCCGGCCTCCTGCCGGAAGGTGGTCAGCTGGGTCAGATCCAGGCCCGGATACCACACCTTGGTAAACTCCAAGGCTGTCCGCGCACCCACCCGAGCCGCGGCGCCCTTCCAAGCCTCGAAGCGGCCGACTGCCACCTCCAACCAGTCGGCAGTCTGACTAGGGGTGCGCAGGACTAGGGCGTCGGGCCAGAGGGCGGACAGCACCTGAGCCCCGGCGCGCTGCAGGCGGCGGAGTATCCTGTGAGCCGGCTGCAGGCGCACCTTGATGGCCAGAAGCTGCTCGCCGAGATTCCGGGGTGTGTTGGGCGTGATGTCCTGGCCCGCCCTCCTCCGCACGTCGCGACGCGCCTCGATGGCCTGGCTGACGGTGACGGAGTGACCAGGAAAGAATTCTGCACAAAAAGAAAACCAAAGATTAAAGGTTAGAAGCCGACTCCTGCAGCAGTCAGCAGCCGTTCAAAAAAAAGGAAGGACTTACCATCAATCATGTCCTCGATCTCACCGTAGCCAGCGGTGAGGAACGCCTCCTTCTCGGCCCACTTCGAGCATTCAGTCTCGAACTCGGCCTTGAGGGCGTCCTCGCACTCCTTCAGCCTCTGGAGCTCCGCCTTGTGCCGACCCGCCTGGTCTGCCAGCTCCTTGACCAGGCGGTCGCACTCCTGAGCCGCCTTGCTGCGCTCCTCCTCCTTGGTGCGCAGCTCGGTTTGGGCCTCGCCCAAGCGTTGCTGCAGTTCGGCGGCCGCCCCTGCAAAGATAAGAAAGAAAAGACATCAACAATCTGCAAAGAAGACGATTTGTTGCCGGGAGATCCGGCCCGACTGCTCAGCAGTCGGCCTGAATCTCGGGGACTACACCCAGCGGGTGCGAGGGAGAAGGCGGAGTGCTTACTCCGGCTCTCGGTCAAGTCAGTGGTCCGCTTAGCCAGCTCCTGGACAAGGGAGTTGAAGGCGGCTGCGCGGATGTTGTGGTAATCCTGCAACAAAGAAAATAGAAGTGGAAATAAGTTAGCACTCGAAACTTACCATGAAGTTCTGAGCCGCCTGCTCAGCAGCCGGCCTGGAACTCGGGGGCTACACCCAGTGGGTGCGCTGGCGTGCCCCACGGAAGATTACAAGAATCAAAAACAAGATGCAAGACGCATACACGGACGGCCGACCGCGTCGCCAAAAACGCGTGTACTACTGGAGAGCGGCGCCTTGGGCCTGAACGTCCTGTGCGGCCGTGTTCAGAACACCCGTCCCACCCCCAGGCATCCACTCCGGTGGGGAGGCACTAGTGGCCTCGGCATCAGGGGCCGATGAGCTTGCAGCCCCGATCTCCAGCGGGCGTGGTGCTGAAGCCACCTTCCTCGCACGCCGGCGCACCGGAGTGCGGACCGCGGGAGTCGAGCCCACCACCAACCCGCCACTGACTGGCGGCACTAGTGGCACGTCAAGCCGACCGCCCTGGGCGTCGGCGGTCGGCGCTTGCGGGGGCCCCTCCGCCTCCAAGATGATGGGGTCGCCGCCTCCCCTCTCCAGGCCCGACCGGTCGCCGCCGGCTCCTCCGGTCTGTACCCGGCCATCCGGCACCTGCGGCTCCGCACACTGCAGGACGGAGGACTCCGGGGCACGGCCACGTGCCGCCTTTTCCGCCTGCACCTCGGCGGCCGCGTCTGCCCGCCCCTTGGCCGCTGCGTCGGCTTGGACCTTGGCCGCCGCGTCGGCCTCCGCCTGCGCCGCCTTGGCCGCCGCCGCCTTCTCCCGGGCCGCGGCATCCCGTTCTTCTTGCGCCTCCCGCGCGTTCCTCTCCGTCGCCTCCCTGAGGTCGGCAAGCGGGTCCACGCGGCGGGGCTCTGCAGAGCCACCCGCCGCCCCAATCACCGAAGCAGACGGGGCCCGCTCGAGAGAGAGCGGGGCCCTGTTCAAGCCAAACAAAAACTAAGAAGAGGTCTGCGAGAAAAGGAGAAAAGCAAACGCAAGAAAAGATCGAATACTTACGCGGACACCATCGGACGCTGCTTTGGGGCCTTCTGGAAGAGGGCCGCCTTCGCAACAGCCTCCTGCCGCTTGGTCACGGTAGCCGAAGACTTCGGCTTCTTGGGCCGGCTACCGTACAACCCGGCGTCGGCTCGGCGCTTCGGCGCGCCGCCTGCTGCAGTCGGCACGGCTGAAGCGCTCGCGCCCGCCATGTCGGCGCCGTAAACACGGCACGACTCGTTGTCTTCATCATCATCATCCGGCCAGTCCCCAAGGCCGCCTCCTGAGGAGCCGCCTGCTCCATCACCACCACCACTGCCCGTGGCGTCGTCCTCCTCCATGGCGGCCGCCCCCAAGTCGGGGTCGCCCACGTCGCTCGCCGACCAGTCTGGCAGGTACTGATGACCTGGCTCCGGAGCGTTGGCTGCCGACTGAGTCGAGCAAATCGGCACCATGGCCGACTGGTTAGGCGGCGAAAATAGAACCCGGACGAATGAAAGAACAAAGAATTAAGGACTCACCGCAGGTGGCGGGTGTGCGCGGCTGTACGGCGGCTTGTCGAACCGCCACCCCTTCTCCGGGAGCTTGCAATTGGAGAAGTAATTGACCAGCCGGACCACCTCCATGTCCGGCAGCTCTTTGGTGCACATCCGGCAAGGGTCCCGGTGCCCGCTCATGCGGCTCATGATATGAGGTCGGGCTTGGAGGGGGAGCACTCGGCGCGCCACAAGGGCGGTCAGCAGATCCGAGGCCTTGAGGCCTTCCGACTCCGTCATCACTTGAAGCCGGGCGAGGGCAGCGGAGGAGGCGGCTGACAGATGCCTCGGCCGAAACTGCCAGTTGGTGTGCGGCTCAACCAGCGGGCCGGCCGCATAAGCCGGCAGGTTGATGTAGTCCCTCGTCGGATGGAGGTTCTTGAGATAGAAGTAAGATTTTTGCCACAGCTTGGCCGACTGCAGCAGGGGGATGGACGGGAAGCGGACCCCGGTACCCGAACGCCGCACTGTGATGAAGGCCCCACACTGGGCCGCCTCGTTCTTGGAGGTGGTGCCAAGTTTGAGGTAGAAGAACTCCCCCAGAGCTCGAGGGTGGGGAGAGTACCAAGGTAGCCTTCACATAGAGTGACGAAGGCGGCCAGCAGCATCACCGTGTTCGGCGTGAGATGGTGCGGCTGGACTCTGTAGAAAGTGAGAAAAGAGCGGAGGAAGCCGCTCGCCGGCAGGCCGAAGCCGCGAAGAAAGTGCGACTGGAAGACAACGCGTTCGTCGTCCTCCGACGCCGGCGAGATCTCCGCCTCGGGGGGGACACGCACCTTCACGTGCGTCTCACGAGGCAGCCGTCGCATCTGCTGAAGAAAGGTAAGATGGTCTTCATGGACGTTGGAGCCATCCCAGTCGCCGACCCGCTCGCACGCCATGGATTTGGGTGCTCGACGGAGGCACGACGCGGCAACGTGCTGGCGAACCCGCGGCAGAGCAAGAAATCCGCGGAGCGAGGGGGCCCGGCGACGGCGAGCTGCGGCAGCGCCTCGGCAAGAGAGAGGGGCGCGGTAGTGGCAGGGAAGCAAAGAAGAAGAACGGCGAGGACGAAGGGAGAGGAGGGCGCGCGGCGTCTGCCGTCCCCTCCTTCCCCTACTTATAGCCCCTGGCGGCGGAGCCGAGGGGGCAGAGCATGGGGGGCTGTGGGATTAACTGTGCCCACTCCCCCCATGACCCCGCACTATTCGCGCCTTAAACGGCGCGCGATTAATGAGCCACAGAAGCCCAACCGCCCGCCTCGGCTGCAGCGGATCCGCGCGCGTGCCGAGGCCCTGTAGTGGCGGGCCCCGGCCCTGCGGCGACGTCCCATCGCGCACGCAGGCTGGCAGGCCTGCCTGGCCTGCTGGCGCCGCATGGCCGGCGAGCAACGGGCGGCAAGCCTGCTATCCGGCTGGCGTGCCACCCGATCTCCGCCACGACATTTCGAATTCACCAAGCGGACCGCCTAGCCACGGCCGACTCCTAGCTGTCGGCACCCCGAGAAGACGGACGCAACAACTACAACAGACCACTCGGAGTAGGAAGCTGTTGATGCTTCTCGCCTTTTCAGCCGCGGCGCCCCACCAGCTTCGGGGACTACTGTCGGAGTAAATGACCACGGGTAGGCTCATTAGCCCCCCACGGCATTCCAAGACATCGGGACCAACTGCACCCCTCATACCTCCTGAAAGCACAGCCGCCTTCTTGGGCCAGTAGGTTCGAGAGGCCGGCTGCTGGAAGGCGGCGAAACCCCAGAAGGCGGCCACGAGAGGAGCCGGCTCCTAGGAGGCGGTCCCTTGTCCCCTCGGAGTCAGCGCCACATCACCTCGACAAGACAAGGGATGGCTACAGTGCAGCCTGCCACCCCCGAATCCAGGACGGGACGTGGCCGCAGAGCTGTGCACTGGGCGGACACCCCCCACCCAGTGCGGCACTGCTGCCGCATAATCAGTGACATCACCAGCGTCAGAGGGAGCCACGCTCCCACGACGGGCGGTCAGTATGGCCCGCAGGCGGCGGGTCCTACCTGTCTACGGGCCACCAGAAGGCGGCAAACCTCAAGCAGGCGGCAACAAGGGAGGGCTGACTCCTAGCAGGTGGCCCTTCTTCCCCTTCGAGTCTGTGCGCCATTAACCAGATGTGACGGGGTGTGGCTACAGTGAGCGCCCGCCAGGCGGCGGGACTGTAGCCACACTCCCCCCGATGAAGCCTTAGTCATCAGGGGCAAGGCTACAGTATAAAGAAGTCAACATGGCCCGCAGGCGGCGGGCCCTACCTGTCGGCCGAGATCACGGCGGCCAGCGGGACCCACCAGGCGGCGGGCCCCAACGGTCGGCGGAGAAGCCGGCAACCAGAGACGCTGACGGCCAGGCCCTACACCCGGCCGGATTACCATTGTACCCTTGGGGGGTAGGCCTATATAAACCCCCCAAGCTTCCCCATGCAGGGGAGGGACCTTTTAGTTCAGCACTCACACGCACACACATAGAGAGAAGAGTAGGGCTAGCCTTGCCCTTCTTCCTCCTTTAGCCGAAACAGCTCAAGGAGCAAGCTTGTAGCTACCTTGTGATCATAGTCATCATGCGGAGACCCCGCAGAGCAGGACTAGGGGTGTTATCTCCAAGGAGAGCCCTGAACCTGGGTAAGATTCGCAGGCGTATGCGGTCTCGTTCACTCCCGCTTCTAGAGCCCGGCGACGTACTCTTGTCCCCATCCACGATAAGCCACCCCCTGGCATATGTCGCATGATATCCCCGACACTCTGAATGTTTTTCAGAAGATTTATCTACAAATTTCCTAAGTTGTCCTAATTTTTCAGAATTTTCGGAGTTACGGACCTATAGGTAAAATTCGCATCTTTACAGACTATTCTGTTTTTGACAGATTCTGTTTTCTTTGCATTGTGTGCTTATTTTGATGAATCTATGGTTTGTATCGGGGGGTATAAGCCATGGTAAAGTTAGAATATAGTATATATAATGCAATAATTAAATTGGAATGAGTTTGCAATAGTACCTAAAGTAAAGATTGATTTTCTTATACTAATGGATCTCACGAAGGTTTTGTTAAGTTTTGTGTGATTGTAGTTTTCAAGTTTTGGGTGAGATCATGATGGATGAAGGAATAAGGAGTATCAAGAGCCTAAGCTTGGGGATGCCCCATGGTACCCCAAGATAATATTCAAGGATAAACAAGCAACTAAACTTGGGGATACCCCGAGTGGCATCCCCTCTTTCTTCTAACGACCATCGGTATTTTACTTGGAGCTATATTCTTATTCGTCACATATCATGAGTTTTGCTTGGAGCGTCTCGTATTATATGAGTCTTTGCTTGTTTTGCTTTTTAGTTTGTCACAATTATCCTTGCTGGACACACCTATTTGAGAGAGCCAAAATTATGTTATGATTTTTTAGAATTGCTCTTTATGCTTCACTTAAATTTTTTGAGCTATGGAATTGCTCTAGTACTTCACTTATATCTTTTTGACCATGGTGTGCTTTAATATTTTAAAGAAATGCTCTCATGCTTCACTTAGATTTATTTGAGAGTTAGTAATTTTGAAGAAATTCTCTCATGCTTCACTTATATTATTTTGAGAGATGAAAATCTTTATGCTCATGTTCTTCTCTTAAATTTGTTTGAGCTTGTCAAAAAACAATTGCAACATATGAAACTAGTCCCAAAGTGATAGATATTCAAGAGGGATATAATAAAAACTTTCATGAAGATCATTGGACAAAATAAACTTGATTCTTTGTAATAGTTTTGAGATATCATGATAGTGATATGTGAGTCATGTTGATGAGTAATTATGCTTTAGTAAGAATATTGGTGTTAAAGTTTGTGATTCCCTATGCAAGCACGAAAGTCAATAGTTATGCAATGAAATTACATCCTACTTATGGTGCATTATTCGGTGTTAGTTATGCTTAATGCTCGCTTATGTGATTTTTTGTTTCTAGGTTGGTTGCTTCTCAATCTTTTGCTAGCCTTCACTTGTACTAAGTAGAAATACTACTTGTGCATCCAAAATCCTTAAACCCAGTTTTGCCACATGAGTCCACCATACCTACCTATATGCGGTATTCTCGTGCTGTTCTAAGAAAATTTGTATGTGCCACCTCTAAATTTCAAAATAATTTCCTTTTTGTGTGCTCGTACCGCTCATGAAGCGGTAGGGGGTGGCCAATATTTTCCATGCTAGATGTGTTATTCTCAATATGAGTGTTTATTCACTTGTCATTGCATGAAAGTACGACGGTCATAGGGATGCCCAGCCCCAAAATGAAAAAGAAATTTACTTTATGATTGTCAAATAATAAATTCCTTGGAAAGTGTTGGTATGGAGGGCACCCGTGGATACGGCTAGCCATGGATTGTGAAAGAATGGTGGAAAAAGGAATAAACTTTATTTTCTGTTTGGGAACCGCGTATGATATATCTAGCATGGAAAGTGTTGGGAATTACTCGGTCGTTTTCGTTGACGGGAAAAGTATGCCTATCAAAATGTTTTTATCTCTCAATTTTCGCTTTGAGCTCTGGCACCTCTACAAATCCCTACTTCCCTCTGTGAAGGGCCTATCTATTTACTTTATGCAATTTTTATTTTTATTTGAGTCTCCATCTTCTCTTACAAAGCACCAACTAAGGGGCACTATGATCGTACTTGAGCATTGGATGTAGCTAATATGCGAGTGTGTTTCATGAATGGATCAATGATTGAGCATGATGGGCTAGGGATAACTTTCTTTAGTGTTGATATTTTGAAAGACATGGTTGCTTGTTGATATGCTTGAGTATTTAAATCTTCATGTCAAAATTAGACTATTACTTTGAACCATATAAAAGTCCATATGTCCATGCTACAAAAGAAAAGAATGTGATGAACATGATAGGCAGCATTCCACATCAAAAATTCTATTTTTATCATTTACCTACTCGAGGACGAGCAAGCATTAAGCTTGGGGATGCTGATACGGCACCAACATATCTATAATTTTTTATTGTTCCATGTTGTTATATTATCATTCTTGGATGTTTTACAATCATTTTATAGCAACTTTATATCATTTTTTGGGACTAACCTATTGACATAGTGCCCAGTGCCAGTTGCTATTTTTTGCTTGTTTTTTACTTCGTAGAATATCAGTACCAAACGGAGTCCAAACACAGCAAAACTTTTTGGAGAATTTTTATGGACCAGAAGGAACAACTTGGGCCAAAGAAGTAAAAGAGGGGTGCCCCGAGGGGGGCACAGCCCACCTGGGCGCGCCTGGGGGCCTAGGCACGCCCTGTTGGGTTGTGCCCACGTCGGTGGCCTCCCGCACCGCCTCTTTGCTCTATAAATACCCCAAAAATCCATAAACCCTAGGGGAGTCAACGAAAAACAATTCCAGCCGCCGCAAGTTCCAGAACCACCAGATCCAATCTAGACACCATCACAGAGGGGTTCATCATCCTCATTGGTGCCTCTCTGATGATGCGTGAGTAGTTCATCATAGACCTACGGGTCCGTAGGCAGTAGCTAGATGGCTTCTTCTCTCTTTTTGATTCTCAATACAATGGTCTCTTGGAGATCTATTTGATGTAACTCTTTTTGCGGTGTGTTTGTTGGGATCCGATGAACTTTGAGTTTATGATCAGATCTATATCCATAAAAGTTATTTGAGTTTCTTTGATCTCCTATATGCATGATTACTTATAGCCTCGTATTTCTTCTTCGAATCTTTGCTTTAGTTAGGCCAACTAGATCAATTTTTCTTGCCATGGGAAGAGGTGCTTTGTGATGGGTTTGATCGTGCGGTGTTCCTTCCCAGTGACAGAAGGGGCAGCAAGACACGCATGTATTGTTGCTATTAAGGATAACAAGATGGGCGCTATTCCTACATGAATAGATCTCGTCTACATCATGTCATCGTTCCTATTGCATTACTCTGTTTCTCCATGAACTTAATACACTAGATGCATGCTGGATAGCAGTCGATGTGTGGAGTAATAGTAGTACATGCAGGCAGGAGTCGGTCTACTAATCTTGGATGTGATACCTATATAATGATCATTGCCTGGATATCATCATAATTATTTGAGGTTCTATCAATTGCCCAACAGTAATTTGTTTACCCACCGTATACTATTTTCTTGAGAGAAGCCACTAGTGAAATCTACGGCCCTCGGGTCTACTTTCTCATCATATAATTTCAGATCTGCATTGCCATTTGCTTTTCCTTCGTTTGCATCTTTTATTTTCAGATCTATATTATCAAAAACCCAAAAATACCTTGCTGCACTTTTTTGTTACTTATTTTATTTTGTGTTTTATCGAGATCTATTTATCCAACCTATCACAATTTTTATCCCGTCAACTTGACAATTTCTGGCGCCGTTACCCGTAGAGGGATTGACAACCCCTCATAAGCGTCGGGTTGCGAGTATTTGTTTTTTGTGTGCAGGTACCGTTTACATAGTGTTGCTTGGTTCTCCTACTGGTTTCATAACTGAGGTAAATACCTACCATAGTTGTACTGCATCAACTCTTCCTCTTTGGGGAAATACCGACGCGGATACAAGCTGTGACGACCCCGGCTTAATCGTGCACTAACCATACACGCAAATGCACATGATCAAGCCTAAGGACTCACTTGAAGATATCACAACACAACTCTAAAACATAAATAAAGTCATACAAGCTTTATATTACAAGCCAGGGCCTCGAGGGCTCCAATACGTAGCTCGATAGCATACAAGTGTCAGCGGAAGCATCAGATATCTGGGTACAGATATTACAGAGAAACAAATAGGCCTTTAGAAAGGTGGGGCAAAACAAAATACTACGATCGAAAGGCATAGGCCTCCTGCCTAGGATCCTCCGAACCTACTCCTAGTCGTCAGCCGGCTCCTCGTAGTAGTAGTCACCGGGGGAGTAGTAGTAGTAGCCGTAGTCATCGACGGGGGCAGCTATCTCAGGGGCTCCGTCATCTGGTGGCGACATATGGATATGGGGAGAAAAAGAAAGTAAAGCAAACGTGAGTACTCATCCGAAGTACTCAGCAAGCAAGGATCTACACTACATATGCAACATTTTCAAAGGAGGGCTGTATATGTGGACTGGGCTGCAGAAATGCCAGAATAGAGGGGAAAAGCCTAGTCCTAGCGAAGACTAGCATCTTCAAGCATCTTCATCGGTCTTGCAGCATTAGAAGAGTGCAGGTTAACATAATGTAAAGTAGTAGTAATATCATCAACCTTGCCCAAAGATCCTTCCTTGACTCCCTGCGAGAAAGCAATCCCAGAGCCATACTATCCAGTTATCATCTCAAGTTCTAGTTGTACCGATCGGGATACAACTCCGAGTGTCCGTTACCGTAGGACAGGCTATCGATAGATGTTTTCTTCCCTACAGGGGTGCACCAACTTACCCACCACGCTCGCTTAACTCTGGTCGGACACACTTTTCTGGGTCATGCCCGTCCTCGGCTAAGCAACACGCCGCAACCCGACCTAGGCTCTAAAGAGAGGTCAGCACGCCGGACTAACCTATGCCCCCAGGGGTCTTGGGCCTTTGCCCTGGGAACCCTGCATGTTGCGAGGACACTCCGGAAGCAGACCTAGCCCCCTTAATACAAGCGCAGGCTTAACCAGTCCAATCCAAAGCAGGCCACTCCTCGCTGACGTCTATAGAGCTTCGGCTGATGTATACGATGCAGAACGCCCATACTATGCCCACGTGATGGTTAGTGCTATTAGGCCAGAGGCCCCTCGGATCAAATATCCAAACCGTTAGTGTGTTGGTAGTGCGGTAACGAGCAGAGACTCACGAAAGATGTGACCCCATCGCCCCGTCTCGAGGACTTGCGGCAAGGGCTAGGAATGCCCGGCCACGCCTCGTGTTCAACCCTCGGGCACCATCCAGGTCCACCCGACTCCACATCACTCGCTATTAAGCTCGCGCGGGTACCCCTCAGGGCCGACCCGTCTTTATCCAGTATGAACAGTATCATCAGTAATGTAAAGTCAACCGTGTGGCTACCACATCAAGAAGGAATCCGAGGCATCACCCTCGTTGGATCCCCACCTGACATAATCGTCAAGGTGAACATAAGAGGAATCACCCTCGAGGTCCACTCTTGAGGAGTTGCATGACAGTGTCGGTTTCGGGGGTGGTGTAGGAGGAATCACCCTCGTTGACCACGACCAATTAACTAACCTACAAGGTTATCATCAGAAGTGATGACGAGGTATCACGCTCGGCACTCGATAGTAACCCAGTAGTGTCGAGCAACTAAGGGGAAGTGTCATGCGGTGTCGGGGCCTGGTCTTCGATCCCGTTGCTCGGGTCTTCTAATAATCCAGCGAGGCAGTCGGGACAAGTGGGGTCTCTGATAGGTCTCTACCCAGCCTATACTAAACTGTTTAGGATAACAGGTAGGTAACAATAGCAGGTTAAAATAAACAGGCTATGCAGCAGAAATAGGATAACAACAGCAGCAGTAACTTCTAATGCAAGCATAAGAGAGAAGAGAGTGGGCGATATCGGAATGCTCAAAATGGGGGTGCTTGCCTGGTTGCTCGACGGCAAGGGCAAGGTCGTCGATGGTGTCGTCGGGCTCCTGAACTGCGTCGGTCTCGGGAGCTACGTCGACGTTGGGGTCTATCGAGAGAGAAGAGGGGGCAGAAACATATAAATGCACAGCAAACGATGCAATACAGGGCATGCTAGGCTACGATGCAGTGCAGGGTTGCCTGAAGATGCATCTAGGTCATTTTAGTTATTACAGGATTAACGTTGGATTTATTAACCGGTGTATAAGCACTATTCATCTACCGGATACGGCCTCGAAGTTGTGGTTTCACCAACGTAGGGGGTTCCGGCATTGAAACAGACGACATGATCAGATTTGTCTTGTCGTTCTGATCAACTTTCATGTTTTAAGTTTTTCGATCTGAGCTACGGTTTAAAAGTTATTAATTTTCCAAGTTTAAATGATTTTCTGGAATTATTTTTATTAACAGAAATGATTTATGACATCAGCATGACTAGGTGATGACATCAGCAGGCAACAGCCTCGCTGACCAGGGTCAAACCTGACATGTGGGTCCAGTGGGACCCACATGTCAGCCTCTGTTAAGACTAATAGTGAGTTAATCTAACTAACAGGGTTAATTAGGGGGTGGACCCCATATGTCAGTGAGACATTAGTCTAACTAATTAGTTTTATTTATTAAATCATTTATTAGATTAATTAGCCGAGGGGGGCCCACATGTCAGTGGCTGGGCTCGGCCCAGTCAGCACATTGACCCGAGTCAACGGGGCCAACCAGGCTGCGGGGCCCATCAGTCGGTGACCCAAACGGGTCCACATGGCGGCCCGGTCAGCGAACGGTGCCGGAGTTGCTCCGGCGACCGTTTTCGCGGCGGTTCCTCGCCGGAGACGGGCGGATTCGCGCTACGGGCCTCCAAAACGAAAGCCGCGACCACCATTTGGACGAGGGACAAGCGCTGCGTTGATCTACGGCGGTCCCTCGGGCTAACACGGTCGGGGTCGAGCGCTATTTCGACGGCGGCGGGCGGCGTGCTCGGCCGAAGTTGGGAATCGGCGAAAACGGGCATGGTACAACGAGCTAGAGGGGTCGCCAGACTCCTGCGAGCGTGCTGAGCACGATGTCGTGCTCGGCTAAGATCTACGGCGTGTGTGGCTACGGTGATGAGCTCGTCGACGGCGTGGAGCTCGGGCATCTCGAATGCGGCCACTACGGCGATGGAGAAGTGCGGGGAGAAGAGGGGAAAGACGGAGTGGAGCTCACCGCAGCAGCTCACGGTGGCCTGCGGTCGGATTAGTAGCAGCAGAGGGTCGGGGTCGCCGGAGTCCGTCGGAGCAGAGACGAAAGGAGGCGGCGTCGATCGGTAGCCGCAGTGCCTCCCCGCTCCACCAGAGGGCCCCAGTAGATGAGGCGTTCGACGGCGCACGTCTACGACATCCTGGCGCGGCACGAGATCAATGGTGGTCGCGGTGGTGACGGCGCACGGCGATGGATCCGTTCGGTGGCGATGGGATCGAGCAAGAGAGAAGGAAGGAGAGCGAACGAGAGAGAGAGAAGTGACCAGGGGAGAGGGTCGGGGCTCGTGGAGCGGGGCGCCTGCGGCGTCGCGCTGTCGGACGCCGACCGGAGCGGGCGCGCTCGTCCACGGCGGGGACGACATGGGGAGGAGGGAGAAGGAGGAGAGAGAGGGGCCGGTTGGGCTGGGCCGTGCACTTAGGCCCAGTCCAGGGCGGCTGCTCTGCCCCTTTTCTTTATTTCCTTTTTTGCTTCTTTCTTTTTATTTCTTTTCTATTTTGGTAATAGTTAGGCCACTATTGCACTTTTATAAAATGTGGAACTTGGCCCAAATATTACAATGCAATATTCCTTGTCACCAAAAACTTGTTTGGATAATGTAGGATTTTATTTGCATTTGATTTAATTGTAAATGATTTAATTAGTGCTATTTTGGTGCTGTTCCATGTGGTTTGAGTCATTTAGCTAATTCAACTATCATTGTTTATATGTTTATAAGTGCTTCTGGAATATTTGTTATCTAGTGAACATTTTTCCAACAGTGTTTGAGCAAATTTATTTTGCACTTTTGAATTTGATTTGATTATCAGAGAAGTATTTGAATTGTTTAGATTAACCACTATGACTAGGCACTGCAAATGAGATGACTTGGCATTATTAGCAGGTAACCACAGTGGCTATTACACAGGGGTGTTACACAAGCAATCATACGTCTCCGTCGTATCTATAATTTTTTATTGTTTCATGCCAGTATTATACAACTTTCACATATTTTTGGGAACTTTTTTTATGATTTATTGGACTAACATATTGATCCAATGCCCAGTGCCAGTTCCTGTTTTTTGCATGTTTTTTGTTTCACAGAATATCCATATCAAACGAAATCCAAATGCAATAAAATTTTACAGCGAATTATTTTGGAATATATGTGATTTTTGGGAGGTGGAATGAATGCAAAAGGAGGCCCACAGCCCCCACAAGACACCAGGGCGCTCCTGGGCCCCCTGGCGCTTGGTGGTGGTGGTTTGTGGTCACCTCGTAAGGCGGTTGCTGCTCTACTTCGGGCGCAAGGAAGCTTATATCTGGAAAAAAAATCGTGATAAAATCTCAGCGCAATCGGAGTTACGGACCTCCGGATATTTAAGAAACGGTTTTCGGCCAGATCTAGAGAGCGCGAAACAGAAGAGAACTAAGAGGGAGATCCAATCTCGGAGGGGCTCCCGCCCCTCCACCGCCATGGAGGCCATGGACTAGAGGGGGAACTCTCCTCCCATCTAGGGTGAGGCCAAGGAAGAAGAAGAAGGAGGGGGGCTCTCTCCCCCTCTCTCCCGGTGGCGCCGGAACAACGCCGGGGCAACCATCGTGTGACGGCGATCTACTCCAACAACTCCGTCATCTTCACCAACATCTTCATCACCTTCCCCTATCTATCTACAGCGGTCCACTCTCATGCAACCCGCTGTACGCTCTACTTGAATATGGTGCTTTATTCTTCATATTATTATCCAATGATATGTTGCCATCCTATGATCTCTGAGTAGATTTTTGTTGTCCTACCAGTAATTGGTGAATTGCTATGATTGGTTTAATTTGCTTGTGGTTATGCTGTTGTCCTTTGGTGCCCATCATATGAGCGCACGTGTGGATCACACCATAGGGTTAGTTGTATGTTGATAGGACTATGCATTGGAGGGCAAGGGTGACAGAAGCTTCTTCCTACCATAGAAATTGATGCATACGGGATTGAAGGGGGACCAATATATATCTTAATGCTATGGTTGGGTTTCACCATAATGAACGTTAGTAGTTGCAGATGCTTGCTAATAGTTCCAATCATAAGTGCATAGAATTCCAAGTAAGGGATGACATGCTAGTAGTGGCCTCTCCCACATAAAAACTTGCTATCGGTCTAGTAACGTAGTCAATTGCTTAGGGACAATTCCGCAAATCCTACCACTACTAATCCACACTCATTATACTAATTTAATTGTACTTCAATTAGAACAGCGCCTACTTTTTATTTTTACGTTCTTTATTATCGTGCAAACTTATCCCTTCACACCTACAAAGTACTTCTAGTTTTATTCTTGTTCTAGGTAAAGCAAACGTTAAGCGTGCATAGAGTTGTATCGGTGGTCGATAGAACTTGAGGGAATATTTGTTCTACCTTTAGCTCCTCATTGGGTTCGACACTCTTATTTTTGAAAAGGGCTACAAACGATCCCCTATACTTGTGGGTTATCATAGGCCACACTATGGGTCAACAGTAATAATAACCTGACTATTAAAGAACCTCGGTTCGATGAGGAAAGAAGTTGGTTGATCTTTATGTGATCATGAGAGGATCACGATGGTATCATTGATACTGAAGTTGGTTGACCTTTATGGTGTCATGTGATGACCACGGGTAAAGATCGAGCTCCTTGTGGTCAGGTGATGATCAATATGGTATTGTTAATACCAAGCTTGGTTGATCCTGAGGTGATCGTGTGATGTCCATGATGGTAAGTTGATACATGTGGTGGTTATGAGGTAACCTCCGAACAGAGTAAGTTGGTCCATGATATTTGAAACATGTCGCATGCTAGTATCATCATTGTTCCCATCATGAGTAACATGTCCATGCCATGCCCATATTGTATTCTTCTAGTGATATCATGTTCATCATTGATCTTTAACCTGTATATGCCATGTTTTTGTTTGTCTTGATTGCTTTGGTTGTTGTGGGCTTGTGAGTACATTCAAAGTACTCACCTGGCATGTCATGCCAGATTGCAGGTCTGTCGGATTCAGGGCTCCGCAGACCCAAGAAAGGTTCAAACTCTGGGGTGCGTGCGAAGAACTCAATCTCCCCAGTCTGCCAACTCGTCAATCTCACGGCCTAGCTCAATGAACTGGAAAGGAAAAGGACACAACAGTTTACCCAGGTTCGGGCCACCTTGCAGTGTAAAACCCTACTCCTGCTTTGTGGTGGATTGGCCTCGAGGTGGGCTGAGGATGAACTAATACAGAGGGGGAACAACCTCAGGAGGTGTGTTCTTGTGTAGGTGTGAGCTGGTGGGGGTGATCTGATTGATCCGTCCCCTTCTATGGTGGTGGCCTAGCTATATTTATAGTGGCCTTGGTCCTCTTCCCCCAAAACGAAGGCGGGAAGGGATCCCACAATGGCCAAGTTTGAAGGGAGACAAGTAGTACATCTTATCCTGACGAAAGGTGGTCTTCGCCTGCAAAGCTTCTGGTTGTGACGTCGTGGTGGGCTTGGCGATGACCTCCGTCCTGCCGACCTGGTCTTGTAGCACGGGAATGGAAACCTTTGGTGGATTCCTCGGGACTCTGCGCGTGCGCTTGCTTCCTTAGCACCAAAGTGGAAACCTGTTGTACTGCGCCCGCTGGCGCCCGCCTGGCCTTGGTCATCAGAGCTTGCGTCATCTGAACCTCACGAGGTGGGGCTTGCATAGAAATCTCCGTTCCTCAGGAGCCGGCCTAAGGAGGCCGCTTCCCCTGGAGGTCTTGACGTCGTCCGCCTCGCGAGGCTTGTCCCCTCGCGAGGGTCTTGTGTTGTTGATGCTGAAGATGGGTCGTACCAGGCCGCAGATGGAGCCACGCTATGGGCCGCAGGCAGGCAAGTCTGGGTACCCTAGTTCCCAGAACACCGACAGTAGCCCTCGGGCCCAAGGCGCACTCGGACTTGGCTTCGGGGCGAAGCACCGCGGGCCCCAACCGCCTGCGGGCCCGGTCGACACGTGGCGCTTGATGGGACGTGGGCGTCTCCACTTCCCCACGCAGCCTCGGCAACCACCAGACTTGATGGCTGCCTGCTGCAAGCGTGGCTCTGCCATCATTGCCCGCCGTGCTCGTCCTTGGGTTCCCCCCCTTTCCTGTGAACTCATGGCTCCTCTTCCAGATTTAGCGTCGGTGCCAATCCACCCTTGACGCCATGGCCCCGAGGTCGAAGAAGAAGGGGAAGGCTTGCGCGCCCGCCAAATCCCAGTCGGGTTTGGAGCCCACGCTTGATCCGTCGACGGTGATCAACCAGGAGGGGTTGTACAAGGTCCGGTCGGCCCTCGCCGCTGATTCCAACAAGTGGAAGGCGACGACGGTCTGGCCCGCCTCCCGGGCCTTGGTCGACATGGAGGCCACCGAGATCCCCATCCACCTTCACGCTCTCCTGGCTGGCTTGGTCCCTCCTTTTTCTGATTTCTTCAATGCCACAATCTCGCATTACCAGATCCAAGCGCTGCATCTGGACCCTAGGTCCATCATCCTCCTCGCCACCTTCGCCTTTCTGTGTGAGGCTATGGTGGGTGTTGCTCCGTCTGTCGCCTTGTTCCGCCATTTCTTCTCGCTCCACCTGGTCGACGGCCGACAGCGCTCGGGATGCGTGTCATTCCAGGCTATGGCGGCGATAGCTGGCTCTGGCATCAACTTCATGCTCCATCCGGATGTGAAGGGATTCCGGAAGCAGTGGGCGATGTGGACGCCGCCACACACAGCCCCCTGCTCCTGCTCCCGCGAGCGCCGGCGGAACCCAGCTCCGACTGGGGGCACGTGAAGCTCGTCGATCATCTGCTCGCCTGCGTCTGGTTCAGGCTGGCCAGGTTGAAGGGGGCGGGGGTGACGACGTCGATGGTGGTGAGGGAGTTTGTCCGGCGGCGCATCGCCCCTCTCTAGCGCCATTCTCACCCAATGTGGCCTTCACTGGCCCCAATGACCCCATGAGGCTCCAGGTGCCCTCGCTCCCTTCCAAGATGCTGCGCGCGGTGCTTGAGCTCCTGACTGGCGACCCAGCGCCTACCGCGCTCCCGGCGGAGGGATGCCTCTTGTATCACTACTCGAACACGGAGGACTTTGTGAAGCAGATGCCCCTCTTCGACGAGTGGGGGCTACGCCCAGAAGGTCTCGAGGGGCCTCGCGAGAACCCCGTATTGGTGGCTCCCATGCTTGTCGATCCCATGGCGTGCACCCCTGAGGTGGTTGCAGGGGGGCGAGCGCCGTCGAGTGCTCCTGAGGCGACCGCTGGAGAGGGGGTGCCACCGGCTGCTCCGGAGGTGACTGCTGGAGAGAGGGTGCCGTCAGGTGCTCCTGAGGCGACCGCTGGAGAGCGGGTGCCACCGAGTGCTCCGGAGGTGACTGCTGGAGAGCGGGTGCCATCAGGTGCTCCTGAGGCGACCACTGGAGAGCGGGTGCAGTCAGGTGCTCCTGAGGTGGTGGCCCGCAGCCCAACCGCGAAGGGCAGCGCACCAGCCCCCGGTGTACCTCGTCTGGACCTCAGGGCACTCCGCAAGAGGAAAGGGCTCTCGAGCTGCAGTGGTGGCGCTCCCCGGGCCCTGAAGCAAAGGAAGTGGATAGCTGTGGACGAGTAAGTACCTTATCTTCGTGGATCTTCACGTGTCATGCCCTTTTCTGACTCTGGCTCTTCAGGATTCCCTCGGTTGCTGCGGTGAAGCCGCCTGGGGTGCGACCCCCGGATGCCCTTGGCCCGCTCGCGGTTCCAGGCCCCTCACGTCGGGCGCCCGCGCAGGGCACGGAGCCGGCTCGCGAGGCGAAGGCGCCGCCGGAAGGCCGAGAGCCTGTGTTCCCAGCTTCCTTCCTCCACGGCCATCTCTGGGGTGCAGGGGGCGTGCCGAGGGCTCCTCCACTGGTGCTCGCTGGTAGCTGGGCAAGCCCATCATCGGCTTCGTCTTCGAGCAGCGGGGCTCAGTCGCACAGCGCTTCCGCTGAGGCCCGGGGAACAGATGAAGGAGCGCCGGCTACTAGCCCCCTGCCAGAGACGGGCGAGTCATTTCGCGCCTCTCCGGCAGCCCCTGGCGCGGAAGAAGGGCTCGGCCGTGCGCTGGAGCTTGCTCACGGGCGTAGCATTGTCCGCCATGACCTTTTCCAGGAGGCAATGGGTGCGCTGGGTCGACTTGGGGGAGAACTTGTTGATGTCGACGCACGCCTCGAGGTGGAAGGCCTCCGCCTAGCGCGCGAGTGGCACCAGCTGAAGGTCGCCATCAACCTCGGGCATCTGCAGCATGAGCGCGCTCGTACAGACATCGCGGCGTCCCTCGCAGCTTCTTGTGAGGCCTGCGCCCGCGCTCTGGAGGAGGCCAGGGCTGCTGACCGCCGTCGTGAGGCGGCCGAGGAGCGGGAGAAGGAGCTTCGAACGCCACCCTTGAGCGGCAGGTCCAGGCGCGCAGGGACACCCTGGCGGCACCATCGTGCGAGGCCCCCTCGGATGAGAAAGGAGGCCAGGCGCGTGAGGATGCGCTGGCGCTTGAGATCTTGGAACACAATCTGGAGCTCGAGCGGCTGGAGGTGAGGGAGCGCCAAGTGGCCGCGGCTGAAGATGTCGTTTCCACCCGGGAGGCCAAGATCCAGCAGGAGATTGACCGAAGGGTGGCGGAGATTCGCGGGGCTCTTTTTGGCGAATACCGTCGGAAGTTGAGGCTCCAGGATACCCGCTTCCAGCAGCAGCAGGTTGAGTTGCAGGGCAGGACCGACGCCCTCAGGGCGAAGCTTGCCGCGGCAGAGCAGTGCGAGATGACCGCCAAGGAGGCTCAGGCCTCCGCCCAAGCCAACTTGTCCTCACTTCAGCAGCAGGTCGCGGGCGTCACGTCCCTTGTGGAGAAAGCCACGAACGAAGCGAACCACCGCCGGACGATGCAGCGCGAGCGCTCCTCTATGCTTGAGGACCTCAGGGTCCAGGCCAATCGGGCCTTGGATACCATCTGTGAAGAGAGCATCTCCCGCCCGCACGAGGCTGATGATGCCGGCTACCACCACTTCTTTACCCAAGTTGTGACCCGTCTGGAAGACCGGGCCACGAGGGCGTGCCAGCTCATCGAGGAAAGAAGCAGGGGACTTCTCGGGCGCACGTTCTCGCGTGTCTTCAGCTACCTTCTTAGCCTTGACCCTGACTTCGACTTCAACGCTGTGATAGCCCCCATGCCCAGGGTCACACAGGGCAACCTGGCGAGCTGGGTGGATGACCATGTGGACGACCTGGTCGCGAAGTTCGCCCGTGAAGATGGCGTGCCTGTGCCCGCAGCTGAAGAGGGTGGTGCCGACGATGGTGATGATGAAGATGGCGACGCCGATGGCAGCGCATCTTGCTAGGCTTACGTTTCCTTTCCGATCCTGACCTGTATACCAAAATTTTGGGCTCGGCTCCGCGGGGCATGAAAAGCATTTTCTTGGTGGGGGTTCTCCCGTTATGTATGAAATGATGATATGCCTTCTAAATTGATTCTGAAACATGCTGCCGAGGGCAGAAAGGCCCCCTACTAGAGTAGTTTGTTATGACTTATCTTTGGTGCCGGCGGTCTTGGACGGGTTCTTGTGTCGTGAGGGCGCTCCCTTCCCGAGGCAGGCCCCGCGGGGGCTCACGAAGGCTTGAGCCTCCTGAGGAGCCTGCAGGCCCGCCCGAGAGCGCCACGTGAGGAGCCGATTGCCGAGTCACGGCAAGGCGTGCGCGCAGTGGTCCTACGACAGATGCGCTTTTGGCCCCATGGGGGCCTCGGCGCCGCTTGGGCTGGCCCAAGCGCGTGCGCAGCGCGCACACTACGCCCAGCCCCCGCTCACGGGGTGCTCACGAGGGGGGGGTAGCAGGCATGAGCCCTGCTTTTTAACATAAACCAGAAGGCAAGAAAACACCACGAATCAAAAAATCACCCCCCCCCCTTTTTCCTTTTGATAAGCTCACAAAACTCCAAATCTCATTTCAAAAGATGGCAAATCGGGTTACAGAAAGAGGGCAAAACAAACAGCCGCGTCTGGCACCTAGACTAGTCTTCTCACCAGCGCGGAGCTAAGTGCTTCCACTGGGCGTGGGCATAAACATTGGGGGACAGTGTCGACGGCCAGCGCGGAGCATGGTGCTTCCACTTGGACGTGGGTGGGAGCCCCCGTGAGGCCCGAGGGCGGCGCTCAGGAGACTCCGGGGCGTGTACAGCCCCAACTCATTATTACGTGAGAGTGTCACGAGCGGAGATCTTCATGGGCATCCCTGACGCCTGGCGAGGGCCCCACCCTGGGCCTCTCCTGACCACCGTTGGGGCATCCAGAAACCAGGATGAGACCAAGGGGCGAGGGGGACGCTGGCGGTGCCCCGGCGATCACAGGCCCCCCACCATGGGGAAGGGCTCACCGGCGCCTTCCCTGGCCGAGGACCTACCTCCGAGCAGTGTGCGCCGTCGTCGTGGCAGCGCCTTGCTCCACGCGGCGCGGGGGAGGCCCTGGCGCCGGGCTCCCCCCGTGCAGATCCCAGTGCACTCCGTCCGCTTGGGGCGGGGCCATCATCCTGAGGTCCACGGCCATTGCCATGGCTTGGTTCACCTGCGGTCCATGGTTAGCGTAATCGTGCTCCTGAGATATCGGCTGTACCCGGTGGCTGTTATTGTCGAAGACGCCAGTGAAGCTCTGGGGCAGCCCGCGAAGAGCCTCGGTCTCACGTGGCCCTGGTGCCCAGGCTGGCGAGGGGAACGAGCAGGGGCTTCCTCTTGGCGCATACAGCAAGCTCATCAATGGAGGTACAGGGGTGCCCGAAGCCGCCATCCCTGGGTCTGCGCCTGACCGCCCGGCACCGTTGCTTGTCATGCCTGGCGCCAGGTCGCGACAACCGTAGGGTGGCATCCCGTCATGGTCCCAGGAGGGGCCGCCCGGTCCCGTCACGCCCGGGCATGACGTATCCCAGGTAGGGCAAGCGGCGTCGCGGGCCAGGTTGGCATCGCGAGATCCTTCGGGCCCCCCGAGGAAGGGCGCGCGGGTGTGACGAGAGCTGGCGCATGCCCCCGGCAGCGCTTGCGATGTAGGTAAGGTGCAGAATGGTGTCGCGCCCTCGTAGGCGGCATCGAGTAGCTCGGCGATGCGCTCCAGCAGGGCATCGTGGCCACCTTCCACCAACCTGCACTGCAGCAGCTCCCGCGCCACAATGAGTGCGGCTCGCGTGTTCGCCTGCTGCAGGCGCGGGTGTAGGGTCGTCGCCATGGCGTAGCCCGAAGACCACGCGGTGGCGCGGTTGCGACGCGGCGCGGAAGCGGGCGGAGGTGGTCCGTGCCGCCTGATGCCGACGGCGCTGGCCGTCGTGCGGGCTGCAAGGAGCGCAGAGTGGAGGGCTTCTTGGGCAGGGGCGCTGCTCGGGCAGGCCGAGCGGCCCAGTGCTTAGCGTGAACTCGAGGATCTCCCGCCATGGTGATGATGGGGCGAACGGCGGGGGAGAGACTTTGACACACCCCTAAAAGGCGTGCCAAATGTCGGATTTAGGGCTCCGCAAACCCAAGAAAGGTTCGAACGCTGGGGTGCGTGCGAAGAACTCAATCTCCCCAGTCTGCCAACTCGTCGATCTCATGGCCTAGCTCGATGAACTGGAAAGGAAAAGGACACAGCAGTTTACCCAGGTTCGGGCCACCTTGCGGTGTAAAACCCTACTCCTGCTTTGTGGTGGATTGGCCTCGAGGTGGGCTGAGGATGAACTAATACAAAGGGGGAACAACCTCAGGAGGTGTGTTCTTGTGTAGGTGTGAGCTGGTGGGGGTGATCTGATTGATCCGTCCCCTTCTATGGTGGTGGCCTAGCTATATTTATAGTGGCCTTGGTCCTCTTCCCCCAAAACGAAGGCGGGAAGGGATCCCACAACGGCCAAGTTTGAAGGGAGACACGTAGTACATCTTATCCTGACGAAAGGTGGTCTTCGCCTGCAAAGCTTCTGGTTGTGACATCATGGTGGGCTTCGCGATGACCTCCGTCCTGCCGTCCTGGTCTTGTAGCACGGGAATAGAAACCTTTGGCTGATTCCTCGGGACTCTGCGCCTGCGCCTGTGCTTGCTTCCTTAGCACCAAAGTGGAAACCTATTATACTGCGCCCGCTGGCGCCCGCCTGGCCTTGGTCATCAGAGCTTCCGTCATCTGAACCTCACGAGGTGGGGCTTGCATAGAAATCTCCATTCCTCAGGAGCCGGCCTAAGGAGGCCGCTTCCTCTGGAAGTCCTGATGTCGTCCGCCTCGCGAGGCTTGGCCCCTCGCGAGGGTCTTGTGTTGTTGATGCTGAAGATGGGCCGTACCAGGCCGCAGATGGAGCCACGCTGTGGGTCGCGGACAGGCAAGTCTGGGTACCCTAGTTCCCAGAACGCCGACAAGGTCATGACGTGATTGCTTGCTTGTCGAGAATCCCAAGTTTTCGAGCTAGGATAAGTGTTCCAGCGAGAGTCCCTGCGGAGTGGAGTTCATCACCGTCGTCGTTGTTGCGCTGCTAGACGTTATTCCGCTGCTAGCATAGAGCTACCTTAGCAGGTGTAGTGTCGTCGTGCTGATGTAATCCTCGGGTCTTCAGAACCCTTGTATCCATTGTAATAAAGAGCTGATTTGTTCTATGCCAAGCAGTGTCGCATTCCAGAAGACTTGATCTCTGGGGTGGAATACGGGGCATTCCGGTCTCTCTGAGCCGGGGTGCCACACTAGTGACAAGCATTAAGCATAGCAAAGTCATAGCAACATCAATCTCAGAACATAATGGATACTAGAGATCAAGCCCTAACAAAACTAACTCGATTACATGATAAATCTCATCCAACCCATCGCCGTCCAACAAGCCTACGAAGAGATTACTCACTCCCGGCGGTGAGCATCATGAAATTGGTGATGGAGGATGGTTGATGATGATGAAGACGTGATGACCCACAAGTATAGGGGATATATCGTAGTCCTTTCGATAAGTAAGAGTGTCGAACCCAACGAGGAGCAGAAGGAAATGACAAGTGGTTTTCAGCAAGGTATTTTGTGCAAGCACTGAAATTATCGGTAACATATAGTTTTGTGATAAGATAATTCGTAATGGGTAACAAGTGTAATAAAGGTGCAGCAAGGTGGCCCAATCCTTTTTATAGCAAAGGACAAGTCTGGACGAATTCTTATATAAAGCAAAGCGCTCCCGAGGACACATGGGAATTATTGTCAAGTTAGTTTTCATCATGCTCATATGATTCGCGTTCGTTACTTTGATAATTTGATATGTGGGTGGACCAGTGCTTGGGTGCTGTCCTTACTTGGACAAGCCTCCCACTTATGATTAACCTCTCTCGCAAGCATCCGCAACTACGATAGAAGAATTAAGATAAATCAAACCATAGCATGAAACATGTGGATCCAAATCAGCCCCTTACGAAGCAACGCATAAACTAGGGTTTAAGCTTCTGTCACTCTAGCAACCCATCATCTACTTATTACTTCTCAATGCCTTCCCCTAGGCCCAAGTAATGGTGAAGTGTCATGTAGTCGATGTTCACATAACACCACTAGAGGAAAGACAACATACATCTCATCAAAATATCAAATGAATACCAAATTCACATGATTACTTATAGCAAGACTTCTCCCATGTCCTCAGGAACAAAAGTAACTACTCATGAAGCATGTTCATGTTCAAGATCAGAGGGGTGTTGAATATCATTAAGGATCTGAACATATGATCTTCCACCAAATAAACCAACTAGCATCAACTACAAGGAGTAATCAACACTACTAGCAACCCACAGGTACCAATCTGAGGTTCTGAGGCAAAGATTGAATACAAGAGATGAACTAGGGTTTGAGAGGAGATGGTGTTGGTGAAGATGTTGATGGAGATTGACCCTCCCTCGATGAGAGGATCATTGGTGATGACGATGGCTTCGATTTCCTCCTCGGGGAGGGAAGTTTCCCGAGCACAATCGCTCTGTCGGAGCTCTAGATTGCTCCTGCCCAAGTTCCGCCTCGAGACGGCGGCGCTTCGTCCCGAAAACTATCTTTTGATTTTTTTTCTAGGTCAAAACCCTCCATATAGCAAAAGATGGGCACCGGAGACCTGTCAGGGGGCCCACAAGCCCTGGGGTGCGCCCTGAGGGGTAGGGCGCGCCCCCCAGGCTTGTGGCCACCTGGTGGGTCCCCTCTGGTAGTTTCTTTGCCCAATAATTTTTATATATTCCAAAATAATTCTTCATAAATTTTCACGACTTTTGGAGTTGTGCAGAATAGGCCTCTTAGATTTGCACCTTTCCGGTCCAGAATTCCAACTGCTGGCATTCTCCCTCTTCGTGTAAATCTTGTAAAATAAGAGAAAAAAGGCATAATTATTGTACCATAATGTGAAATAACAGCCCATAATGCAATAAATATTGATATAGAAAGATGATGCAAAATGGACGTATCAACTCCCCCAAGCTTAGACCTCACTTGTAATCAAGCGAAAGCCGAAATCGATAATCATGTCCACATGTTTAGAGATAGAGGTGTCGATAAAATAAAATAAGGACATGAGGGCATCATGATCATCTTTAGAACAGCAATATATTGTCATATAACTTCTTGTGCTAAAGTGATAATCTGTCCACAAAGTAAAGCATGAATCAAAAACTTTATTGAAAACCAACAAACTATGATCTCAGTCATTGAAGCAATTGCAATTTATCATAACATCGGAAAGGGTCAATATAAGAGCTTGTCTAGCAAATCCACATACTCAATCATCTTTTAGTCTTTCATAATTGCTAACACTCATGCGATACTTATGAAATCAAAGTTTCAATCAGACACATAGAAAGATAGGGGCTTATAGTTTCGCCTCCCAACTATTTACCTCAAAGGATATATGTGTCTAGATCTTTCCCCAACACATGACGCTTGCCAAAAGAAAAAGGCAAAATATAGGAAGTGGTGAAGATCACCATGACTCTTGCATAAAAGTAAGTACTAAAAAGTAAAAGATAGGCCCTTCGCAGAGAGAAGCAGAGGTTGTCATGTGTTTTTTGGTTGGATGCACGAAATCTTAATGCAACGGAACATCACTTTATATTGCCGCTTGTGATAGAAAATTTTATTATGCAGTCCGTCGCTTTTATTTCTTCCCCATCACAAGTCTGTATAAAGTTTATTTTCCTCACACTAATAGATCATACATATTTAAAGAGCAATTTTTATTGCTTGCGCCGATGACAACTTACTTGAAGGATCTTACTCAATCCATAGGTAGGTATAGTGGACTCTCATGGCAAAACTGGGTTAAGGGTATTTGGATGCACAAGTAGTATCTCTACTTGGTGCGGAAGTTTTTGGCGAGTATGAGGTGGAAGCAAGCGTCACATGTTAGAATATCCATGACAATATAACTTCTATTCGGAAATAAGAAAACATAACTCATTATGTTCTCTTCCTCTTCCAACATCGACTTCTTAGCATATAATATTTTAATGAGTGCTCACAATCATAAAAGATGTCCAAGATAATATATCTATATGTGAACCTCTCTTTCTTTATTACTTCCTTTTAATTGCAATAATGACCAATGATACGTCTCCATCGTATCTACTTTTCCAAACTCTTTTGCCCTTATTTTGGACTCTAATTTGCATGATTTGAATGAAACTAACCCGGACTGATGTTGTTTTCAGCAGAATTGCCATGGTGTTGTTTTTGTGCAGAAATCAAAGTTCTCGGATTGTCCTAAAAATTTACGAAGACTTTTTGTGGAATAAATAAAAAATACTGGCAAAAAAGATACCAGAGAGGGGCCACCCAGAGGCCACAAGCCCTGGGGGCACGCCTAGGGCTTGATGCCTAGTATCCACTATGTTCTGAGATTGATGTTGCTATGACTTTGCTATGCTTAATGCTTGTCACTAGGGCCCGAGTGCCATGATTTCAGATCTGAACCTATTATGTTTTCATGAATATATGTGAGTTCTTGATCCTATCTTGCAAGTTGTAGACCCCTATTACGTGTTATGATCCGCATGCCCCAAGGTGACAATAATTGGGATTCTTTCCAGTGATTACCGTAGTTTGAGGGGTTCATGTATCCACTAAGTGCTAATGCTTTGTTCCGGTTCTCTATTAAAAGGAGGCCTTAATATCCCTTAGTTTCCTTATGGACCCCGCTGCCACAGGAGGGTAGGACAAAAGATGTCATGCAAGTTCTTTTCCATAAGCATGTATGACTATATACGGAATACATGCCTACATTACATTGATGAATTGGAGCTAGTTGTGTGTCGTCCCAGGTTATGACTGTTGCATGATGAATGCCATTCGACATAATTATCCATCACTGATCCAATGCCTACGAGCTTTTCACATATTGATCTTTGCTAAGTTACTTTCATCGTGCTGCTGTTACAATCACTACAAAATTGCTATTGCTACTATTACCACTGTTACCGTTACTTCCATACTACTTTGCTACTAAAAAATTTGCTACAGATATTAAGTCTTTCAGGTGTGGTTGAATTGACAACTCAACTACTAATACTTGTGAATATTCTTTGGCTCCTCTTGTGTCAAAACAATAAATTTGGGTTCAATACTCTACCCTCGAAAACTGTTGCGATCCCCTATACTTGTGGATTATCAAGACCTTTTTCTGGCGCCATTGCCGGGGAGCATAGCTCTATTTGCTGAGTCACTTGGGATTTATATCTATTGATAACTATGAAGAATCTGAAGGATACCAAAACCAAGATTTTTCCCTCAAAGACGAGGCGAGGTAAGGAGCTGCCATCTAGCTCTGCACTTGATTCACCTTCTGCTTTGAGTAAGCTTGCGACACCACCACCTGCTATTAATTCTGAAATGTCACAAGTAATTTATGATGTTACTTCTGCTATGAATGATGCTTATGATACTAGTGCTTTGATTGATAAGACTGTGCCACTGGGTGAATTTCTTGATGAACAACTTGCTAGAGTTAATGCTGAAACTGATGATATTTCTGAAACTGAAGATTATGATTCTCCTCCTAGATATGAACTGCCTAATATACCTGAGGGTTATGTTATGGATGAGGAGATAGCTAGGGATTTTCTTGCTTGTAAGGATAGAGATGATCTTAAGAAATTGCTAGTCAAGTTGAAAGAAAATCTTTGAATGCTAGAATGAAATATGATCCCTAGTTTGCTACTTCACCCATATTTGTTACTGATAAGGATTATGAATTCTCTGTCGATCCTGAGTTAATTACTTTGGTTGAATCTGATCCTTTCCATGGTTATGAATCTAAAACTGTTGTGGCACATCTTACTAAACTGAATGATATAGCCACCCTATTTGCTCATGAGGAAAAAATTCGCTACTATTATATCCTTAAGTTGTTTCCTTTCTCATTAAAGGGTGATGCTAAGATATGGTTTAATTCTCTTGCTCCTAGTTGTGTGCGTAGTCCCCAGGATATGATTTATTACTTCTCTGAAAAATATTTCCCTGCTCATAAGAAACAAGCTGCTTTACAGGAAATATTTAACTTTGTGCAAATTGAAGAAGAGAGTCTCCCACAAGCTTGGTGGAGGCTTCTCCAATTACTTAATGCTTTGCCTAATCATCCTCTCAAGAAAAATGAAATACTTGATATCTTTTATAATGGACTAACCGATGCTTCTAGGGACCACCTAGATAGTTGTGCTGGTTGTGTTTTCAGGGAATGAACTGTTGAACAAGCTAAAAAATTATTGAATAATATATCGAGGAATGATAATGATTGGACTCTTCCCGAACCACCTCCTAAGACAACTCCGAAGAAGAGAGGTATTCTATTTCTAAGTCCTGAAGATATGCAAGAGGCAAAGAAATCTATGAAAGAAAAAGGTATTAAAGCTGAAGATGTTAAGAATTTACCACCTATTGAAGAAATACATGGTCTTAATATCATGGCACAGGAAGTAGAGGTAAATTCTCTCTATAGGTATGATGAAGGTGATATTCCTTATACTAAATCTGCTAGTCAATGCTTGGATGAATTTGATAACTTTATTGTTAAACAAGAAAACTTCAATGCATATGTTAGTAGACAATTGAAACGAAATGCTTATATGATTGAACACTTGAGTGACTACATGTTTAGAACTGTTAATGAGCTTAAGTTTGTTAGTAAACATGCTTCTATGGTAAAAACACAAGTAAAACAAGTCCTCAAGGCACAAAATGATTTGCTTAATGAGATGAATAATAATATGAATAAACATGTTGTTAAAGTTGTGACTAGAGGTGGTAAAATGACTCAGGAACATTTGTATCCTAAAGGCCACCCTAAGAGAATTGAGCAAGATTCTCAGAGAATTAGTATTGATGCACCTAGTCCTTCTAAAAATAAAAAGAATGATGATAGGACTTTGCATGCTTCTAGTAAACCTGCTATAGACACACCTGAGAATCCCAATGATATTTATATTTCTGATGCTGAGACATAATCTGGTGATGAACATGAACCTAGTAAGAATGATAATGATGATGTTCAGGTTGATGCTCAACCTAGTAATGATAATGATGTGGAGATAGAACCTGTTGTTGATCTTGATAACCCACAACCTATGAATAAAAGATATGATAATAGAGACTTCATTGCTAGGAAACATGGTAAAGAAAGAGAACCATGGGTTCAGAAACCCATGCCCTTTCCTCCTAAACCATCCAAGAAAAAGGATGATGAAGAATTTGATCACTTTGTTGAAATGCTTAGACCTGTCTTTTTGTGTTTGCGTTTGACTGATATTCTGAAAATGTCTCCTTATGCTAAGTATATGAAAGATATTGTTACTAATAAAAGAAAGATACCGGAAGCTGAAATTTCCACCATGCTTGCTAATTACACATTTAAGGGTGGAATTCCTAAGAAACTAGGAGATCCTGGAATACCAACTATACCATGCTCCATTAAAAGAAACTATGTTAAAACTTCTTTATGTGATCTTGGAGCCGGTGTTAGTGTTATGCCTTTCTCTTTGTATGGTAGACTTGATTTGAATAAGTTGACACCAACTAAAATCTCTTTGCAAATGGCTGATAAATCAATTGCCATACCCATTGGTGTTTGTGAGGATGTGCCTGTCGTAGTTGCAAATGCCACTATCTTAACGAACTTTGTTATTCTTGATATACCCGAGGACGACAGTATGTCGATCATCCTTGGTAGACCCTTTTTGAATACTGCAGGGGCTGTTATTGATTGCAATAAAGGCAATGTCACTTTTCATGTTAATGGTAAGGAGCATACGGTACACTTTTCGAAGAAACAACCGCAAGCGAATAGTATCAACTCTATTGGAGAAATTCCAACAATTGCTATTGGAGGTTTTAAATTCCCTATTCCTATTGTCAAAAAGAAATATGATATTCTTATTGTTGGGGACATGCATATCCCCGTTGAGGTAACATAGTGTTATTCAAAAATTCTCCTGTTTCATGTCGTTCGGAAGAAGTTTGTTAATAAGACTTGATCAACCTTATTAATGGATTCCTTTTGATGAGCATGTGATGGATGAATTTAGAAAACACAACCTTCTGTACCCAACTTTTACTTTCTATTATTTAGAATTAATAAAGTATAAATGCTATTATTTTACTATTTTCTGAATTATCCGTGCAATAAAAAATGACTAGAAAATGAAAGTTCACCAAATGCCCTGAAAATGTAGTATGATTTTTATAGAATATTAGAGAATTTTGGCACTAAACACACCCCAGGGGGGTGCACCTGTGAGCCACAAGCCCACAGGGCACGCCCACCCCCCTGGGCGTGCCTAGGTGGCTTGTGGGTCCCACAGGGACCCCCTCACTTATTCCAGCCACCCATCCACTTCGTCTTCCTCCAGAAAAAATCATCCCATAGCTCAAACCCGTGTTCTTGCTCATCTTGCTGCCATTTTCGATCTCCTTGCTCGTAGCTCCATTTGAAAAACTGTTTTGGGGGATTGATCATCGGTATGTGACTCCTCCAATGGTCCAATTAGTTTTTGTTCTAGTGCTTTATATATTGCAAATTTTTGCTACCGTGGTGACCTTGTTCTTGAGTTTGCATGTCAAATTTATATGGTCCAAAGTAGTTTTGTTGCATGATATAGCCTCTAGACACTTGTGGGAGTAGTTGCTATTAGTTTTGTTGAGTTTGGTGCACTTTTATTTTGAGTCACTAAAAATTTCAGAAAATTTTAGAGGAAAGAGAAACCATGAGGAGGTGGTTAAGGGGTTCTTCAAGTCAGAATTTAGAAGGAAATGAAAATGAGGAGAAGAAGAAGCCCAAGTACAACCTTCCTCGCGCGACGGAGGTTCGTCCGTGTGAATGGCCAAGTGACACGTTCTTGAGGGAGGCAGGAATATATGATGATTTCTATTATTTGGCGGAGAATGTCAGCATCCTCTCCTTCCTCCAAGATAAGTGTGACCAATACCTCTTACTCACTAGTACCTTCATGTAAAATTTTCGCTTTCATTCTAGGAAGGATCCTCCCATGGTAGAATTTCACTTGTATGATGAGTCTAAGGAAATGACATTATATGATTTTTGCAATGTTTGCAAAATACCTTATGAGGGCCGCATCAGTGAGCCACGTCCTAGAGACATGGAGGACTTTATTTTTGAAACTATTGTGGGAGAAGAGAGAGGAGTGTCAGAAGCTAAGGTGTCTAGTTTACATTTTCTCGTGTTACATTATTATTCATAATTTGCCGGGAGATGTTTGATAGGTCATGGAGAGAGTGGGGGCCTTAGTGCACCTGATCTCGCTATTTTGCGCCATGCCTTATATGCTGATAGAACTTTTAGTTTGGGCGCTATTATTGCTCGGCGGTTAAACACAAACCGTTCGAAGGGTACTATTTTTGGTGGTGTCTATGCCTCCTGCCTAGCTAAACATTTTGAGATACCTATTAGGCACAATGAGGAGGAGGAGATGTTGTTACCCACTAAATATTAAGACTATGCTATTATGGTATGTGACGCCCCCGATTCGACCGCACACTAATCATACACGCAAATGTGTACGATCAAGATCAGGGACTCACGGGAAGATATCACAACACAACACTAGACACAAATAGAAATAATACAAGCTTCATATTATAAGCCAGGGGCCTCGAGGGCTCGAATACAGAAGCTCGAAAGCACAAGAGTCAGCGGAAGCAACAATATCTGAGTACAAACATAAGTTAAACAAGTCTGCCTTAAGAAGGCAAACACAAAAGCAACAACGGTCGAAGAGGCAAGGCCTCCTGCCTGGGACCTCATAACTACTCCTGCTCATCGGCGGTCTCCACGTAGTAGTAGGCACCCTCGGGGTAGTAGTAGTAGTAGTCGACGGGGGGTGGCAGCATCCGGCTCCTGGGATCCACCATCTGGTCGCAACAACCGGAAAGAAAGAAGAAGGGGGGAAGGGGTAGCAAAGTGACCGTGAGTACGCATCCAAAGTACTCGCAAGCATCAGATCTATACTAAGTATGCATCGGTATCAAATGGAAGGGTTGTATCTGTGGACTGTACTGCAGAATGCCAGAACTGAGGGAAGGCCTAGCCTATCGAAGACTAGCATCTTTAAGCATCTTGCAGCATTCAAAAGAGTATAGAATAGCATTTTATAATTAACAAGCATGTTGTAGTATTAATGCCCAGAGATCCTTCCTCGACTCCCTGCGAGAAAGCAATTCCGGAGCCAAAATATCCATCTCATATCACAAGTTTCCATTTCTAGTTGTAATAGATCAGGATACCACTCCGAGCGTCCATTACCGAGGACACGACTATTCGAATAGATAATCTTCCCTGCAGGGGTGCACCACATTTCCCAACACGCTTGATTACTCTGGCCGGACACACTTTTCTGGGTCCATGCCCGGCCTCGGACGATCAACACGTCACAGCCCTACCTAGGTTCAGCAGAAAGGTCCCCGCCGGTCTACATCCTACGCACTCCGGGGTCTTGGGCCCATCGCCCGTTGCACTCTGGGTCGTTGCGCGCAGGGTGAATACCAGCGCCACCTCGGTCCTGAATGGCGCGATCCGACCGTGCCGCAATGCTGAACTGGACGTCTGACAAAGCTTTGGTTGATACTACGACGCCAAGTGCCCATAACTGTTCCCGCGTGGTGGTTAGTGCATATAGGCCAGTGGCCAACTCAGAAGAAATACCCAAACCTGTTAGTGCATTATTAACAAAAGTGATGGCTGTCGGGACAAGTCCGAAACTACCACCACCTCCTGGGTGATACCGCTAAACAGCCAGCCGCCACCGTAACATCTCGCGGGTGCTCTCCGGGCCGGCCCGACTTTCACAGGTATCTCTCGTGGGTGCTCACTAGGCCCGTCCAACTTTAACAAAGGTCTGAAGTAAAGTCAAGGTAACTGCGTGTACAAAACATCAATGGGGAAAACCCGAGGAATCACCCTCGATGGATTCCGCTCGATGTAATCCTCAAGGTGAACATATGAGGAATCACCCTCGAGGTTCACACTTGAGGTGTTGCACGACAGAGTCATCATCGGGAGTGGTGGAGGAATCACCCTCGACAGAACATGGCCGATTAGCTACACTACAGAGTTGACATCAGAAGTGCTATACGAGGTATCACCCTTGGCACTCGATAGCAGCTCTGCAGAGTCATACAACTAAAGAGGGTGAGGTGATGTGTCGGGCCCTGGACGTCGATCACATTGATCGAGTCATCGGTCAACAAGTCGGGGCAACTAGGACAAGGAGAGGGGTCACTGATGGATCACTAACCAACCTATAATAAGCAGTTTAGGATAAGCAGGTAAGGTACAATGAGCAGGTTACAAAAGCAGGCTATGCATCAAAATAGGAGCAATCAATAATAGTAGCAAAATCTAATGCAAGCATGAGAGATAATAGAATGGGCGATATCGGAATGATCAAGGGGGGTTTGCTTGCCTGGAAGCTCTGCTGAAATGGAAGGAGGGTCATCGGCGACGTAGTCGATCACAGGGGCATCAGCAGCGGTCTCAGGGTCTACCAGAGAAGAAGAGGGGGAAGAAGCAGTAAATACAAAGCACATAGATGCATGACATGACTACAGACAGAGCTAGGGGTGTTCTAACACAGGGCTACACGATATAGGTGAAGGGGGATAACAACCAGGAAAGTTTTCCCAATGTTTGGCATTTTCAGACAGATGAAATGGCGGAGGATGGTTGCATGTTCGCTATGATAGGGACCTGTGACAGACGAACGGAGGACGTAGTCGGATTCGTCATTTTTTTTTGAGCAACTTTCATGTATAAAACTTTTTCATACGAGTTACGGATTATTTTATATGATTTTCAAAGATTTAAACAATATCTGGATTTATTTTTAATTTGAAAATTAATGCTAAAATGCTAGGAGCACCCAGCACAGTGTACACAAAGTGTACACAATGACTGACAGGTGGGCCAGGGGGACCCAGTTGACCAGTCAACGTTTGACTGGTCAATAGGGGGTGGGGCCCCCTATCATACACACAGTAGCTAATTAGCTGCTTAATTAGGCTAACTAATTTTTATTAGTTTAAATAAACCAAATTAATTAGGTTAATAATTAATTATTTAATTAATTAATTACATATTATTTATATTTATTTATTTCATCTTTAAAATCCTTTTTTTAAAGCCAGGGCGCTGGGGCCCCGTCGTCAGAGGCCCAGGGGGCCTAGCGGGGCAGGTGGCTTAACGGGCGCGGGCGGGGTGCCCCTCGGGCCGAACCCGAGCACGGCGCCGGGCACGGAGGGCACCGCTGCGGGGCAGAGCGGGCTGGCGCGGAGGCAGGGGCTTAGGGGGGCGGCAGCGGGGACGAGCACGCCCGGCTGGCGGCGGGGATGTGTGCTCGCGGGCGAGGCGGGCTAGCTGGGGCAAGGGGGGCTGCAAGCGGCCGCCGGCGGCGAGCGGGGGTGTAGGCGGCCGGTGGCGTAGCAAGCGGGCTACGGGCGTGGGCGGCTACTGGGGAGCACGCGCACAGGCGGTCGAGGACGCGATGGCAAGGGGCTGGGCGACAGCGGGGGGCAGCAAAGTAGCAGCAGGCGAGCAACGGCGGATGGCACGGGAGCAGCAGCAGTACAGGGTGCCTGTGGCCACGGCGGGCAGCGGCGACTGCACGCGTCGGTGAAGGCGTACGTGGCTAGGGAAGGCGGACACGGGCAGGGGCAGCCGGGCAGCCGGGCAGAAGCGGCACGGGCACGGGGCAGTGCTCGCGGGGCTGCGTTCGCGCGGGGGCAGCAGCATGCGGTGCACGTGGTGCATGAGACCGCGGGCAGGGGCGACAACGGGCGCGGTGAGCAGAGCTCTCCGGTCCGGCGGAGGCTGCGGCGGGGGAGAAAGGAAGAGGGAAGGAGGATGGGCTCACCGAGAGCCGTAGGAAGGTGGCAGCGGGCTCGAGGGGGGTCGGGGTGGCCGGAGACGACGACGAGGGTGGCGGTTATCCGAGGAGGGAGACGGCTCGGGGAGGCGTCGTGGGGGCGACCGACTCGTGCGACTCGACGGATCGGACAAGCAGGTCGGGGCAGAGACTGGGGGCTCGCCAGCGAGGTGAGGACCGGCCGGTGGCCGTGGTGGAGCGAGGTCGTCGGCGACGGGCACGTCGGCCCTTCCTCCAGATTGGCAGAGGGGGAGAGGTGGATCTGGGCGAGAGGGGTGAGGTGAGTGGGGCTGAGTGGGCAGGAGGGGAGACCGAGGAGGCGGGGGGCTTGCCCTTATTCCCTCCCCCTTGATGCCGGCAAGGTGGTCGGGCAAAGCCCGCCCTGTAGCGACCATGCCAGGGGAACAGGGGGGAGAAGCCAACCGGTGGGGGGTAGATGGGCTGGCCGGCCCGTTGCCAGCTGGGCCAAGGCCCAGGGGGCAGGGGTTTCCTTTTTATTTTTAATTTTGTTTTTCTTTTATTTGTTTCCTGCCTTCATTTTAGTTTTATTTTGTTTTTAGTTTTATAAAATACTACACTAGCCCCTATATCGGAATGTGTTTTCAACCATTCCATGCCCAGAATGAGGTCAATATTGGATGACTTCAAAACAATGGGGGAAACATGGAATTCCAGCCCTTCAAGTTCAACAGGGACGTTGCGACTAACCATGGTGGTTTGACATTGGCCCGCGGAATGCAGCTTGGAAATCCAGCCAAGTGATGGTGGTTCCAACAGGTAAGGAACGCCTGTGGCTGTCCCACCATTGAGCAGCGGGACCTTTCAGGTAGTAAGCCGCGAAGGTGACATAGTTGGCAGGGGCTACATCAGCAGACTCCAACTCGAAGGTGATGTCATGGAGCCTGTCGTTAGCATCAAGGGGCCGAGTTGAGCTGCGGTAGATGACAGGGTTGAGACGTGCAAAGTCTTGTAGAGTCACTGGGGCTGGTTGCTGATTCATATTGGGACGTGGAAACTGAGCCATCGTTCCTTCCATGAACTGGTGATTCAACTCAACTGATGTATCATTCCGGCCATGTATTCGGACGGTGGTGGATTGTCTCCACCACGGCCATGACCAGCGGGTCTAACCATCCTACTTAAATGCAACAGGGGGTAGTTTCGCAAGGGGTGGAGCAAGTGTATGGAGTAATCCATGATGTAACCTGAACAGTGAGCAAAGGCGCAGTATGTACAAAGCAGTAGTCATTAAAGACATGTTGATACATATATAGAGCCAATTACACGCTGTTAGTATGAGATCGGACTAGAGAAACACCCTAGACATACTAGGCAGCACGCATGCACGCGATGGAGGGATACCACAACGGGACATAGCAAAGGCTACATTAGCGTCGGGGAAAACCACTGGAGCGAGGGATTTGTAAGTTATGACACAGGGTTCCATTGATATGAGGATCCTGCGGTTAGTGAACAATGTGAAGCAGATCTTGGCCCTCAATTCGAGAAAGGGGTAATACAAACCGCCGGGTGGATGTGATCACAAGATCCTAATGTTTAGAGTTAGCAAAATCATTTAACCTGAATAGAAGAGAGATCAGAGTCCCAGAGTATAGACAAGGAGTAAAAGATCCTAATACCACCCATTGGCGACGTGGGCCCGTAAGCCACATAACCATGTTAGTAAAACAGTTTTTCAAAGACTAGACTCAACTTCGGCCAAGGAGTTGGAAAGGGGGGTTCCTACAGGCAGTCGGCTCTGATACCAACTTGTGACGCCCCCGATTCGGCCGTAGACTAATCATACATGCAAATGTGTACGATCAAGATCAGGGACTCACGGGAAGATATCACAACACAACACTAGACACAAATAGAAATAATACAAGCTTCATATTACAAGCCAGGGGCCTCAAGGGCTCGAATACAGAAGCTCGAAAGCACAAGAGTCAGCGAAAGCAACAATATCTGAGTATAGACATAAGTTAAACAAGTCTGCCTTAAGAAGGAAAACACAAAAGCAACAACGATTGAAGAGGCAAGGCCTCCTGCCTGGGACCTCCTAACTACTCCTGGTCGTCGTCGGTCTCCATGTAGTAGTAGTAGGCACCCTCGGGGTAGTAGTAGTAGTCGACGGGGGTGGCAACATCTGGCTCCTGGGATCCACCATCTGGTCACTCAACAACTTGCAAGAAAGAAGAAGAAGCGAAGAAGAAGAAGAAAGAAAGAATAGAAGAAAAAAGAGAGAAGAATTATATACAGAAGAAGAAGAAGTAATACGAAGAAGAATGAAGAAAAGAGCCAGAAGAAGTCAGATAAAGAAGAAGAGAAGAAGAAATAAGAAGAAGAAGAAAGAAGATAATAGCTAAGAACGAAACGAAGAAGTCCTCCTCCACGCAGAGCAGACCTATAAGTACTCAAATGAAGAAGATAGCAAGACGAGACGATACTCCACCCGAAATTCCTCCTAGAAGCAACTTCACAGACCGAGAACGAAGCTATAGCACCTCCTCCGACCATAGGTGGGAAATCCTTGTTCCCCCTCTCCCTTGAGTACCATCCAAAGTACTCGCAAGCAATCTCCTATACTAAGTATGCATCGGTATCAAATGAAGGTGTTGTATCTGTGGACTGTACTGGCAGAATGCCAGATAGAGGGGAAGGCCTAGCCTATCGAAGACTAGCATCTTCAAACATCTTGCAGCATTCAGAAGAGTACAGAATAGCATTTTATAATTAACAAGCATGTTGTAGTATTAACGCCCAGAGATCCTTCCTCGACTCCCTGCGAGAACGCAATCCCGGAGCCAACATATCCATCTCATATCTCAAGTATCCATTTCTAATTGTAATAGATCAGGATACCACTCCGAGCGTCCATTACCGAGGACACGGCTATTCGAATAGTTAATCTTCCCTGCATGGGTGCACCACATTTCCACACGCTTGATTACTCTGGCCGGACACACTTTTCTGGGTCCATGCCCGGCCTCGGAAGATCAACACCGTCGCAGCCCTACCTAGGCTTAGTAGAGAGGTCCCCGCTGGTCTACATCCTAAGCACTCCGGGTCTGTGGCTCATCGCCTGTTGCACTCCGGTTTGTTGCGCGCAGGGTGAATACCAGCGCCACCCCTCGGTCCTGAATGGCGCGATCCACCGTGCCGTAATGCTAAACTGGACTTCTGACAAAGCTTCAGCTGATACTACGACGCCGAGTGCCCATAACTGTTCCCCATGGTGGTTAGTGCGTATAGGCCAGTGGCCAACTCGAAAAATACCCAAACCATTTAGTGCATTATTAACAGAAGTGACGGCTGTCGGAGAAGTCGGAGCTACCACCACCTCCTGGGTGATACCGCTAAACGTCAGCCGCCACCATAACATCTCACGGGTGTTCTCTGGCCCGCCCGACTTTCACGCATCACTCGCGGGTGCTCACTGGGCCCGCCCGACATTAACAAAGGTCTGAAGTAAAGTCAAGGTAACCGTGTGTCCAAAACATCAAGGGAGAAACCCGGAATCACCCTCGATGGATTCCGCTCGATGTAATCCTCAAGGTGAACATACGAGGAATCACCCTCGAGGTTCACACTTGAGGTGTTGCACGACAGAGTCATCATCGGGAGTGGTGAAGGAGGAATCACCCTGGACAGATCCATGACCGATTAGCTACACTACAGATTTAACATCAGAATTGCTATACGAGGTATCACCCTTAGCACTCGATAGCAGCTTTGTAGAGTCGTACAACTAAAGAGGGTGAGGTGATGTGTTGGGCCCTAGACATCGATCATGTTGATCGAGTCATCGGTCAACAAGCTGGGGCAACGGGACAGGGGAGGGGTCACTGATGGATCACTACCAACCTATACTAAGCAGGTAAGGTACAATGGTAGGTTACAAAAGTAGGCTATGCATCAGAATAGAGCAATCAATACAGTAGAAAAATCTAATAAAGCTTGAGAGAGAATGGAATGGGCGATATCGGAATGATCAAGGGGGGTTTGCTTGCCTAGAAGCTCTGCTGAAACGGAAGAAGGTCGTCGGCGATGTAGTCGATCACAGGGCCATCAACAGCGGTCTCGGGGTCTACCGGGAAGAAGAGGGGAAGAAACAGTAATACAAAGCACATAGATGCATGACATGACTACAGGCAGAGCTAGGGTGATCTAACGCAGGGCTACACAATATAGGTGAAGGGGGATAACAACCGGGAAAGTTTTCCCAGCATTTGGCATTTTTGGACAGATGAAACGGAGGGGGGTGGTTGCATGTTCGCATGATAGGGACGTGTGACAGACGAACGGAGATGTATTGCGGATTCGTCATATTGTTCTGAGCAACTTTCATATATAAAACTTCATGTATAAAACTTTTTCATCCGAGTTACGGATTATTTATATGATTTTTCATAGATTTAAACAATATCTGGATTTATTTTTAATTCGAAATTAAATGCTAAAATGCTGGAGCACCCAGCACAGTATACACAAGTGTACACAGACTGACAGATGGGCTAGGGGGACCCAGTTGACCAGTCAACGTTTAACTGGTCAACAGGGGGTGGGGCCCCGTGTCATACACACAGTAGCTAATTAGCTGCTTAATTAGGCTAACTAATTTTATTTGTTTAATTAAACCAAATTAATAGGTTTATAATTAATTATTTATATTTATTTATTGTTTCATCTTTTATAATCCTTTTTTAAAGCCAGGGCTATGGGGCCCCATCGTCAGACCCCCAGGGGGCCTAGCGGGGCAAGTGGCTTAACGGCGCGGGGCGGGGCGTCCCTCGGGGCGGACCCGAGCGCGCCGCCGGGCGTGAAGGGCACCGTGGCGGGCAAGACCGGCGGCGGAGGCAGGGCTCAGGGGGGCGGCAGCGGCGGCAAGCACGCTTAGCTGGCGCGAGATGGTGCTCGCGGGCGAGGCAGGCTAGCTGGGGCAAGGGAGGCTACCGGCGCCGCTGGCAGGTAAGCAGCGGGGGTGCAGGCGGTTGTGCAGGGGCGAGCGGGCTGCGGGTGTGGGCGGTGCTGGGGAGCGCGCGCGCAGGCGGTCGAGGGCGCGACGGCATGGGGCTGGTGGCAGCGGGGGGCACAAAGCAAGCACAGCAAGGCAAGCAACACGGATGGCACGGGAGCAGCAGTAGTACAGGGCGCCCGTGGCCACGGCGGGCAGCGGCAACTGCACGCGTCGGTGAAGGCGGCGTGACCAGGGAAGGCAGACACGGCAGGGGCAGCCGGGTAAAGCGGCGCAAGCGCGGGGCAGTGCTCGCGGGGCTGTGTTCACGCGCGGGCAGCAGCAGCGGTGCACGCGATGCACTAGACCGCGCCAGGGGGGTGACAACGGGCGGCGGTGAGCAGAGCTCTCCGGCGCGGCGGAGGCACAGCTGGGAGAAAGGAAGAGGGAAGGAGGACGGGCTAACCGAGAGCCGTAGGGAGGTGGCGCGTGCGCTCGAGGGGGGTTCGGGGTGGCCGAGACACGACGAGGGCGGCGATCGTCCGAGGAGGGAGACGGCTTGGGGAGTGTCGTGGGGGCAACCGGCTCATGCGACTCGGTGGTTCGGACGACAGGTCGGGGCGGAGACTGGGGGCTCACCGGCAAGGAGGACCGCGCCGTTGGCCGTGGTTGGAGCGAGGTCGCGGCGACGGGCACGCCGGCCCTTCCTCCAGATCGGCAGAGGGGGAGAGGTGGATCTGGGCGAGAGGGGCGAGGTGAGTGGGGCTGATGGGGAGGAGGGAGACCGAGGAGGCAGGGGGCTTGCCCTTATCCCCCTCCCCCTCGACGCCGGCGAGGTGTTCGGGCAGAGCCCCCCTGTAGCGACTGTGCCAGGGGAACAGGGGGGAGAAGCCACCGGTGGGGGGTTAGGTGGGCTGGCCGGCCCGTTGCCAGTGGGCCAAGGCCCAGGGGCAGGGTTTCCTTTTTATTTTTAATTTTGTTTTTCTTTTATTTGTTTCCTGTTTTGCATTTTAGTTTTATTTTGTTTTTAGTTTTTAAAAAAACAACACTAGCCCCTAAATTAGAGTTATTAGACAACCCACTGCCACAAAAAGTTTGACACTCACACAATTAATTAGTTCGCATATTTTATTAATTCAAAAGCATTTGAAAATATTTTAGCCCAGGTATTAATTGTTTTAGGGCATTAATCTACTTTATAAAATGTTGGTTCACCACCATTATTAGTTAGGAATATTTGCAACACTTTGAACATTTTACTTTGCATGTTTGAGAAATTTGAAATTTGGACTTTTATTTTTAAATTTGAATTTGGATTATTATTTGGATCAACCGAGGATTGCAACATAATGTGATGACATGGCACCCTTACAAGGATTACTGTAGCTTAATTACCCGAGCGTCACTGGTAGCACATGATTTTACTGCCAAAGACGATGATAACGGCTCCTCTATAACCTAGTATTTAGTCTGGGTACTTGTCAGATTATTAGTTTGCCTGCACCTTCTTTGTTCAATATTCGTTCAGGCAGTTACACTATTATGCCCTAGGACTCTACAGTTTTCAGGTCTTTCACAACCTCCACACCTGAGCCAGCACCAGTTCCTGACCATATCAGGAGCCTATTTACTAGGGAGCCACAGGAGCTCGCCAACCATGGAACCCTCAGGATCCCTCCGGTATCCAGGAGAGGGTTATTTCGAGCCATGCCCTAGCCCAATTTAGGCCAAAATCCTAAGCTTGGGGAGTACGTATTTCTCACCGACGTTACATTCATGCATCACACATTCATTCCATTTGTCGTGTTCATCCTTTTGCATGTATTATCCATGTTAGTTTATTTTTCTTGCTTTCTTCTTGTGTGTTTGAAAACTTTGAAAAATCCAAAAAAATAGTTCTCGCTTCTTTTAGTTTTCTTTCAGTTTTTATTAGTTGTAGTTTAAAAGAAAACCCAAAAGATTTCTCGTTCTTCTTTTGCTTGTTGGGAGCTTTCCCGTGTAAATATTTTTCACGTTTTTGTTTTCTTTTTGTTATTTTGCTTCCTTCAAAAAAAACAAAAACTCAAAAAATATTTAGTGTGTTTCTTTGAAATTCTTTTCTTTTTCTTTGGGTCGTGAGGGAAGACCACGATGAAAATGTTGAGTGGCTCTCATATGCATTATTTGTTGATCTAACAAAGAGCCCATATTACCTTGTCTTCTCCTCTGAATAAATGTTTGCGATTCCAGCTTAGTCCAATGCATTGCACCCTTATTATTATTCACATCAATCGTTCGGTCGTATGCAAGTTAAAGGCAATAATGACGATATATGATGAAATGATTGAGATGAAGAAAAGCTAGTATGAACTCGACCTATTTTATTTTTTGTACATATGATTAGCTCATCGTTCCTGATTCGGCCTATTATGAATGAAACATGTTTGCAATGACAATTAAGAGATTATAGTTACTCATGCCATGCTTAATTAGCTAGGAGTGGATAATGGTTTATCTTGCGTGCCAACATGCATTTTTAAATGGTTATGATGTAGTATGATAGGATAGTATCCCCCTTTGAATGTTTCGAGTTGCTGACTTGGCACATGTTCACGCAGGTAGTTGAATCAAAACCATATAGCCTCCATGATATTTATGTTCATGGTGATTTATATCCTACTCTATGCTTGCATTCAATGTTGATTAACCTTAATGCATGTTTATGACCGTTGTTGCTCTCTAGTTGGTCGCTTCCTCAACTATTTGCTACCTTCACTTGTACTAACAGGAATACTGCTTGTGCATCCACTTCCTTAAACCCAAAGTTTGTTTAATGAGTCCACCATACCTACCTATGCGGTATTTACCTGCCGTTCCAAGTAAATTTGCATGTGCCAAACTCTAAACCTTCAAATAATAATCTTTTTGTATGCCCGAATCGTTCATGTAGCGACTAGGGGCTATCAATATCTTCCATGCTAGGTGGGTTATTCTCACGATGAGTGTTTATTCACTTGTCATTCACGAGAGTGGCTGGTAATTGGGATGCCCAGTCCTATGATCAAACTCAAAATTAAAATATAATAATGAAACAAAACTCCCCCAGGAATGTTGTTGGTATGGACGGCACCCGTGGATTCGGCTAGCCATGGAGTTTGTTTGATTGGTGGAGGGGGAGTTAAAACTTTACCATTCAGTTTGGGAACTGCCTAAATGTGTCTAGCATGGAAGATAGTGAGATCTCTTGGTTTTTATGTGATAATGAAGCATACCACTCAAAATTATTTCATCTCTGTTTTAAAAGCTTCGACCTCTGGCACCTCTGCAAATCCCTGCTTCCCTCTGCTAAGGGCCTATCTATTTACTTTTATTGTTGAGTCATCATCTTCTTATCAAAAGCACAACTGGAGAGCCACTACTGTCATTTATATGCTTGTTTTTAATTGATGTTGAGTACGACTGTGACTGGATCTGTTTTGCCATGAATTACAATGTCTAGTTAGTGCTTGAACTTCAGGGTGCTCACATTTAATGTTTTCGGTCTCAGAAAGGGCTAGCGAGATATCCATTATGTCATATTACTATCATGATTGTTTTGAAAAGTGTTGTCATCCGAGATTTATTATTATTACTCGCTATTTGATTATGTCATTGATATGAGTAAATGTGAGACCTAAAGGTTATTGTGAATATGGTTAGTTCATAATCTTTGCTGAAAACCTGAACATCAGTTAGACATATTTGCAACAACAAGATCAAACAGAGTTTGTAAAAGTTGTTCTTTGTCACTTTCCAGTTTGTCAACAGAATTGCTTGAGGACAAGCAAGGGTTAAGCTTAGGGAGTTGATACGTCTCCATCGTATCTACTTTTCCAAACTCTTTTGCCCTTGTTTTGGACTCTAATTTGCATGATTTTGAATGAAACTAACCCGGACTGATGCTATTTTCAGCAGAATGGCCATGGTGTTGTTTTTTGTGCAGAAATCAAAGCACTCGGATTGACCTGAAATTTATAGAGAATTTTTGTGGAATAAATAAAAATACTGGCCGCAAAAGTTACCAGAGAGGGCCACCCAGAGGCCACAAGCCCTCGGGGCGCGCCTACCCCCAGGGGCGCGCCTCCAGGCTTGTGGGCCCCCTGGACCCGCCTCCGACCCTAATTCCAACTCTATATATTCCTATTTAGGGAGAAAAAAATCAGAAAAAGGATTCATCACATTTTACGATATGAAGCCGCCGCCGCCTCCTGTTCTTCCTGGAGGACTGGTCTGGAGTCCGTTCGGGGCTCCGGAGAGGGAATCCGTCGCAATCATCATCATTAACCTTCCTCCATCACCAATTTCATGATGCTCACCCGCCGGGAGTGAGTAATTCCTTCATAGGCTTGCTGGACGGTGATGGGTTGGATGAGATTTATCATGTAATCGAGTTAGTTTTTGTTAGGGCTTGATGCCTAGTATCCACTATGTTCTGAGATTGATGTTGCTATGACTTTGCTATGCTTAATGCTTGTCACTAGGGCCCGAGTGCCATGATTTCAGATCTGAACCTATTATGTTTTCATGAATATAATGTGAGTTCTTGATCCTATCTTGCAAGTTGTAGACACCTATTGCGTGTTATGATCCGCATACCCCAAGGTGACAATAATTGGGATTCTTTCCGCGGTTATTACCGTAGTTTGAGGAGTTCATGTATTCACTAGTGCTAATGCTTTGTTCGGTTCTCTATAAAAAGGAGGCCTCAATATCCCTTAGTTTCCTTATGGACCCCGCTGCCACGGGAGGGTAGGACAAAAGAGGTCATGCAAGTTCTTTTCCATAAGCATGTATGACTATATACGGAATACATGCCTACATTACATTGATGAATTGAGCGTAGTTCTGTGTCGCCCTAGGTTATGACTGTTGCATGATGAATGCCATCCGACAAAATTATCCATCACTGATCCAATGCCTATGAGCTTTTTCACATATTGATCTTTGCTAAGTTTACTTTCACATCGTGCTGCTGTTACAATCACTACAAAATTGCTATTGCTACTATTACCACTGTTACCGTTACTTCCATACTACTTTGCTACTAAAACTTTGCTGCAGATATGAAGTCTTTCAGGTGTGGTTTGTCGGTGTTCTAGGAACCAGGTACCCAGACTTGCCTGCCTGCGGCCCATGGCGTGGCTCTCTCGATGGCCTGGTATGGCCCACCTCCAAGACCGCCAAGACAAGACCCTCGCGGGGCCCCTGGCCCTCGCGAGGCGGACGACACCAAGACCTCCAGGGGGGCGGCCTCCTCAGGTTGCCTCCCGAGGAGCGGATATTTTTATGCAGGTATCAGCCTCACGAGGCTGCAGTGACGCGAGCCATGACGACCAAGGCCAGGCGGCGCCAGCGGGCGCAGAGAAGGCAGTTTTCCTTTTTAGTGCTAAGGAGGCAGGACAGGTGTGGGTTCCGAGGAATTTACCAAAGGTTTCCATTCCGTGCTACAAGACCAAGACAACCAGCACGGCGGACAGATGTCATCACCGCGCCCACCGCTGTGTCATGACCAGAAGCTTTGCAGGCAAGACCACCTTTCACCAGGATAAGATGTACTACTTTCCCCTTTCAAATTGGCCACTGTGGGATCCCTTCCCGCCTACGTTTTGGGGGAAGAGGACCAAGGCCACTATAAAGATAGGTTAGCCACCACCCATAGAAGGGGTCGACTCATTCTCACCCCGAGCCCTCGCGAGGTTGTTCATCCTCTGTACTTGTTCATCCTTAGCCCCTCGTGAGGCCAATCCACCACAAGCAGGAGTAGGTTTTACACACCGTAAGGTGGCCCGAACCTGGGTAAACTGTCGTGTTCATCTTCTTCCTTGCTCACGCGAGTCCGCTATTCTAGGTTGTGGGGCGACGGTTTGTAGGCTGGATAGGTGAGTTCTTCACACACGCCCCAGAGTTCGAACCTTCTGGGGTCTGCGGAGCCCTGAATCCGACATGGTTGAATTGACAACTCAACTGCTAATCTCGTGAATATTCTTTGGCTCCCCCTTGTGTCAATCATAAATTTGGGTTGAATACTCTACCCTCAAAAACTATTGCGATCCCCTATACTTTGTGGGTTATCAAGACCTTTTTTTCTGGCGCTGTTGCCGGGGACCATAGCTCCATTTGCTGAGTCACTTGGGATTTATATCTATTGATCACTATGAAGAACTTTTATTTCTGCACAAAACAACACCATGGTAGTTCTGTTGAAAACAGCGTCAGTCTGAGTTTTTTTCATTCAAATCATGCAAATTAGATTCCAAAACAAGAGCAAAGTGTTTGGAAAAGTAGATACGATGGAGACGTATCAACTCCCCCAAGCTTAACTCATTGCTTGTCCTTAAGCAATTCAGTTGGCAAACTGAAAGTGCCAAATAAAACTTTTAAAACTCTTTTGTTCTTGTGTCCATATATATGCTTAAATAGCACCCAGGCTTTCAGCAAAGATCATGACTAACCATGCAAATGATAACTCTTAGAACTTATTTCACTCGTATCAATGGCATAATCAACTAGTGAGCAATAATAAATATCTCAAATTCCAACACTTTGTCAAAACAATCATGAATATATATGACAAAATGGTATGTCACTAGCCCTTTCTGAGACCGCAAAACATAAATGCAGAGCACCTCCAAAGTTCACCAGTGACTAAACATTGTAATTCATGTGTAAGGAGCTCCAGTCATGATCACACAACATTAACTATACACAATGCATGAGAATGACAATAGTGCTCTCAGAACTGGTGCATATTTGAGAAGGTGATGATTCAATAGTAAAAGTAAAAATAACATAAAAGTAAATAGATAGGCCCTTCATAGAGGGAAGCATGGATTTGCAGAGGTGCCAGAGCTCATAGCTTAAATCAGAGACAATATAATTTTGGGAGGTATACCTTTCCTGTTAACATTACGACCAAGAGTTTTCATATCTTCCATGCTAAACACATTAGCGGCGGTTCCCAAGCGGTAAAAGTAAAGTTTACTCCCCTCCCCTCCACAAACAAACACAAACCATGGCTATCCGAATCCTCGGTGTCCCTCCATACCAACAACTTCCCGGGGGATGTTTGTTTTATTTTTGCAATTTTAATCATGGGACTGGGCATCCCGATTACGGTCCCTCTCATGTAAGGACAGTGAATAAACACTCATCATGAGAATAACCCGCTTAGCATGGAAGATACTGACCACTCCCTGTCACTCCAAGAGTCGTACGGGCACACCAAACAGATGTTCATTTGAATTTTTAGGTGTGCCCATGCAAATTTACTTAGAACGGCAGAGTTACCGCTTATAGGTAGACATAGTGGACTCATCTGGAATACTTTGGTTTAAGGATTTGGATGCACAAGTAGTATTCCTGCTTAATACAGGTGAAGGCTAGCAAATAGGTTGAGAAGCGACCATGCTAGAGAGCGAAAATGGTCATAAACACGCATTGTGAATATTAACATTGAATACTAGCATGAGTAGGATATAAAACACCATGAACATAAATATCATGAGGATATGTTGGTTTTGAATCAAGTACATGCGTGAACATGTGCCAAGTCAAGCCACTCGAAACATTCAGAGGAGGATACCAATCATCTACCTACATCACAAACCATTTTAATGCATGTTGACATCTAGAAATCATTATCCACTCCTAGCTACTTAAGCATGGCATGAGAAACTATAATCTCTAATTGTCATCATAAACATGTTTAATCATAATATGTTGAATCATGGATACCGAGTTAAACTATTTACAAAAAACAAAACAAGTTGAGTTCATACCCGCCTTTCTTTGCCATAGTCACTTCATCAAATATCGTCATTTTGCCTTTCACTTGCATGACCGAATGATATGAGAATAATATAGTGCCAAGAGTGTCGTGGACTAAGCTTGTAATCTGCAAACATTTTATTCAGAGGAGAAGACAAAATAATATGGGCTCATCTGTTAGATCAACAATAATGCATATGACAGCCTCTCAACATTTTCATCGTGGTCTTCTCCTTGTACGACTCACACAAAGAAAAGAATTTTAGAGAAACACCACTGAAATATTTTTGGAGTTTTTAGTTTTTTCTTGAAGGAAGCAAATTAACAAAGGAAAACAAAACGAGAAAACTATTTACACGGGAAAGCTCCCAACAAGCAAAGAAGAAACGGAAATCTTTTTGGGTTTTTATTTAGTTGCGCTGTTGAGGAATACCACGGCCAATACCACGGCCAGCAAGGGAAGAGCCATTGATTCTGATTCTGAGAACAATCTCTAGCACGGTGACCTGGCTTGCCACACTTGAAGCATAGTCCGCTGTCAGGACAGGTGCTGGAACCGAGGTGCTGCATTGGGCAGAGGCTGCCTTGGTGGTGGAGGTGGCAGGCGTGGTGCCATA